>JAOXJM010000012.1:150993175-151018035 GCA_026413425.1 Tringa solitaria | reverse complement strand
GTTGGACTAGATGATCTCTAGAGGTCCCTTCCAACCCCATATGATTCTATGATTCTATGATTCTTTTGGTCTCTGATTCAGAAGTATCAGAAATCCCGGGAGCAGGGAGGGGAGGAAGTAGTAATTATCATGAGATTTATACTGCAATGTCCTTTATCTGAAGGACTGTACCCAGGGAAAAAAACACACAAGAAAAAAACAAAAAACACAAACAAATGAAAAAAAAAGACCCAAATAACATCCTGAACTAAATTTTAATCACTAGAAAAAAAAAGTTTATTCAAACTCCTTATAAAGTCTGCATATTAGTCATGGTCAGAATGAAAGTGGTTTTTTCCACCCAGACAGCAAACATTCAATATTCCATTATAAGAGTTAAGGGTCATCCCTAAAGGTGAGACACACAGTGTATCTGATCATGCTTCATTAGTTGTGGGCTCTGATGAATTAGGACCTAAGTAACTTGGACATGCTTTGGTTATCTTTTGATCTATCTAATTATCCCCACCTCATTAACAGGAATAATATAAGTCTACCACTTTTGCTTTGCCAAAGTAATGACAGTATTCTACCTCTTGGCAGTTGAAAGGAAAGTGTCTGGGAGTAACGGTATCAAATAAGCACTCGCCCCTGATAATGACTTTCTGTGTTTCGTATGTAAAACGGAAGAACTGTCCAATACCATTTTATCTGACAAAGAAAAAGTAATGAAAAAATAACTTTCTATTGATTTTCACCCAAAAGTGATAAAGCATATCTGCAGTAGGTACATCACAGCTTTATTGTTGAGTCTAGTACAGTCGCTTTCCTCTAACATTGTTAATTAAATGCAAAATGAACTATTTAAAACCAATCCTGTTAAAAACAAACAAACACAACCAAAAAAATCAAACAACAAAAAACCCTGGCCTTTCTGAACTTTATGAGGTTCACTTGAAGCCCAGTCTTCAAGCCTGTCATGGTGCTTCTAGGTGTCATCCCTTCTAAAGAAGATCAACCCCACCACCCAGCTTGGTGTTATCAGCGAAGTTGCTGAGGGTGCACTTGATCCCACTGTCAATACCTTTGATTAAAATATTAAACAGTACCAGTCCTAATACAGACCCTGAGGGACACCACCCATCACTGATCTTCATCCAGACACTGAGCTGCTGGATGCAACAATCCAGCCAATTCCTTATTTAGCTAACAGTCCATCCATCAAACCAATTTAGCTGCAAGAATGTTGTGGGGGATCTTGTCAAAGGCCTTACAGAAGTCCAGAGAGATGACATCCATAACTCTTCCTTTGTCTGATGATGCAGTCACTACATCACAGTTGAAATATTAAATATTGAAATATGATAGAGAGTGGTTTAGCAACTACATCTGCTAATTCTCTCAGGACCCTGGGATGTATGTCATCAGGTCCTACAATTCCTGAGAGTGTTCAAACTACAGCCTTAGTGCTCTGATTTACCCCTGTCAAGGGGGAAAACTCAAAAGGGCCACTTCCCTTAAACAGACTGAAAAGCATTTACTTTTTTAATAACTGAATAGTACACAAGGAAGTTAAAACCTATTTGATACATTGCATTTGTCAGGTTATTTATCTTAGCACAAGTAAATCAATGTAGTAGTCAATCATTTAATAAGATACTGATATTATCAAATGTTATGACTGTCATCAAATATGTCAAATTAATTATAAGAATCAGTTTCTACAGCTATGAAACCTTTTAACAATAGCAATCAGTACCTAATGTTGATAATAGAAGGAATTAAAGGGATAGAGTTATAGATTTGAAAATCAATAGGACTCATTAGATTTCATAATACTAAATAAAAGTTAATCAAGTCAAATTCAATATCTCATTTTTGGGAATCAAGATAATATCATTTTTCTAGACTAAGACTTAAGCAAGCTTTTGCCCAAGCTGTTCTGACTCACTATGTCTCTAGTTCCTTCTAGTTTTGAATGCAATAAGATTAATTTTGCTGAAAAGATTGAGCGCCCCCCAAAAATACTTTCTTTAGTTCCCAAATAAAATGCCAGCTGGTAAAAGCCTTAAATATTTGTTTTGCTTTACTTTGTTTCCCAAAATCTAGGAGCAAGGGAGAAGAGATACTTAGAGAAACATTGAACTGCTATAACAGCTTTACGGCTTAAATCTAAAGCAAGCATATGAAATGTTCAGTATTACACAAAAGACAATGAAATTATATGTACACAGGATTGTAAGGAATTTGTATCCAATATATCCCTTCTGAGCTGTATGTTTCTGTAGTCTGTAAGAGCTAATGATGTGTTTAGCCTCTACTACACACATTCATAAACAAGTGTATATGTGCACACTTTTTTTTTCCCAGTTCATTAATTTCAGTTCTAATTTTTTCACCTTCAGGTTCTCTCCTCATGATGAAAAGAACAGATATTTTCTGTCCAAAACTGTAGCGATTCAAGGTACTGTCCGGCCACTGTGTGAATATGCAAGGCAGTGGAAACATGAAGACTTAGGCAAAACACTGAAATGCTGGATAATAAAGCTAATTGTAAAAAAAAATCTGGATTTTGTTCAAAACATAAAATCAAGAAACTTCATGTGTCTAAAATGGAAAAGAAATCAGACACATGCCAAGGAAACCATGTCTTCAACTGCTCAGACTATAGGAGGCAATTCCGATATACCTCTCTTTCTATACAGCAAATATGCAGAAAAAAATGCCTGGTAACTGAGCCCTCGACCACTGCTGGTGACCAGTGGCCAGACAGATTTAGGGCTGACTCTGCCACACAAATAATTTGCCCTCAGGAGAACATCTAGAGCTGCATCCTGGATGGGTGCAGGCCTGTGAGGTTTCATCCTGGCTGTTTCGTAACTCATTCCCTGCTTAACTGATATGGCTGGAGTGCTCTATAGAGAAAATAAAGTCAATCTCCTTCTTCAGTGGTCAGTCAGTCTCCAAAAGCTCCAAAAGCTCACAGGGAAGCCTGTTTAGGCAATCTAGCCCTAACTTTTAGGCATCTAAATGCCAATCCATCTATACTAATATCATAATAACAACTGTAACGTGGTATTTTGGCATTATGTTACTGTGTTTTGAATACATGAATGCAGTTCTTTGTGCATTTTGGTAAATATGTTTCCAGTCCCTTTCAACCTGAGAGACAGCCAGTATCCTGTTTTGTGCTCATCTTCGCTTTCATTTGAATCCATTACAGTCCTCTAGATGTAAGTAGTTTCCTCCTTCTTACAGATTTTTTCATGAGTTTTTTAAAAACCTCAGTTACTTTTCAATAACTGGAAACTATTGAGAATTTCTAATTGCCTATTAAAGGAGACCAGAAATGCTTGTACTGCAAGGCAGCTCAGATCCAAGGGAGATTATGTTATCTTTTTTTTCCTATTTTTTTTTCTTTCATTTTGATTGTTAGCTTTTCAACTTGGCAGATTTCTTAGAATGACATGGCTATAATTGTGCATCTGTTTTCTTACTGGTAGTGATGTTTATTTCACACTAGCCAAGAATACCAGGACTCAACAGCAAGATGTGTATAGGAAGCTGTGACAGTGGACAGAGCCTCAGCTAATAAGCTGTGTCAGGTGTGTGCTGGGTCCACAAAGCTCCTGTGTTTCTCCATCACGCCCCTGAGATTAGCAGGGATGGCTGAAGTCTAGGAGAAAACAAGGAAGCAGTGCCAGCCTCAGTTCCAGGATGGGATGAGAAAGAGGCCGCAGTAGGAACAGGTGTGGACTGCAGTGGGTTCAGGAGAAAGAAAAAGCAGTAGCAAAGAAATTAATCTATAAAGATTTGCAACCCACCAGCAGCCATGGTCTTCTTTCTGCGTTCATATTAAGCCTATGTTTTCAAAAGAGAGGAGAGATTGTTAAGGGCCAGTATTGCACAGAGACTTGGAGGTGCGTCATGTTCAAAGATGTTCTCTGATATTTGCAGATTTCTCATTCCAGAATTCTGGTGTCAAAATTGCTGATCTTTTATATATTGTACACTGTGGGATAATGTGACAGGAGAGCTGACTCCATGGGTTTAAGGTAAACTGGCTATTTTAGGACTTGAGCTAAAATGCCTTTTTTAAAGTACTGGTAACAAAAAAGAATACTGACATCATCTGTCATGACATGCTTTTAGGAGTATTTTCAATGTTGGTGTTACAACTTGATAGTTGAGGGAAAAGTTTTTAACCAGAGCCTTGTGAAGACCAGACTGTGGATGAAAGAAAGGCAGATTATTTTCAGCCTAGGAACAGTGATTTTGACTTTTAAGTAAAGTAGCAGAGAATTTTGTAGGTACAGTCATCTTTTTTTTTTTAGTGAGGTTTACAGACTAACGGTACTGTGAAATACCAGATCCCTTCTTTTATTACAGTTATTGACCAAATCAGGGCTAGAAACCCTCAGTTTCAGATTATGCTGTTTCTAATCCTTATGTCATTGAACCAATTGCTGAGTAAAGGAAGGAAATATGCATGTAAAAAAAAAAAAGTCTAAATAACTTACCCTTACTTACAGCATAAACCGTGTTACCAGAACACCTCAGAATATTTAATGGACTTTATCTTGACAACTTCACTTTGAAGTAGGGAAGAGCTATTAAATTTTAAGGACAAAGACCTAAAATACAGAAAGGCAAAGGGTCAACATTAAAAACAATCCCACCAATAAAAAATCCTACAAATCCAAACAAAGAAAAAACCAAAAAACCCGAAAATCAATAGATCTCAGGCACTGATATTCCTTGACTATTGCTCTAAATTTTGTATTCTGTGCTTAATATGTATGATTGGGACATCTTGGAGAGCAAAAATGATCTGAAAAACTTACAGTCATGTTCCTTCTTGAATGTGAATTAAATTAGAAGAGAGTCCTAGCTCTCCTTGGCTTTAAGCTGGTGTCTGATCCATACATGAATTGCATCACTACAAATAGTGACCATTCCCTAGGTCTTCAAAGAAAGAACTGTTTATTTGGCATTTGTACTGGGCAAACAAAATCAAGTCCTACTCAGTGACTCAGCTTTCTTGATCCTTAAACTGTGATAATAAAAGGAACTTCTGAAAAATGTAACAGCTGCAGAAAGAAGACATCAGCATTTGATATTAAGTTAAAAATGCACATGAACATAGGAAATTCGTGGGATGACTAAAACCCTAGTCCATCCTGTGTAGGAAATGTTTCTGTGAAAGAGATATGATAATTAAACACTGAGAAAGCAGAAGGTTAATCAGATATTTTTTCTGGTTTTCATTCTGAAGGTTTCATCCAGATTCCCAAGTCTAAATTCTTGTATTTTATATTTGTTTCTTCTAACACATATTTTGCATTCTAGCTTAAAATGTTTAATAATCTTGTTGCTTGTTTGCACATTCACTTATTGCAAGGTTTTAGCTGTTTATTTTTGACATACAAAATACTTGGTTTTGATTGCACATATTTGAATATCTTTACATGCATAATTAAGATTTTAGCTAATATTGACACCTACAAAATTCATGGTGATGCATATGCATATACACAAGAAGGAAAAGCACTCTAAAAGGAAAAAAAAATAAGTAACATTAGCTACTATGGTGCATGAAAGTTACTAAAGTGCCCCCTTTCCTTTTGAGAAATCTTTTTTCTGAATATTATTGAAAGACCATGCCCAAAATGCATCTCAGCTATTGAGCATCCTATGTCGGTGCAGAGTCTCATTGATTTTGGTAAGATTTTGTGTTACTAGATCCAGGTGCAGTATTGGTGCCAAAATCAGAATAGAGGGAGCATTGATCCCTGATGTTATGGTGAATCCTGTGTTTCTGTGCTATTGAGTCACATCACATTTGAAAGTCATTGAGTTAAAATGAATATGCCTGCAAATAAATGT
Organism: Tringa solitaria; assembly: GCA_026413425.1. Lineage (NCBI taxonomy): Eukaryota > Metazoa > Chordata > Aves > Charadriiformes > Scolopacidae > Tringa > Tringa solitaria. Next base: position 151,012,170 of record JAOXJM010000012.1, on the reverse strand, counting down.
GAGGCTTTTGCAAACCACAGCACAAAGTATGTCAAATTACTCTGAATGATTCAGCCAAAATTTCTAAATGACTTGGTCACACAATCCATAGAGTTTATAATTAAAAGTAAGCAGGTGCATGAATATGGGTGCATTTTTCTCGGATGTGCTTCAGAGACCTATAAAAGCCTCAGACATTACTAGAGATGTGCCGAATTAACCATAAATAATTCAGGTAGCCTGAGAACCTCTGCATCTGCTGTTTTGCAGAGAATCTGCATGTACTGTTATTAACTTCCCTTTTACCCACTGCAATTATTTTGGAAACAGGTTCTTGCTATTTAAATGTACAGCAGAAATGTAGAGCAGGTATTTGAAAGAAAAGCTCCTATGGAAAAAAAAAATAAATCCAGATGTGCTATGTTGAGTTTCTCCAAGATATATCAATACATTATTTTGAGGTCACAGACTGATGTTATATGACTTTAAATGTCAAAAATGAGAAAAAATAAATTACTTCTCAGCTTCGGATAGACAGTTCTGCTCTTATACACAATATTCTATCTAAATTCTTGATTGCTTTATAGAAGATCATGCCCCTAATAAAAAAGTGCTTCTCCTTCTGCATTTTTGACATTGCTCTATTTCTGTTTCCTTTCTCCCCTTCAGTAAATCTGATTCATGCAGCACATTTGGTTCTCACATGCGCTTAGTTATCCTAGAAGGGTAATAACTGCAGGAAATTAGTTAAAATTAAAAAATGCTAGCAAAACAGAGCAAGTTATTATAAATAAAAAAAAGAAAAAAAAATAAAATTTGAGAGATAAACTGACTATTTTGAGCTAAGTTCAGCCATATGATCTGTAGTCTCTTGAGTAGGGATGGGTGAAGTGTTTTTCGACCTAAATATTTCCACTGAAAAATATAGAATCGTGTCAATCATAGAAGCCATCTGAAAGCAATACAAAATTATGCTTTTTATTTCAAGATTTTTAAAACAGAAATAACATTTGTGTCTGAAATTATTTTTGCAAATGTACTTGTCAAAGTAATTTGAGAGAAAAAAAATTGCTTTTGTTTTTTTACAACTCTTGAAATAAAATGCATTTTTACTTAATTCTAAAAAATCTCTACTTTTGAGAAAAGCAACATAGTCCCAAACATTTTTTTTTCCCAGAGCTGACACAAAACCAAGAGTTAATTATTTGTTCAGCTCTACTCCTGAGTTTAAAAAAGATCCCTAAGGGTTTTGTATAGCCCAGATATCTTTTTGTCTCCTTTTGTCTTTCTAGTAAGGAATGACACTTTTCTTAGCTTATTGGGTGTTATATGTTTCAGGAGAGAAAGATAATCTTGAGATGATACTCTGCAGTAGGTTGCAGGTGACCTTTGCTCCATTCCCAAGGTGATCTTAAGGTGGTATTACATGTTTGTGGGTGGATAATACCCATCAAAATACGACTTGTTCACTTGAATTATTGCACATCAGTGGAGGGTTGCTGCTTTCCATAGGTCAGATCAACCAGCTGAGGTTGACAGGCCCACTCACAAGCTGGTTTTTCAATGAGGTAGCAAAGGAGTCCCTGCTTTGAGGAAGAATATGTTCTGTGGCTTACTTCAAAGCACAAATAGAATGATGCACTGCAGCTCCTAAGGAATAATTTTATTATTAACATCTATACACTACATCAAAATATGTTTACTATAAGTAAGCAAAACCACAATTGAACAAGATTTAATAACTGTAGAGAAGACTAGGTTCCTGTGTTGCATTTGGGTTACCAATGCTGCTCCTTAATGGTATTTTGGACCTCATTTTCCACTGTCTGATTCTCTTTATCTCCAAACCCTGTCACCACTCTGTTGAAGGTGTTATGTAGTCTCCTGAATCAATTTATTTTATCCAGTTGGGGTGGAGAGTTTGCATGCCTGTCTCAGGCCTCACGTAACATTCACTCCTATTGTTGTGGTCTTCATACCTGCCTCTGTCCACTTCACGTTGTCATTATGTGAGGTTCAAGGCAAGTGATACATCTTTATAAAAAGACCGGCTTTTCTTCAGTTCTTTGCTTGCCAACTTTTTAGGTTAGGTGGTTCTTAAAGCCTCTGATACCTCTGGAGCAATGTTTTCCATTAGTTCTGTAAAGCTCATTTATGAATCATAACACGTTGCAAAAAAACTACAGAAATGTCCACTGAACTGCCAGGATACTGCATAGGTTGATGACCCTATGGGAGCCTGGATCTGCAGGGGGTCCTTGGGAGACTAGAGGGAGGGAATAGGGGCAGTCAGGGGCAGATCCGAGCCCAGAGCATCAGGTACATCTGTGGGGATGTTGCAGCTACACAGAACAACAAAGTAATGCCATTTTATACCATATGTACAGTTGAGAAGATCTGGCAATCTCTTCCCAAAGTCCTAGATAAATAGCAAAAGGTCAACAAGTTACCTCTTTGGAAGAAACTGTTCTGTTCCCCTGACAGAAATCCTTTCTGGAAGCTAAACCTATGAATCTACTTAATCTAAGTGAAATAAGCTTTCTCCATTTTTCTCTATACTATAAAGTAGTTTTTGTAGGTTGTGTTCTAGTCAGTATCACTCACTCTGAGTTCCCCTTCAGTATAAAATAATCGATACTGTGATAAGTTTTTTAAACTTTTACACTTGCTCAATATTTTTTTATATAAGTTTAGTTGCACATGCATGTAAATAAATACACATTTCCAAACATATAAAGAAACATTATAAACATTATAAAGAAAATATAAAACATATGAGTGAGGTTTTATATCAGGGAATACATGACCTATCTGGAAGAGGAAAAAAAACAACAAATGAATTATGAAATACAGAAGACTTTTTAAGAAAAGAAAGAGGCTACTGAATATGGAAATTCAAGGATTTTCAAGTTTCTAACTTGGAGCATCTTTATTTTGGTTAGCATTAATAGCAAAATTGCACTGGCAATGTAAATCCCAGCAGAACTTGCAAACCTTGAATGAGAATTCATTTCCTTTTGTCTTTGCTGTGATAATGAGTATATATGGAAATAAATCTCATATTTTTACTCCTGTTTTCTTGAAGTCTTTGAAGATTGGTGAGAGGGGGAATTCTAGCTAGATAGCAGAAGTAATACTATGCAGCTCTGTAGTTCTAGGTTGCAGGTTAGCCCTTTATATTATAGGGTTGCATGCTGTGGTCAGGAGTCCACTGACACAGTAAGGGAGATTTCAAATTCCAAAGTTATTACAGGCTGGACAAAACACGTGGAAACACAAATGCTAAGTCACTTGTCAAAGATCACAGAACAAGTTGATGGCAAAGCTCAGGAAAGAACTCTTTTCACACCCAGGCAAAGGTCTTAACAACTTGACTGCGCTGATTTCCAACATCCCTTTTTGGAGGATTCTTGCTTCTGTAAAATTCTTGATTTGAATGAAGCTATTCGCATGGGGAATCCTAATCCATTAGGATTAGGCCCGGAGCCCAGACCTGAATGCTGTTTAGTGGCTTGCTGGTAATGAACTACTGGACCCTGTTACAAATGCAGAGTCTTTTCTATGCTGAATGAAGCCTGTCTGTACGTTGTACAGGTTTTTCTCAAATGTTTGAGTAACCCCAACACAATCAGCTCCCTTCAAAGGTGGACCAAAATGTTAGCAAAATAGTAATAATATTACTACTATTACTGTGTTTGCTATTTTCCTGGCATTCCTACAGATAGCTTGGGGAGGTGGGCAAAGAAACTAATAAACTTGAATATGTGGATGCTTGAATAAATCATTCTCTCAGCTTAGGTTGTACTCAGTTATTGTTCCTCCAGTTCTGTGAAAAACAGGAGGGTTAAATAATTTCAGGATTCAACTTCCCTCCTTTCTGGCTAGAGAATTTCAATACAATTTTTGGAAGACAGGGTCAAAAACTGAAAAAATAAACTCTTCTCTCACATTTATGGATAACCTAGGAGGAAAATTAACCTGAGTATAGGCCGTTAGCACAGGAAAAACTAACAGGCACCACATTAATATTATAATGATTGCCATAGCATGAGATTTAGAGGTGAGGAAGAAAAGAATTTAAATTTTAAAGAACTTTTCTGAAAGGGCTTACATTTTCCCAAGTAATATCTCCCATGAATTTAACATGTTCATTGTTTCCTGCCTATAGCCATCAAATTATTCTTCCTTTTTCGCATATAGTGCTGATATCTAGTGATGGATTAGATTGTTTACAAAGTCTGCAGCTCAACAGATTTTGAAAACTGCTGCAATTCAGAAGTTAATAGCTGGTTCTCTTGAAAGTGGAAGGTCAGAATTAAAACTCTGTGTACCACAAGGCTTCCACTGTGAGTACAGGTTTGCAAATGATCTCTGAGGCCCAAACAGAATATACAACAGCAAAATTTACTACATAACTTTTAAACACTTAGGAATATGTTTGAGATTGACTTTGATATGTAGGTATGTGAGACATTTAAAAAATGGAGCATTTTGGAGACAATTTTGACAAATGATACTTCCTCCAACAATTGGCCAGCAATAGAAGCTGTGTCACTTCTAAGTGCATCTAAATTGCCTGGTACTATTAAGAAGTCATTTAAGCTTCAGCAGTGTTTTGTCTGATTTTGAAACAGCACTTAAAATGTACGTCTTGTCCAAACACATAATGCAAACATTATTTTTTACTTTCTTTTTAAAGCAGCCTTCCTCCACAAACATACACATCCCAAGCTGAAAAGAAATAAAATAGCAAATGATGATGACATATTCTATCAAACGCATGAGTGAAATAGTATCTATCACTGTGTCTGTCTGGGTAAAGAGCTTTCTTTCTCAAGGGGGTATTAAAATAAGAAAGCCTTTTTTAGCACTTCATGTGATTCATGATTTAGAAGCAACATCCATGAGTTTCATAAGCCAAGGAAAAGCTTAGGTAGATACACAGTAACACAGAATAAGCGATAAGGATTTTTGATTAAACAAACCGCTCAAATGAACATAATCATTTAGACTTTTCTAGGGTAAAATGAGTGGGAGAAAGCTTCTGTGGAAGTTTCTAAGTATAATTTTGAAAGTCATGCAGACTGCTGTAATTTGTTTCTCTTAGAATCATAGAATCATATCTCTTATATCCTTATATACTGTTGCAGCACCCAGAACTGGTAAGAGCAAAAGCACTGATAGGAATCAAATACAAATCCTATGTCAGCTAGTCAATGGAAATGGAATTTTTTGTCCTCAGATCAATCCTGCAACCATTTTCTCCACCTCCTCCAATGTAAACACATGGGAAAAAGTATAGACAGTTACAACATAGCCATTGCCCAGTCTCACAACAGTACACTAAACAATTTAGAAGCTGCTGACAGCATAAGTATTTATAAGTGGTAGCTCAACAAGAAATCGAAAAATTTGCATTCCTTTAGTGGAGTGAGGAAAGCAGAAAAGAAAATATTCCTTCCCACACAGAGGTCCATAATTCAGCAGTGATTTAATATTCAAATCAATTATAGTTCCTCACATGCTTATCTTAGGACTTACATGCATTGTTATATGCTTTGCAGGATCAAAATCTTTGCCTTTGAGATGATAGCATAGTAAAAAGCAAGACTCTGTCTAAACTTAGTAGCAGATAAGTAATTTGCCCTTGTTTTCCTGATCACTGCTGTGAGCTTTCAATATGCCTTTTCTAGTAGTCTTGTTGACAGCATACCTCCTTAAGGAGACACTTTTAATACAGAATATAAATTTTGAAAATCTGTGGAAAAAAAGAGGGCATTTCAATAAGCCAGTCTCTTAAGCTACAAGAGCTCTTGTTGATGTATATCAGAAAACATGGTTTGTAACAATAGTATCTGATGCAATGCAATCCAGTTTGAAACAAAAGTATTGTTTATGCTGAATTACAGTGAAACTGAGAACCTATCCCTAATTATCCTTTGAAAACAAAACTGCATCATGTACTGTAAAGAGGACTGCATATTAAGTGAAGACTTATCTCTGTGTTGTTGGACAGTAATTTTATCTCTGCCCAACTTCTTTATTTAGTAGGTAAACTTAGAACTGGATTCTGTCCAGAAGGTTTCAGTACCTGATCAGCTCTAAAGTACAGTAACGGAGCAATGAATATAGTAAGACAATATGCTTTCACGACACTAATAAGTGAAATTCAACACTGACATGCAAACAGGTTTAACTGAGTGTCCCTTTCTTCAGCTTCATTAGAGTTCAGCTTACTAATCGATAACTGAGTCAGCCATTGCTGCAGGCAGGAGGAGATGAAAGTGAGAAAAAATACTGTTCTTGGAAGAATCATTTCCAGAGGATATTAGCTCGAGGGTTCACAGTTACATGCCACCAAAGCACTGACTCAGCCACTGATCTAAAATGTCACTGGGAGAATTTATCCCTTAGAGCAATTGGAAATTTCCAACTACCTGCAGCCATTGTTCTGGTCAGAGTTTTAAATTCAAAAATGCTCACTGTGGACAAGAATATTAGAAATACTGGATTCAGATAAATCAATAACTTATCTGAGAATCCATCTGTACTGTAGGCATGTGCTTGTGAATCATTCAGATTCACCCTGCAAAATAAAATAGAAAAATACCACATATGAACCATTAGAGTCAACTGATTGATCATCTCCCAAATTACAAAAAAATTGTCTAGCATTTGACATAAAATCTCCAGTTTCTGCTATTGTGAAACAAACTGGGTAAGAAAAAAAGAAAACAGAATCTGGTTTTGTATTTATTTATTCATTTGTTTCCTTTAGCTTGTCATTTCAACACACTTGCAGGAAACCATAAAATCTGGGTACCAGTTTAAAATAACCTAGTTACATTTTTTAAAACTTTCACAAAAGGGTCTACTGAGCTTGTAGCTCTTTTTTAGAACTAGCAGTTGTTTAAAACACTTACCTGAGAGCCTGAACTAGTAGCTTTGAAGTGGCAATCATGGAATCAGCAATTCTGGTCGGCGCTTTTGACTGCTGTTCACTACTGTACGGCTTCTGTCTCTCTTCCCTGCACACTGCCGCACATTGCAACCTCGCTCTGTTTTTGTGAGGGCCATACTGTTTGATGTATTTACCTTTTTACTTATTTACTATTTACTTTTTTCGAGCTCTAACCTTCAAATGCACTACACACTGAAACGAGGGGAGAGGTTACTTGATCCTGTCCCTGCATAAATTGTAGTAAAAAGAAAACTGAAAGCGAATCTGACACTAGGTGTGAAGACAAAAATCACTTTGGGGATCCATGTTCATTTGAAATCAGCACTTCCTTTTCCACTGGCCACTTACCACATAAGTACTTTGCTTGGACTGCAGATTTAGGCTAAATTAAACCAATGAATTAGGGTGAAATCTCCATGTCCCATTAGCCAGACTCCCTGAATCATAAAGTCCTGGTTGTTCCTAAATGAAAGTCAGAGGTTTTATTTCATTGACTGGGTTTATGGCAATGAAATATGGTTACATCAGGAAAGCTCCTGACCTTTTGCTGTATCTTTTTGAGAACCGCAGTGCTAATGATGATTTTTATTAATTGGATATCTGAAAAACAGATGTTTCAGTACAATTCTTTGTTCGCTGATGTTCAGTCACCCTGTTAATAGTCCTCACTGCCACACATCAAAAGGTAATAGACTCCATATAGTGTAACGAGATTAAACTGAATATTTGTCTAACATCAGTGTCTGTTCTCTGCCAGTGCCAGGTAACTCACCCGAACATTTTAAGAAGTTTTACTTTGTTGACTCTCTCATAACACTCATTGAACCTGACCCTCTTAAAACACCCACGATACTATCTAGTGCTAATAAAGCGATGAGCGAACATAGGAATTGAGGACTTAGTACTTACTCTTTTCTACCAGGTTTGTTGTCACAGCAGCAACCTTTCTTCAAAGATCAGGATAGACAGAGTAATAGTGTCCAAGAGAACCTCGACGTATTTCATTTTAGTTGTCAATATTTTTAGTCACTGTAAATCAGAGTAATTCCATTGTGGAGACGATGTGAAACAGTTCAGATCGCTTTTGGTTTTCACTGATGCTTTTGTCCCATTCAAAAGCTGAAATTATGAGTACTAAATTTAAGCTCAACGTATACCATAAAATTTGTGGAGAAACATATCTTTCAAAAACTATCTCTGATAGGATATTCACAATATATTCCTATTTTTTCACTAGTTAGTTTGTTTTTAAACTTGAACAGCTTGAGATGGATCCCAGACAAAAACCTGGAACTATGTTCTTTTTAGATCAATTTCAGGAAATGTGTAGTACCTTTACCATGGTTAACAAAGTGTAGCTCCCTCTTCATCCCTTTTTTTCATCCCATGAGTGTTTTGATCTAGTGAAGCTGATCTTTCCTTTCAGGGATACAAAATCATGTGTTCAAAACTAAAAAGGGTGGGGTCTTAGCTATCAAACCTGTTGAACATTTCTGTATTTTTGATTAATGATGGATTAACAGAAGGATAATATAAACCTGAAGCTAACTAGTAATATAAGCTCAAAGCTATCTCAAGTTAATATAGATTATTTTAAGATTAAACACCTAAAAATATGGAAGGTATGGATGTGAGTCTGTGTCTGTATGAACCCTCATGCATATACTGGAGTTTTACTGTAAGAACTACTATTGCTAAAGGTGGAAGAGGTAATAGTGATTGCCCTGACAAATAGCCTCCCTGAATATATAAATAACACACTCTTTACAGAATTAATTGAGGAAGGATACAGGAATAGTAAATACACATTTTATTCTATAAATCAGTTTGACATACTATGGCTTATTTGAAACATATTCATCAGTGATGATCGGGAAATTAATTAATATAAGAGAAAGGAAATGAGAAAAGAAGACAAGACATCCTGGAAGACTGTTCAGATTTCCAAAGGACCTTATTAACAAAGATATATTCCTGTTGTCAAAACCCCCTTATCAGCCATCTTTCTTCAGTGCTTGTGCATGGTACCTATGAATAGAACCAGAGCCATGTACAGGAGGGCTGAAGACATATGAGAAATCTCTTACCAGAATATCTCTCTTACTTCACTGTAAGATAGCACATATTTCCATAACTTTCTGAGCCATAAATCTTTAGATCAAGAAAAGAACTTAAAGATCCTTAAAGGTTTATATAAGACTCTACTGCTTCTTACATGCTGGCAAAGAGGTTTGGGAAAGGGCCGAAGGTGGCCCAGGCAGAGGAGGAGGAATCCAAGGAGGGAGCAGTAGCAGAGGGAGCCCAAGGAGGAGGAGAAGTCTTTAAGTCTGTCTGTAGATTTGGCCTTGTGACAGTCAATAAATAATGAGAAGATCTCGATGGAGAGCCTTCATGACTGCCAGAATTCCTCTGTTTCTGTGCTAAGCAACTTCAGATCAGTTTCTCATGCCCAATTATAACTCTTAGCAAGTAAGCTGTTGCCTTCTTCATCAGCTGCTGGTTTGGTTTACACTGCAGACCTCATACAAAACACATTGGAATGTCTTTTCGAACAACTACATCGCACGTATCTCAGCAGCACCCGTAACATCTGAAATTGTCAAAAGCACTTAACAGAAAGAAATGAAAAAAGTTGTACTGACCGTCTCCAAATGTGACTAAAAGCATCAGCATAACTAACAGACTCCATTAATCTGTAAACAGTAATTACTACCCATTCATATAACAGAAAGTTAATTGCAAGAATGAATGTTAATGTAATATATAATTAATCTAACAGGATTCTAAAAATGCATGCATTAGGAAAATAAGAATAAGTCATTCATGCTTTTAATTATCTATGCATATTTGGGTTGTTTTCAGTGAGACTGAACCACAGATTATAAAACCCAGAAAAACTCTCCATTTTCTCCAGTCCCTTCATCAAGAAGCTAGAAATTTTGGTTAACGTGGGAAAAGAAATTACTTGCTTACAGTAGAATATGACCTGCAGAAGTATAACTCTGTTATCAGGGTCATGTAGTTAGTCATCAAGAGCTCTCTTTACATTACTTGATGATGCAACCAGTATTTACACCATTATAACTAAAAGGTTTTCTTTTAGGCTATCAACCATTATCTGGGTTGTGGAAGCAGTGTAGCCATGATAACAGAGTGTCTCTCCAATCATGAAAGAAACTGAAGCTCTCAGGTGTTTTTTATAGAAAATTCCTGCACCCATCAACAGGAATTTTGTGGATTTATCTATGGCAGAAATTGGGGCTATTTCTATTAGAAAAAATAACATTATAAACAGAAATATTAAAGCAAAGTTTGAACCAATGATCATAGCAGCCCTGCATAGGGAAAAATTACAAGACTTTTTCCAAGTCTTGCTTGGAAAACAGCAGCTGGAATTAAGGAAAGAAGGGGTACAAAAAGAAAAATCTCTAAAATCAGAACTGGCATGAAGAAGGAGAATAGGGAAAAAAAAATGAGGAAGATAAATTTCAGCATTAATGGCTTTCTAAGAAAAGGAACATTTTGACAGGAATTAGGCAAATTAATGAGACAAGTATCTATCACAGGCTATTAAATATGAAGAAAACACTTCTGGTTAAGGAAGCCTCTGAATCACAAATCATGGTGTTAGGAAATATTCTAGAAATATTTTCATCTTGTCCTATTCTTGTACCTTTTTCTTACACAACTAATCAGTGGTCAAGGTTGCAGATTCATTATGAGGCTATATGAGTCTTTAATCTAACCCAGAAGTATTTCTTACAAGGAAAAAGGAAAAAAAGTTTACTCGTTATCATCAACATGGAAAATTTCCTCTATATGGACCATAATAAAAACATTCTGTTGTTTTCAGTGAGCATTGCAATAAATACTATTAATACTAAAATCCTCTTGACTAGTGAAATCTATCCTAGTTTATCATTCTTTTTAAGAACTGTTGCCAGTTGGTACTAATAGTTATGATGCAAAATGCAAAATCAGGGAGACTTCTGCATTTAAGCAGGAAAAATTTCCTAATTGGTTTTTTTCTTGATTCCTATCAAGTCTTCTATAGAAATATGTCTGGAATATTCTCAGAGTTTATTGTGAAAGTGAGCAAAGGTCAGGCAAAAGAAGTGCACTATGAAGTCTTTGAGGAGATGGCAAGCATGTTCAGCAGATACAGGTTGATTAAATTATGTTAATCTGCTTTTACTTACAAACGTGCAAGTCCCCCAGATGGGTTTTGAATAAAGTGCATTTTAAACAGGATAAACAGCAAAGCTTCTCTTTCCACAGGGAAGCTTCTAGCAATAATCAAACTCTGACTGAGTTGTGAGGACAACTCTGTGTAAATGGGCATGTACGTTCATGCAGGGATGTACACAATTTTGATCCAACGTGGTGAGAACATTTGTTGAGAACATTGTCTGCACAGCCAGAATCACACCAGGATTTGTGGCACATGGTAGACAGTAAAAGCTTTTTAACACTCTTACCCACACCCATTAAATACCCATTTACTCACATTCACACACTGCTTTGATTGTATGTTAATTTCTCCCTTTTTAGCACTGCAAGGGGCTGTGAAGTAGAGAAATAGTGATTATATCCATTTTAACCAGAAAGAAAAAGGATTTTCCATCAGCAACCAAGCCAGAGGGAGATGGTCCCAAACTCCAGGCCCTGACTGGCAGGTTCCTGTGTCTCTTGATTTCTGATTTCTGGCAATGTGTTCTCAGAATGGCTGAAAAAGTTAGTCACTGACATTGAAGGAGATAGTCCACCCACTTAATCTAATTTCTTAATATTCTCTTTGATGTAGTTTAATTTTCAATTAAATACCAGCATAAGAAGAATCATCATTTTTGATCTATGTGTTTTAATAGATAAAAAGCCTTGTAACTTTGAAAGCTCTGTGATGGTTTTATTACATATTTGAGTTAATCCAATGAGAAAAATCCCCTACAACTCTATTTGTCACATTATTCTTTTGAAACTATCAAAATCTTTTATATAGCTAGCAATATAAAACAAACATAGTTCATATCAAAATCAATACTCATTGACTTTTCAATGCAAAACAGTTTCTACCTCAGGAGCTTTGGTTTACTTTATTTTTTGTGTTATATCATGAAACATCACTTTAGCTAGCAATCCATATTTTCACTAATAACACTTATCCAGCACATTTTCACTTCAATTTATTTAGTGCTGATCATCCAAGCATAAGAAAACACTTTGCAGTGCCTAACTAAAAAATGAAGAATGTCAGCAAAAATAACACCTTTCTTCATAGTTTTTCTCGTTGTGTGTTTTCAGAGCCAGGTCTGCTAAGTGGACTGACAATGCCATGTTTTTCTTATATTTACTCAAATTTTTCTTGCAGAAGTCACAAAAGGGTGTGAAGGCATCACTACAAGATCTTTATGGCTACAGTGACTAGATTTACTCTGTGCTTCCAATCTGAATCTCCAGGTTTGCTGGCGAAAAAAAAATAATTAAAAATTACACACCAGAAACCCAAATTAAGATCAAGATCTGTTTAATGAGACATTATAGAACTATAGTGTGAGGATGGGATTAATCTCCTAGCTTTATAGATGAAAGTGGTGAAGTAATAAATAGTTATTCTTACTCCTACTGCTGAGGATGACAAACCTCTCACAAAGGCCCTTTAAGTAGGTAATACTATAACAATCTTGTGAAAATACCTCATAATTATTGTAAAATAATGGTAAAGAGATATGTATTGTTAAGAATTCATTTCTGTTATTTACCATGGGTAAATAGTACTTCAGATCCTAAAAAACCTAATTTTTTTCTAAAATGGCAGTGTATCGACATCCATGTCTTCCTCATATTTTACTTTCTGAATTACTTTCATCTGTTCAAATTTTAATTATTTTTTATTATGTTATAAAATATAAAAGAAATTGAAAAAGACAATACATGAAATATTTTGGCTGCTGGACAAGATTTCTTTCAGGTTTGTATGTAATAAACATCGTTTTTTTCCAAATTTAGTACCAATGTCTATTGTCCTTTAAGGTAATTCATAATTTTATTTTCAGCTTAGATGAATATTTGTAATGTTAAGTCACTATATCATGACAAAATATTTGAACATTATGCGTATAGCTTCCAAATACATTTTATAGTCTCTGTAAGGTAATGTCCAGTGCAGAAATGGACAGCACACACAAAGTTTAGAGTTTCCTGTGCAGTTTTGAAAATCCAGAAATGATCAGTGTATAGTAAAACTTCACAGTTCTTTTCCATTCCATATTGTCCACATCTTCTCCTTGTGACCCAAGCCAGGTTTCCCTGATAACCCTTGCTTGTTCACTTTCTCACTTGCAGGTCTTTAATTTTGATAGTTTTTTTCTATGCAACTTGAATTCTCTATAGCTCAGTTAATCTCCAGAAGAACTTGGAAACTTCACTTTCTCACGTGCTTACTGTTTAACTTCCTCTTTTGACGCATTCCACAGGCTTTTGTAGGTGAACATTAACACTGTAAGGTTTTATTCTCCATTTACTAAAAATAATTATTCAATTCCCTCAATTCTTCTCTATTTTGATTTTAAATTTCTGTGCGTGGAGCTGTCTTCCACTTAATGTTTGCCTAGGAAACAACACAGTGGAACTCACCTCTTTTAATTGGTTCTTCTGGTTGGATCCTACTGTAACACAAACAGTAACTAGGGCTGTAAGTCATAGCTTTTGAGGTCTTTTATGATCTTTTTTACTAAGGTGACAATAACCAAAGAAATATTTACGCTTTGTGTCTTTCTTCCTTCCTCCTGTATACAGAACACTTCAGAGACTCTTGATCTTCTGTTTTCTTAGGGGAACAAAACACAACAATACAGGCTGGTATTTGTACTAGCAGTTAGTACTGAATGTCTATTGTATTGAACTCTCAACAAGTGTAGATACAATCCATGTTTGAGAAAAAAAAAACAAAAACAAAAACAAAAAACAAAACCAATAAAAAAACCAACAAACAACAAAATGCCTCACACTCCAAACTGGAGGACAGAGAGGATCAAACAGAATAAGAAAAATAAAAGTGATTTTCAAGACTGCACCATGAAGTATCAGCAATCAAAGGATAAATATTCTTCTAAGGGGAGGTAGAAATCAAACACCATATTTTTTCAAAAGGTTCAGTATTTTCCTTCATAGAAAACCCAAGTAAATGAAAATATGCTTTCCTGGTTATGACAATGAAGGTGAAAACCGCCATTAAGGTTGCCTGCTCTCAAGAAGAATATGGGTCTCGGAGAAGAAAAGATGCATAAGCACGGGGTAGAAAATGCCAAGCTCACAATCACTATGAGCCAAGCCCTTGAAATTATAAGCCTTTTCTAAAATGATTTGTTTCTTTTTTACTTTAATTCAGTTTTTCTTCTTTCTTCAGGCACAAAAGCCTGAAAACCACTTTGCAAGAGCACTTGGATATCCGGCACATCATAAAGAATTTTGCTATGAATTTTTCTTTGTTTCTGTAGGTCTTAAGTGGTCTTGAAGACAACTGCAACTCAAAATATTTCGTCACACCACAAATTTAATATTTTCTCACAGTGTATAGATAATGCCATTTCAAAGGTGAGCCCTAAGATGCTTGAGAACAATTTAATGAAAGTTGTTTTTTTTTTGCTACTTTGAAATCATGGATTAATTACAACAGAGAGAGTTTACAAGATTAAAGTATTGATGAAACTCATGTTAGAAAATGTTTCTTGGGCTGCAAAATTTCTGCATAACACGGTAGAGATATGTCAGCCTCTGAAAAACTCAGTGAGGGGGACGGTTAGGCAGACTGCAGGGGAGGAGAAAGCAGAGCTGAAAGTGTCCCTAGATTGTCATCCAAAATAAGTTCCCACATCTGTACAGTGGTGGAAGGGCCTCCCATTTTCCCTTCCATCTCACTTACACCTTGAAATAAAGCTCCTCTTACCAAGATACTTACCAAGCAAAATTTTTTCTCACAGCTTAAGGAGGCCTCCACATTCTTTTTACTACTCTTACCTAATTTATCTGCTTTTCACATAATTCCTGTAGTTTCCATGCTAGGATTTCTGGAACATCCACTCCAGAAATGCATGCATTTAATAGTTCTCATGTATCATATCTGCCAAAGCCATGGATATACAGAATGGATACCCTAAAACTTCCGAAGTGGCAATAGGTGTCTGTATATGGACAGCTGAACTGAATCCTTTAGCAGAAATACAAGCCAGAAATACAGGCACTCAGAGAATCGTTCAGCTGACCTGACAGTAAGTGTTAAATTTAGAATAATTTTCTCACTAACGTCAAAGTAGTCATAATTCCATTGATTAAAATGGGAAATGAGGTACTGATTGCGTATGAAGACACTTGTATTCACCTGTCTTAACCTAGAGCTAAAGATTTGTTTTAGAATTCCTATGTGATCCCTGGTAAGTCACCAATAGTTTTGTACCAAAGGTTCTCAAATTAACTTTTCTTTTGCAGGGAAAGTCACTGTGATGATATATGCCATTCTTAAAACCAAGAGACGTAAACAACGTAGATGAGTATATTTCTCAGAAGTACGACTTAGTGGCAAGGTACGGCTTATGGAAACATTATGCTCAACTCTCTTTGTCATAGATGACAAGTACTGTGCAATTTTAGGATGTAGTGAATAAGCATGCATCACAGTGAAGCTGATGATCTGCAATACTGCTCTTGGAAAAATCAATAGATCTGTTCAGCTTTGAGAACAGTATGCAGAATATGGGACCCTAAACTACATGCAGTCAAAATATGAGACTGCAAATCCACTAGGAAAGCTAAGTACTATTTCACATAATTCAGTGAAGTTCTTGCCATTAGATATTTCCAACAAACAAACAAAACAAACAAAAA
The DNA here is from genome assembly GCA_026413425.1 of Tringa solitaria. Lineage (NCBI taxonomy): Eukaryota > Metazoa > Chordata > Aves > Charadriiformes > Scolopacidae > Tringa > Tringa solitaria. The sequence continues at coordinate 150,996,350 of JAOXJM010000012.1, read as the reverse complement.
CCAGGCAAAAACCTATTTAACTATTTAGAATTTTACACAATTCGGTAGCCAGCACAGAAGGTGGTATTCATCTCACCAAATGTATGATACCAGCAGCAACTTAACCTGTTGCTGTACTTAAGTACAGCAGTACTTAAGGCTGTACTAGATCACTGCTGTACCTAGTGCACAAAGATGGATGTTTTCACTGGAAAGACCTTTGGGCCATTTTAGGCTGCTGCTTTAGGAAAAATTGTGTGCTTTTCATAAAAGTTTCTCTTACAATCTGATTTCCTGTAAGGATCAATAAAAGGTTATAGACAACTAGCTCCAAGTATGTATTTTTAATGCTCACCTAGGTAAGATTGTCTCCACATCAGTGTTTGGTGCCATTTTGAGCACTGTGGGGTAACCTGCATTTAGGGCTGGAAAAGAGTGTGGCTTTTCTAGGTTCTGTGTAACATTTGCTACCTGAGTGCAGATGTCTTCAGTACGTCAGAGCATCCCTAATGATCCTAAATGCCCAGTTTTAAGCAACTAGATTTACCCCGGTGAAGTCTATCTTGTCAGATGAATTTCACCTCTCTTTTGCTTAACCCATCTGGAATAGCTATTTATCATTCAGACTTGTGTTACTTTAAGTCTTTTTCTACATTGCACCTGGAACAAAATAAGACTGCAAGCCAGGAATGAGGGAAATAAAAAAGCCAAACTATTTCAGATAATATACTATGCAAAAAGTATTAGTGAAAAAGATAATCTTGGAACAGAAGACAAAAAGAATTTCAGTTTGGTCCATTGAAATAGTTCGTTCAATCTGAATTGAACTATTTTTTTAAAAAATAATCTTCAGTGGAGTCAGATGATGGCTTTACATTTTGAAAATTAAATACATACAAATATACACTAAATTATATACTATAATTAAATGTTATGCTATTTTCTTATATTTTCAACAAAAATAAACTATCCCTTACATAATTGTTTTGATTGCTACATTAGTTGCCTGTTGAAAAAGAAAAACTAAAAAAATCATAATTAATAGACTCTAATCAAAAGTATCAAAATGTTATATTGAAAACCTTGTTGTGGGCAAAAGGAAACAAACTTTATATGTAAAGTCAAAAATGTATTATTAATGTAATTGAAATCTTAGCCTACTCAAAAAAATTGCTACTAGTCTAGACCAAAGTAATACAGTAAAACACACATATTACATTTTGTATATTTTCAGTGATGCTTTACAAATGCTTTTTTCTTCTGTGATCTGCTACTCCATGCTAGTATTGAACTTATTGTGTGTGAAAGGTCTCATCTATACAAGATATTTGCTATGTTTACTCATTGCTATCCCTAAAACCAGTTTTCCACCCACCCAGGTCTGCATTTCTCTAGTTGAGCATTGGTGTGTTATTTACAACCTTGGGATTTTCAGCATCATGTTGCATCCCCTTCCTTTTGCCTGTAGTCTTCTGTAGGGCATCCTGTGTCCTCACATTTGAGGACACTGCTATTATCCCATGACAATACTCCTCTGCACTGCACCATTATGCTAGGGTCATAAGCGGCTGAAGTTGCACAAAACAAATACCTTTTATTACTATATATGCAAGAAGTATGCTTGTACCTCACAATTATACAAAAATAAGCAAAATTTAAAATAATTAGGCAATAGCTATCCAGTCATTAGAAATTGCTGCTGCAGCTAAAGAAGGTTAAATAAAACCAGGGCAGGTCAAGTTGAAAAAAAAGTAGCAAGACCTAAGGTCTGCATCCTTGTTCCTCTGGAGCAATACTAGGATGTGTTCCAGTGAAATTACTAGACTTACACTACTACGGAAAATACTCTTAATCATTAGCTTCACTATCAGAATGCTGCCCTTTTTCTTCTTTTTTAAATCCTTCTTTTGCTTTTGCTTTTGCTTTCTCTATTTCTTTCTTATTTGTTCTCTCCTTTTAGTTTTTTCCTTTATTCTTCTCTCCTTCTCCCCCTCCTTCTCTCTTTTTCTTTCTTTCTTTCCCTTTCCCGTTCCCAGGTTTTCCTTCCCCTTCCCTTTCCCCTTCCCCTTTCCCTTTCCCTTCTACTACAATCAATCAAACTTTCCTCAAGTATAGCTCACATTGAAGTCAGACTAGGAAAAAGAACCTCAAGAACCCCAGGTACCAAGCAGGACTTGTCACAGTACAAGAATACCAGAAAAATGCAAGGAAATTCCTGGGATGTCCCCCATTGATGGCTTCAACAAAGATAATTCAGGCATTTGCCCAGGAAGGGCATACTGTCAGAGATGCAGAACTGTCACCATGAGGAGCAGCACTACTTTGCTCAGGACTGACTGCTTTGCTGCTGTTGCGTGGCAATGGAGGAATGGTGACAAGTGGGACAAGAAGTCCTGGAGTTCTGGAAGGACAGTTGCTCGTCCTGCTGCACAGTGTCCATGAGTGACATTTTGCCCTAGCATACTTTCCAGAGTAGCTGGTGCTAAGGAAAAAAAAACAAACCAGGCAAGAACATAGTTATTCTTAATTGTCATCAGCTTACACTTCCAATCTTCAAGCAAGACTGTGTTTTGCTTGCTGAGCAGAGCTGACCGAGGGGAGCATAAGCATACACAGTGCAGCTGGCTCAAGAATGTTAACGGACACTACCGTGCCCTCCAACTAACTAAACCAGTAGGGAATTAGACAACACAAGGGCTTAAAAATGTGCCTAATCCTTTTACACACAAGATTGCAGTCACGCCACAGTCACTGAGTTCTCAGTTCCACCCAGAGACGTGTTAGCAATTCAAGTGCATAAGCAATGTACAGCAGAGCCATTATCTGCCTGTATAGGTTGCTGAGCTGGTAGAGATTTAAAGTGTCAAAAGTAATTGCGTGGCTCTGTGATGTGTGGAGATTTTTCAACACAATTTGTGTTGTTACATTGATTAAACTATTTCAGTTATCTGGGTCATCAGAACACAATGCCAAGTCATTGATTCATTGCACAAGGGTGAAGGAAACAAGGTAAGGATTTGTTTTCACTGGTTTTATCCCCTTATCACTGCAATTGAATTAATATATTATTTTTATATTTGTCAGACACAAAGACCTTTACTTTTCACACAAATGTAGAGGGAAGGAGATAGTTATTTAATGACTGAAGATCTTTATTCAACTCAAAAACACAAACCTGCAAAATTCATGCTTGGAG
>JAOXJM010000012.1:150959028-150977565 GCA_026413425.1 Tringa solitaria | reverse complement strand
TTCTTTTTCTTTTTTTTTGTCTTCTTTTTCTTTTTTGTCTTCTTTGTCTTTTTTCGTCTTCTTTGGTTTTTTCGTCTTCTTTGTCTTTTTCACTGTCTTTTTCTCAGTATGATAAACAATACACAGATTCTTTTCTGTATCTCTGCCGTTTTCCCCCACGTCCCTTTTTTTTTTTCCCCACAAGGCTCTCCCAGAAAAGGAATTAAATGTGAAACAGCACTTTTTTTTTTTAAACAGAATGCATCTCTTAAAAATCTGAATAGGAAAAGTGTGTCTTATTGCTGCATCAGTGTACAAAATAAACTGTAGGACTAAGATATTCTTTGCTGCACAAAATCTCACTGAAATGTCTGTTTGCATCTTCTGGTTTTAAAAATTTTAGCATGTCTGAATGAAAAGGTACATTACAGCCACCAAAAATGAGAATGAGGTCATTTTTTTTTTGCTGTTACCATGTAGCATTTGTAAACTGCTGAACAGTGATGATTTTACTTTAATGTGAGATGTAATGCTGGGCACTCTGGATAAGGTATTTGCTTGTACTAAATCGTGTGGTGAAAGCATTGATAAACCTATGAGAAAGCCCCAAAAGACAGCACTGTCATTTTATAGCAATCATTGCCTTGCACTTATCACTAATTACCTGACACCCCACGCATACAGCACTAGCTGGAAAAGTGAAAAGCTGAATGGAGAGATTTGCTTTGTTGGAAAATTGTGAAAGAAATAAAAAGAAACGAACAGATTATCCTAATTCATTTCTACAGTACAGAAATAAACGCTAAAAAAATTGCAGTGCTTCATGTTAAGAACAACAATAAAAAGAAAATACTTCATACTCTACGTTGAATTTTGGGTGATTGTCTTGTCTTGGTTCATTCCCTTTGCCCATCGAAAAAGAAAACAAATTTAGATAATTTCAAGAGCATTTCCCCCCTTGCTCTAAACACTGCAATAAAAACTGTCCATTGTTCAGAGAAGGACATCTTTGCTAACTACCAGCCCTACAAGAAATGGAAAGAGTACAGGATGGCCATTTTATTCCCAGAAAGATATAGGGCAGCAAGACACAGTAGTCCACTCAGGATAGTTTAGAAATGCTTATTATAGAAGTCTGCACTTATTAAATAAATTTCCTCTTTTTTTGCTGACTGAAATATCTGTCCCCAAATTAAATAGCTACAAGACCAATTTCTTCAACATATCCCTCCTTTAATTCTGTTAAATTTTACCTTCTCAGTAATTCAAGATCACAGCCACACTATGGATTTTCTTTTCTGTCTAAGGCCAGCTTCGCGCTGCAAATAAAACATTATCAAATTCCTTTACTTCTTGTTACATACAGTGATTAAACTAAATTCACTAAATCATTCTGGAATGTTAACAGGGGAGATGTAGTGTAAAAATATGCACAGAGCAATCACGAATTGGCCTCTTCTCTCAAGCAGTCTTACAACTTATAAGCAGGACTTGGGGACAGAGCTGTCTTTGTCTCTTTTTTTTTTATGTTTTTTTTTTTTATTTGGAACCATCAGAATCACAGAATTCAGACTGAACTATAAAGCCAAACAAAATGTTGTTTCAAATCAAATGCGCACAATTCAGTGTGCCAATGTCAGACATCTTTTCTTCCTCTACCCCTACTTTGACAAATCAACTTGTCCTCTATGCACTGAGAAAATTCATCCTCTTCTTTAGGACATATTGTAAAAACTCTGTTTCTTCTAGCAGTGTTTTCAATACAGAGGATTGCCTCCATGCTTCTACCTTAACTTTCAGCTAGCCTTCCAGGATGAAGTGACCAACAACAAAATGGAAAATATCAAAGTCAATATCTGCCAAATCACAGTAAAGGTATACTATAAACACAACATGAAAAAAGAGTCACACTTCCTCTGATCATTGGGAATATTCACCATCTTACATCAGACAACACTGCTCCAGTATCTCCTGGCATGTTATGTCTTATTTAAAGTAAAAACTCCTTCGTGTAAAAGTGTCAAAAGTAGAAATTACATGCCTATGGCACCACATAAATAACAACAATATGTCTTCAGTGCATTGAATAACAATCCATTCAACCATCTCAACAGATGTAAGAACATTACCGTCAGACCATGCAAATCAGAGAAATTCACAGGAAAAAAAAAAGAAAGCAGCAAGTCCTTTAATTCCTGCTAATATTGGAATACATCTTTCACTTCCACTTAATAGCAAAGGGACTGGTTTCATTAGAATAATAATAAAGTACTCTGTAAAGATTTCTCACCTCAGGGGGAACAAATGAGTTTTTTGCACGTGTTTTGCAACCTCAGTTGTATGAGCAGTTGATGCCTTTTCAGTGTCTGGAATTTAAAATACAGATGTGTTGCCATCTGGCCCTGAGGTCTCAGCCACTACTGCCACAACCCCTTTCATAAATCTCTGAGGTTTTTATTCCCAAAGCGTATGGGTAACATGTTCCCGTGATAGCTCAGCTATAATGTTGATGTTTCCTAACTGTGGCAACACGTCTACAGGGACATGGGCTGAAACCACCAATTTAAGTCACGCAGGCCACAGAGCTTTCAGAAGGAAGACGTCTTTGCTATTACTCACTTGAGCGGGTATTGACCTATGTTACCCAGAGGTTAAAAGGCTGCTACTGATCCCCACAGTCCCATGAGACCTTCTATGCTAACAGTTATTTGTACAACAGCTAGTTCCCTGTGTTTTTACAGCAATTTGAAGCATGACACTGAAACTTGTGCCATCTGCAGCTATGCGTCTAAGCAATGTCTGCTTTATTTCCCGGTAGTATAATGTATATTAGAAATATGAAGCTGTACTCACCACAACCAGCTCTGGAATTAAATAAAAATACACCATCTGGGACAGTGAGTAGCATGAAGCAGACATTTTATGGGGTAGTACATGTATTCTCTATCACTTCCATAGACACTTTCCTGATATTACTGTCAAATCATATAAACATGTTTTCTAAGCCTGGCTGTATTTCTGAATTTCAGTCACCATCATCTTATTAGCATTCTTCAGGTCTTTTTTCCCAATTTTTCTGTGATAGAGAGCAGCAGGAAAGTTTTCTTCTCATACCTTCGAGGTGCTTTTAATCTCTGTCTGTGGGTAACATGTCCCCCCCAGTGATATGTGTGTGGCTGTCTCTGCAGGTGGGTCTTTATCTAACCCTTTTTTATGCCTTCCTGACTCACAGCATCCTTTTCCCACTTTTTTTTCTCTTGGGTAATCACATTTGCTTTCTCTCCTTAGCTTGCATATATTAGCCTTTCTCTAACCCAGCTCCTTTAACTTACACATCTGCTTCGTAGTTTCTTTTTCTCTGTATGTATCAATTTTTCTGCCTTTTCCCCCAACCAATTTTATTATTTTCATTCTTTTTTGTTCTCTCTTCACTCCTATAGGTTTCTGTAGTTGTGACTTATGAAGGCAGAAAGGTATGCAGAAACATACCCAACATTTCTCTGTCTACTTTCATTTTTCTAGCAATCTTATAAGCATCCTGAAGATGAATCCTGAATATTGTGAATGAAGATATACTTAGCCCCCCTAGATTTCCCAGAGGGGCCAGAACCAACCCACAGGATTTGTCAGCTTGGATACAGACACTACAACCCACTTCATTGAATACTGGATCATGGTCCAAATGTATCACAGAGGGAAAGAAACCCTTTCTGGACACTATTAGTCATATGGTTTAGTTTTAGATAGTCCTGCGAGGAGCAGGGAGTTGGACTCAGCGGGGCTTTTCTGACCTGAGGTATTCTAGGATTATATGGCTGCTTCTTGTAGTCCTCAAGGCTTCACCTCCCATTTTCTACACACACATCAACACTGTTGTGTCCAAGTCCCTTATTCTTTTCATAGCTCCCTTCTTCTTTTTTTTTTTCCCTTTTTATTTTTCTTCATTGAAATAGTTTGCAAAAAGAAAGCTTCCTTGGGCTATAAATAACCATGTCAAAATCCATGTCACAGACTTGCAAAGTAACTGTAAGGAGCAAACTGTGCTATTTCATTTCTCTTTATTATAAGTCACTTCTGTTTCAAGATTGAAATCTTCTGTATCCAATGATCTTATGCATTCAGTTTTTAAAAGGTCTCAGTATCTGAAATCTGACCATCATACTCAGGTGAGCTTTGTCCTTATTGAGGTATTAAAAAGGAACGGAGCAGATTCAGATCAAACTAAACTTCCTAATAAGCTCAGTCTGCACATTTAGAGAAAAGGTCTTTTAAAAGAAGATCCACTTTTTCTCTACACAGTTAGCTCTGTGGAGGCTTTTTCAAATAGTGTTGACTTTGTAATCATTAGTATTTAGGGCCAGAAGGATCCCATTACAAGTTAAAGAACTTGGTTCATTTGCACTGTATTCAGCCTCCTGACTTGAATTTTAGTAAAGAATATTTACCAGTAAGTTGTATTTTTGAATACATCAAAACAGGAGAATTTTCTGTCTCCCTTACTAGTGGTTCTTTTCAGTTTTTTTTTTTCTTTTGATTTAAATAAAAGTAGATTTAAAATAGTTTTTGTTTCTGTATACCAATATATCCAGTACTTCAGTGAAAGCAGTACAGGAGAAAGTCAAGTCACATCACAGCAGCGCACTACAGAGAATATGTGTGACAGACAAGTACAAATGAAAAAATCCACATAAATACATAATAGTTTCCTTAAGTAGTGATTTTTGAAATGTTCATTATGGCTAATTCTAGTTAAACATGGATACAGACAGTTTGTGCTCCTCTCAACCTGCAATTAAGAGACCCAATTAACAAACTTGATATTGCACATAGATATATTATTTTGTTAAGTGTTCACAAAGACAATTTCTTCATAAATTAAAATGGTTATAGGAATATTACCTGTGTTGTCATTAAGATGGCACAGTGTGTTCTTCCCAGACCTAATCGTCCTTTTGATAAATAATTATTTGTTCTCCCATTTCTATAATTTAGACAATTTGTTATATAAAAAAGAATAGGTCTGATTCTCAATTGCATGAAGGTACACTTAACTCTCTCACCTCCCTGAAAGGTAATGGACACATTAAAGAGAAAAAGACCCACTAAGAATGACCCTGTGGCTTGCAGATGATTATAGAGGTAATGATTTCACACTATATTCATGCTGCCAGCCCTGGGAGCTGTATGGATTCTGGTTAAAGCTCGATGTTAAAAAATAGGAACATAGAAAGTAGAGAAAATTCTGTAAGATTCAGTCTAGTATAACTTTAAGCAGGAGCTGATCAAGCTCCTCACCAACATCAGAAAACTCTGCTTGAAACTCTTCTGCTTCCTGGCTACTTTGAGCATCTCCCACTACCACAGGAACCAAAACCTGACTTTTCAAGTGAAGACATTTATGCATGGGATGATAAAGGTGAAAAGCTGCCTGCTTTAGTGCAGTATGGTGTTTCAGAACAGTGAAGTCAGCTAAAAGCAGTCTGACTGATGCTCCCAGGAAGGATAAGGTTTGGATCCTTTCAGTATTTGGTCCAGTCAAGGTAGGCAATTCTCAGTTAACATGGGTTTGATTTGGGTTTTGTTTTTTTCGTTGGTTGGTTGGTTTGGTTTGGTTTCAGGGGGTGGTTTTTTGGCTTTTTCTGTGGTTTTTTTTTTGTTTTTTTGTTTTTTTTTTTTAATATTACACTGAGTAAAGCAGTAATACATATGGGATAGAATTAATCTTCTCCATCCTTTCCCATCCTAATGTTAGAAATAGGTCAGCATGCAGGACCTACAGGAGACCCACATCTTTCTGCACCACTTATCCAGTGAACCACGACACTAGGACAGATAAAACAGCACTAAATGCTTAGGATTAGTCAACTGCATTAAACATCTGAGTCACACCCTAAGACTTCATACATTACTGACACTTTATCTGAATGAATTGAAAATCAGATGTAGTTAGGCAACCAAAAGGGCATATTTACACAGAGAAGGAGATACTTCTGGGCTGGGATTCACCTGACATTAATTTGATCACAATCACAATCAGACACCAATTTGTAGGGGTCTACCTCTGAGCTAGATGTAAAGGAGCTGATTATGATCAGTGACAGCTTAGTGATGGAACTCTGGAAGAGCAGATTTGGGTTTCCTTTCTCCAGAATGACCCTCTCACTAGGCTACAGGACACAGAAGATGCTTTTCCAACATACCTTGATGAATGGGCCCTTGTAAACCTTGCCAGAGAAACTGAAATATTGTAGAGGAATTGAAACACTCTGGTAGAAAAGAACACCTATATGTTAGTCCCTTTTAAAAAAATTTTGGCTGAAAGAACATTTGTTAATTCTCAAATTATTTAGGTTACTCTGAAAAGGCCCTTTTTGTTGAAAATAAGAAAAATCTCCTACATTCCATTATTTTAATTTTTTTTGGTTGGTTGGTGGGGTTGGATTTCTGGATCTATTTTTGCCTTATTCTATCACACCTTCAGCTATTGTGACAGGGGAAACACAGAACAAGATTCAATAGCTGTTTCTAGCCCTTAGTCAACAAGAAGTTAATTTCAGCTCTACTTTGGTTTTCCTTTGGTGGCTCATGTGAAAGAAATGAAGTGGGCTACACTGGTGAAAGAAGGAAGAGATAATAACTCCTGGAAGGGCAGGATTTATCTCATGTTTAGCTGGGCTGAATTGTAAATAGGATTCCTTTGCTTCCTTGCTATAAGCAATACCCCCTGAAAAAAAGATCTTGCTGGTTGCTTTTTTAAATTTTTCTTAGCAATTTCTTGTTTAATCAGCTTAAAGATTAGACTGATTTGGAGGTTGAAATAGTAGCAAAAAAAAAAAAAAAACGAACCACAAAAAACCCAACTTCGTAGCTTATTTTACTTATATCCAACATTCCTGAGGACAGATTTTAGCTAAATATATATTTTACCTTCAATTGACTATTTTGGCTAAAAGCTTGTCCACCAAAAAACTATCATACAGAAAGCTTAGGTCCTAACATGTCTTTTGACAGCTGCTTATAAATCAGAGGTCCAGGGATGAGGAAATGATGAACAGAAAATCCTCTTAAATTCATGACAACCTGAAAAAATTGTATGCTGAAAGGAGTTTTGAAGTCAGTGAAGTTGCCACTAAAATCCTCTGTAGATATGCTTCTTAGTTATGCTGATGTGCTGCACAGTTATGTTGCCTGTTTGAGCTAAAAATGACTATGATGGCCTAAACTATAAAAGGGAACAATGTAAGATCTGAATCTGTGTTTTTCAAAGGGAAAATAACCTGATATGTCACTCACAAAGGCAGCTAGACCTTTTTTTGTCAGCAGCCTCCTCCAGTGGTCTAGTAATTTCATGGCTTTCACAAAACAAAGCTTTGCCAGCATTGGGAACTCTAAACAATTTTTTATTGTTGTACGGGAAAAAAAAAAAGTGCTCTCTTGTTTGTCTGTAGTTTATGTGTTGTCTGACTTTTCAGGAAGCCCTTATTAATTCTCAGCTTTTACCTTCTGTTCTGAAATGGTCATTTGTGACATTTATTTATAAATATGATAGTCAAGGGCAGAATCTCAAAAAGGTGAAACATCGATATATGATGACATCCTCTGCATTCATTAATTTACCTCAAGGATTTTAAAGCCCTCTGTAAGCTATATACAACACAGAATATTTTTCCTTCCCAGATGGCCTGCAGCACAGCCCAGGTGTAGAACCTGAAATCTTTTAAAAATGGATAGTAACACTATCCAGCAATGGAAGGATGAAAATGAAAAATAGTGTTTCCATGTTGCATAAGCAACAGAATTTTAACCAGAACCACAGAAACCCCACCCCTAATAACAATGAAATATCAGGAAGAATTTTTACTAATTTCTTAATTCTTTTTAAGAATTTCTATTGAAATAATTTCTTAATTGAATAATTTCCTAAATCTTTTAGATTTATCTTCTCTTGTTCTTGTTTGCCCATTGACCAGTTTTATTTCATGGTCAGTACCCTGCAGATTGTTATCAGAATGTAATGGAGCATCACAAGAGTACAACTGGATGGGACCAAGGATCCATCTATTCTGGCGGTGAGTGTTAGCTGATGTTTAATAGTGAGTATAAGGATAAGGAAAAGATTTAGTTATGACCCTCACAGTTTCTAGTAAGCAGTAGATTAGAGATTTCTTGAACTGGAAGCTGATTCAATCTTTGGTAGCATTAGATAAATGTATGTTCTTTTTTTGTTTGTTTGTTTTTCTTAATTCATGTTCTTTCACAGCCCACAATACCCAGTCCTAGTAAGGTCTGCCATTAAAATATGTGGTCTAAGAAAAATCACTTCATTTTTTTCTAGCTTTTAATGTGTTTATCGACAATTTCTTTGTGTGTTCCTTGTTCTGGTATTATAAATGAAGTACATAAATATTATTTATCTTTTTTCCCTCTTCTCAACATCTCCTCACCCCCTTCCCAGAATGTCCAAGTTTTCACAATGACCAGAAATGAACCATTATCTTAGATGACTTCTGAAATACTTCCTTTTCTCAGATTCTATAAAAAATTGAAAATGCAGAAATTTACAGAGAGATTTCAATAAATCAAGAGCAGCTAAAACAATACACATCCGTCTCAGTGGGAATTAGCCATTATTCCTCTCTGGTCATTAGCACGGGAGAGCTGACTGTGCATGAATTCATACAGAAGAATTAATGGGCCACATCTGAAAAGATAATAGCTGAGCTATTAAAGCCGAGAAAGAACCTAAAGGAAGAACATGGAATGCTGAGGAAAGATTAAATGAGAAAATACTGCACCAGGGACTGTGTATATAAACATATCTTCATATACAGTATTACAGACAATGTGGTTGGTTTCATTTCTTCTACTTGTTCAGTTTTGGAATTTCAGAGCATTTGTGTGTAAATAAACACATCAGTATCAAACCACCAGGTCTGTCCATACCACCAAAAAGTCAGAGGATGTCCCTCAGTAACCTTCAGCAACTTTATGTGACTGTCAGAAGAGTTCTGCCAGGGCTTAGTTAAAAGTAAAATTTAAGGAGGTCATTAAAACCAACCAACCAACCAAAAACCACCAACATCACCCCCACTAAATCCCAACCATTCACAGTTCTGGTACTATTATACCAAAGCTTCCAATGCTCTCTTTCATCAAATTTGAATCATGTGGCCAATAAACTTCTTTTTTTTTTCTAATTTGGTTAAGGAGAGTGAAAGAAAACAAGGTAGATAAACAAGCAGACAACTTATATATGTATCTAAGTCTTAAAGTAAAATTATACCAGTAATAATCTGCCAGGCCAACCAACTGCTTTTTCTTTCCTGTAGCAGTTTTCATGCGCTATTTTAAACGTTTAAGTCGTGCTGGCCACAAGAGCTGAACTGAAGCTGAACTAACCTTTTGATGTTTGACTGCACTAGCTGTGCCTTTCTTTGCTGTCTCGACATAACTGCAGTTTTGTACCAGTACTTTTCTCTGGCTGCTCCCCTCTCTAATAGGTGCTTTAGCTCACTTAACAACTTTGCACAGTATTTTTACACAGTGCTGGAAACTAAGCACAGACAATCTATAGTAGCTCCTCACGTCCCAGCTCTCAAAAGACACCTTGAAAAAAAATCAAGTTCTTCTATCTCTCATACGGCATGAAACATGTTAAAAACCCCTTGATTTCCTTCTTTCTTTTTTTATATTAAGAAATTTCTAGTTTCCTTCTTTTATTTTTTTTTTCTGCAGTTGTTGCCTGCTCTGCTGTTTAAGTTCATTGTAAGTGTTCACTTCCTCCTGGATGCACTTGGCAGAGGTCTTTGGCTTGGACTTCCATATTGAAATTACAAATCTTTTCTTCTTTTCAACATAACTGTGTTTTGGCGCTTTTTTTTAATAAAGAAATATTGGTCAGAAGAAAAAATATAGCATATGAAAATAGATGCTTTGACCATTTCGTTTAGTCTTTTCTATGTATCTACCCATTGCTTCACCAGCTCCACCAAAATATCCCATCCCAAGCAATTTCTGAGGTGAAGAGATAGGAAGAGAGGCAGCACCTTCATCATAGCCCTTTCCCATCAGATTTACTTGGACAAGACAGTCAGACAGCAATGCGACACCTTGAATGTGGTGAGTTAGGTAACATCTGATTTTCTCACCTACCTACCTAATTTGTACACTACAAATTTTAAGGAGAGCTGAAAGGGCCACCTCAGAGATGAAGGTGCAACACAGTGTCCATGAAGCAAATAGGCAGCGCAGCGATGAGGGTGTGATGTGAGAATCTGAACGCAGCGGACAGTAGTGATGTGATGAGGTTGTGATATTCACAGTTAAAACAAACCAGTTTTCCTTTAGAACTAGTAGGAAGGGTAGAAAACTATTTCTGTATCCACATTTGACAAATATTTTTAGCGTCTCACATAGCCTTTTGTTCTCAAAGAAGAATTCTTCCAGAGGGCAATTCATTGTGTCCTAAAATCGGCCCTTGGGGGGAGATAAATCATCTTCCAGAAGAGCTGACTTTTTCCTCTCACTTCAGAGACAATCTAGGTGGGGTTTTTTGTCTATATGCCTACCTCATCGACTTTTAAGCCTCTTGGCTTCTAGTACCATGTCAAATACATTGGGGTGTATAAGAGAAACACCGGAGGTTGGTGGGTAGCCTATGGGACTGAGGGGAGACTCATGCTCTTCTGGACTGGAAGAGTGAGGGTACCTCAGAGCATCTCAAAGGATTATCGATATTTGTGTGTGCACAAATTATTCAATATGTTAATAATATGGAAGACAAACACCATCCTAATTGCAGCATTACAAATGAATAAAAATACAGATATGCATAATATTATGTTTTACAAGACAGCAAATATGGATACAGTATACAGCTGAGATTCAGCATTATAATAATGGATTTATTTCATATAAATATAATTTTATTTCACTTTTTTTTACATTTTTCATTTATTCATATGGAAGTGGATGAAGAAATTGAGTAGATTTTACTCACATCCTTAATTACACCTACTTTACATTTTGAGGAGTGGAGAATTACTGAACACTATGCTCTGAGAGTTTGACCTAAGTATAAACTGCCTCATTTTACACTATGTAAATAGCAGCTTAATCCTTACTGGGTGACCTTTGTCTGATTCAGTAAAAAACCCATTTAGACAGATGAGAAAAGTTATGCACTCGCTTATATTCTTCCCTGAAAAGAGATTAGCCCATGGTTATGCATTTTCCTAATTCCTGGGCTATTGAAGTGGCTTTTAAGTCATAGTCAGCAGTGTTTATTTTCCCGTATGTATTTATATTTGCAAATACTTCACTAGCAAAAATAGTTCTAGCTTTATGGTCATCATGGAAAATACCTCATGTGAAAAATGGGGAAAAATCCTGTAAGCTTGGTACAAAGGAAAGAATTAATGAATTCCAGCAAAGAAAAAAACATTACAATACTTTTACAAGATTGTAGGCTGTTTTTTAACCTGAGGTGGGGGAATGTGGCTGGACACATGGGCCTTAATATTGCAAAGCTTTCTAGCCTCTGTCTTTTTACTGTCCATAGGAATAGAAAATATTTTTAAAGAATCTTTATAACTTGCTTCACTGAACTTCTTGTTAACATTTTCTACATGACATAGACTACGACAACTTATAATAACAAGTGAAGATTTAGAAATAAATGTCCCCTGTTATTTGTCTTTCCAACGGTGCCCTGTTGTGCTGTGGAGTTTGCTCTGTCCCAGCTTTATGAAACATAAGCAATGAACTGTCTCTATTAATTTGCCTTTTGTCTCAAAGTTACAGCAAGTGACAGAGTCTTGTTATGTGACCTGCAGCAAAAGAGTTGGGGCTAGATTTTCAAGTGCTCAGCTCCCTGTATTCCACTATAGCCTTTTAGACACTTTCAAAAAAAAGCAAAAGGGTGTGATCCATGAATAACTAGACGATATATGTATGATGGAAAGTTTTCTTTTCAGGACAAAACTTTAATAAAATTACTTCTAATTGGGGGGTTTGAGCTAGAGAGAAAGATCTGCAAGAAAAATGTAGCTGTTTGTGGAGTTGTACACATTCCCCATGGACTCATTAGTGTCAGCTGGAGAGATCACTAGATAGGTCATATCTCCCGCAGCCCCAATTTTTTGCTTGTTTGTGTATTGAAGATGGAAAGTTGTACAACGAGAGTTTTTTAACTGTGATATATAATGGCAGATAGACTTCACTTAAGGTCATGAGTCATCTAAAGAAAAGGTGCAAGGAATGAGCTATCTTTTCCAGGAGTTTCTGCAACTTCCTTTTGAATGAAAATCATTCCCTTTTTCAGGGGTTTGTGGGGGAAATAAAATAAATAGTAATTTTCAATGGAAATTAAAGCACTTTTACCTTTCCCACTCCATAATTATGCTGTTTAGTGTTGGTGAAAACCATAACTTCTGCATGTCTGCAGAAAACTTGCAATTAGCTGGGCAATTCATGTGCAGAAATCCCTGCCCATCCCCTATTGCTTATTGTTCTTCCCACCTTCCCACAATTCTTGTAATTTCCCTTATACTGACATTGTAAACTCAGCTTGCAGGGACCACAGAGCCTACAGGGCACCTGGAACTTCAGGGGAATGCTCTATGATTGTGGACACCATGGACTAGGCTAATTGGAACTTACAAAATAATTTAGCAAGTGGTGAACTGTGTACAGTCAAACATATCGGTCCCAATGGCGTACTACAAGAATTAATTTATGTATTCCCTTCAGTGTGTTCAAAGCTGCTCTGATAAGAGGTGCTACATAAGACCTAAGAATTATTCATTTATTATTTATTAGTCATGTTACCTCGGTTTATTATACGTGGAGAGAAAACAGATAGTGAAAGCCTGATTCTTTAAGCTTAGCATTGCTCAGTTTGCACTTCAGGCAGCTTTTGCAGCTTCCCTCGATTTATCTGTAGGCACAAGAAATTGTCACCTAGGAACAGATCAATGGACTAGCTGGAACAAGTCCGTGTCTCTAACAGTTGTCAGTGCAGCTGCTTCAGAAAAGAGTGCAAAATTATTACAGTGAATCTGATTGTGTGGTGTGATATGTTACAGGACAATTTTGTATAACCTCAGTGGGTCACACTATACTTTAAAAATAGGATTGGATAGTTCTCATGGTTATACTCTTGTTGTTGCAATACAATTGTTATTTGTGTTTATTGCACAATCCAGCTCTATTCTTAAATCTACAAAGCTACCCTGGAATATTGACACACCACCTTCATGTAGCAATGAATTTCAATGGTGAGTTACCCATTTCTCAATGAAAGACATCAGTCTTTGAGCAATTTTTTAAAAAGAATATGCATTTGAATTGAATTGTATGCTTCCCCTACCTGAATTTTGTTTTGTTTGCTTTCAATAAAGGGAGAAAGAAGCATCTCAGTGTGTGTTGCTGTAACATTTTTATGCACATTTTTCTACAGGAGCCTCCTGACTCTAGGATGCTTAAGTTTCTCCCACACATCCCTGCTAACTGCAGAAACTCAGGAGAAGGGAGTCCCTTTGATCCTGAGCACAACTTTCTAATTGCCCTGAACTAGTCCGCCACAGAACAGTTCAATGAAGACAAACTCACCGGAGGAGCGGGTTTGCAATGCCAAACTCATTTTATCTGAGCCAGATGTGAGGCTGGGTCTCCTGGGCTGCAGCTTGAATGCATTAGCTCGGTCTTAAGAGAATCCAATGTTTTGCATCCCCATGGAATATTCTTCACAGCCGTCATTTTAATATACTCTGAATTTTCTCATGATACTCCTTGCTGTTGACTTTGCTAAGGCTCCTGCACCAGAGATAAGCAGTACCCACATGCTTTCTGAGGCCCCATGACAAGCCCATTTAATTTGTCCTTTAAGTGACTTCCTATGTATTTCCTGCTAAGTGTGCTTTATGTTCCACAAAGCCTGGCACGTGCTCTGCCTCATGTTTCTCCCCAGCCCCTGACATTACATCTTTTATTTCCCCATACTCCCTTGCACGTGACCGACAGAGAGGCCACTGCTGTTACAGTTCATCTGTCTAAAGATGTATTACTCGAGCATGTCATCAAGCAAAGTCACTTTAGCAGAATAACACAGCAATACATTATCAGAGGAATGGTATTTTGATGATGTATTGCTATGGTACATCAGAGAAGCACAAAATGGCAGAAAGGCTATACATATCACCACTCTTACGAATGTAAACTAACAGGGCTCTGTCTTAAACTAGCTGACATCTGGGAATTTCAGCTGGTTTTAACAAAATTAATGAAGTATCTTTTTATGAACATCTATATGCACTCATAAAGAGACATTCCCGTTTGTACTCTTTCCCTGCCTGGTCCCACCTGTGTATAACACACAGTCAGTCATTCCAGAGTCTAAGTTCTTCCTACTAAAATTCAGAGGCTTCTATTTGTGAGACGATACTAATTTCTTTGACAATGCATGGTGAAGACTCAAACAAGCTAAGGGAGCAAACTCCTCTGATGGTTGCACAGCTAAGCACCATGGATTTCTGCCTGATGGAGACCATGATAACCAAGAGGGATATTAGTTTTTACATGCTGAAAAAGAGGAAATTATATGGACGCATGATCAGCTTTAGACTGCCCACCTCTTTCTTGCATGTGAAGTCTGGCTTGTTGCTTCCAGAGGAATGGAACAGCAGGGACTTCAGTTGTCCATCACTCTCCCTCTGATGTCTCCCCAAGGGTGCTCCACCTCAACCTTTTCACATTCTCCTCTGCCCCTCGTATTCCCATGAGAGACACAGCACCATCCTCACTTCAACATAACTATATCCCATTGAACCCCCACTTCTGAAATAGATAAGGTGGCTCTGTGCAACTGCCTGGAACATCAGAGGACCAGATCAATCATGCTTAGTATTATCTCCAGTTCTGTGTTCACATGGCTACAGGAAGAAAAACAGTAGAGAGATTCCTCTAACTGTAAATTTAGTCTTTGGACTTATGCCAGCGTCATTCATGCTTGAAGGAAAAGAAGCCCAAAATAAGTAAGAACAGTTAATTTTCAAAATTTATTTTTAATGCACAACGTTCTTCAAAGTTTTTTCTTTCCAATAAAGGAGTCTGAAGTTTGGATGTAGGGCAAGCTCTTCTACCGCTAGATAGGAACCTCTGTTTTCTATAGGTAGTTTTGGCACCAGGACTGCCACACTGAACCCCTTGATTAGCACAAAATACTACTTTGTATGAAACAGGAGGAAGGAATCATTGCATTATAAAAATAGTCACTTCACCAAAAACTCCACACTAAGTAGGTTTCCTTGTAGTCAAATTGTAAAGCATGAGGAAAAGGCACTCTGACTCACAGAGTGGAACCAAAATCAGCCCTGTTGTTCTACTAATACTTAAAAGATTTTATCTGATTATTCTCTACTGCTCTCCTGCAATTTATCAGAAATAATCTCTCTGTCACTTTGCCCTTACCATACCTGTTTTGAGTTACCCTTACATGGTGTAAATCCAGCACATCACCACTGAAGTAGGGGGAAGTACACTGAAGTAAAACGAAAGGGAGCTAAGAATGAAACCTGCTATTTGTTCACTCCACATAGTTTTAGAAAGGTTCCCATGATTCAAAATATTCTGTCTCATTTATGCATAGATATTTTTTCAAAGCTTATTACGGGATAACTGTTGAATCTGTTTAACTAGCTGCCATGCCATCGGGAGGTACACTTTGATGTACTTCTTTGATGTTCAAAAAGAAGATCTTTACCGTTTTATGAGACACCATGGTTGGGTTTCAACAAGCTTTGTATTCATGCAAAATCCCTCAGCTGATATCCTTGCAATTTTGCACCTTTCCTGCATATGTTAAAAAGAAAAAAAAATTACTTTTTCTGTGCTTACACAAACAGGTGTGGAGGTTAATAGCATACCAACAAATACAATAACAAGCAATCTGCTGTTTTCAGTGCTCTGTCTCTCTTTTCACATTTGTGAAAATCCCAGTACATCTTCTTCCAATGCCTGTTAAATCAGCTCCTCTGCTGACGTAAATTGGTCTTACTCTATTGACTTCAATGGGACTATGCCAATGTACACTGGCAAAGAGTCTTTCATCATGTCTACATCTATAATTAATTCCAACTATTGCTTTTTCACTCTCATATATTACTTTTTCAGAGCTTAAGGTCAACAGAACACCCTATTTTTAATACATTACACATAATAATAAATAAGTCAATGAGGTAATAATACTTCCAAAACCCTGAAAAGAGATTATAATAAACTAGTGGATTATGAAGATATTTGAATCCATCATTTGAGATGCTAGCAAAACAACAAGTTCAAAAGATAAGTACATTTTATGCAGCTTAAGTATTCTGCTATCATGAATCACCAAGTTTAAATATTACAGCTCAAAACCCTTTTCAGTGTGTTCCCAAGAAATATTAATCATTTTTAACTTCACCTTTTCATTTCTTATGGAATGGATTAGCCCTGAAAAAGATCTCTCTATTCTAATTATGGATATCCATCTAAAAGCAAATAGCATCAGAAAAAATGTTGGTTATCTGTTAACAAGTTCCTCTTAGAAGGCTTCATTTACTTAAAGACAGATCTGTTTATCTACCATACACTCTCTTTTCCACTGGCAGAGAAAAATCAGTTTTGAATGAATTGTGGTTGATAAGGTTTTGAGCAACATCACCACTAACTTGCTCATGAGAGATAATCATGCCAGAGCACCAAGCTGAGTTTAGGTGGGTGGGCCACTGTACCTTCAGAATCAGAGAATCTGGCTGGTTCACTTCCCTCCCATACCAGACAAGCACTGAATTTCATTGTCAGAGGAGGGTCTTGCCATAACAGAGCTCCCATTAGTCTTCTAAAAAGCAAGAACAAATGTGTAGGAGGGTGTTTCCGGGTGGGTTACCCAACAAGCACAAACTTTTTCTCCCTTGGAGGGAGCTACTGCACACTTCAGAGCACCTCAGAAATGCCAGGCAGGAGTAACCACAGACATTACTCAGACTTAAATTTACTTTTTCTTCCCAAAATGCCATTAGTGACCATTGTAATTCAAGGAAGTACATCTGTATGTTTGATTTATTTATATTTAACATAATATTGCATTACCTGTCAAGAGGGAAATGTAATACTTCATCATAAATGGATCGGCAAGAAAAATGTTTTCACAATGTCATGAACTGTTGATGGCTTCCTCTGCCAAAGCTGACATCTGGATGTTTAATATAGCAGTATGTTACCAACAGTGTTTGCACTCCGTAATGACCTTTTTTCAATTTGAGAACCAGTGGGCCATATTAAGATTAGCTGCACCATGCTGGCCAAGGGAGAAAGTCCTGATTTGAAGAGAAAGCAACGAATTTAAGGTGGCTGTTGCTGCCCATGGAAAGATCCCTGTTACTCTATTTTACTTTTAAAATGTGTGGATGATGTCATCTTTGTGTTTCTAAGAGCCAGTCTGATGGGGGAAGATGCTTGGCCAAACATACATTGATGAGGTAAATATATCAGTGTGCAATAGAACATGCTACACTGGAGAGGAAAAATTACATATACTATGTGACTGAACATGTGCAAATTCCCACATAAGCAAAAGGCTGGTAGTTCTTCCTGCCTATATGAGGATATACATTATAAAGAGAATCAAAACAGAAGGAGCAGATTTCATCAGATGTTACTGAAGAAAATCAGTTTTTAAAAGCAATATATTGATCTGTCTGACAGCATCCAGCCATCCGTCCAGACCTTAACTGTGGGTAAAATTCACCTGATTAAACACACTTGCCTACAGCAAAAATATCTATACTTGAGTCACTTCTGGTTTCCTTTACAATCAAAGGAGATCAAGTCAGCTTGGTTATTAGGTACAATTCTCCTCATCTTAAAGAGCAGTAGAAAAGTTCTCCATATGACAGGGCAGAGTTGTTACCCTAATTTCTACATATAAGAACTGGCGATAGAGGCTACAAGACATGTTCAAAGCCACAGAATTTTCATATAGTTCAATGCAGAACTGAACTCCCACCTTTGTGAAGTCTAATTCAGAGCCCATCAACAAGGCTCCCTCACCAGACAGCTCAGGGGAGGGAGGACTCATCTGCTTGCTGAGGCGTTGGATATTGAACCAGCAGAATGAAATACCCTGGCTGAGCAAATAGATATTCTGGTGTTCTCAATGGCTTCCAAACGCTACTGTGTATCCACTTGAAATTAACTTTTAAGAAAACACGGCAAAAGAAATGCTCTGTCTGTGTGTCATTTTTCTCTTTCTTCTAAAGTACATTTAGAAAGGAAAAGGATTTCTGGCAGCAGCTATACATTCATCCTAGTTTGTCTTAAAAGATCACTTCTTCCCTGAACCAGAAGAATTAAATGCATAAACCCTTTCATAGCAAGATATGCTGGAGATTAAAGAAATAACTATCTTTCATAATTCACATATAGCAGGGGTGAAAAATAATCTGTTATTATCTAGATCAAAGAAAGTAATTTATATCCAGACATGAATACTTAATCATTAGACCAAGTGATGTTGCCCAT
>JAOXJM010000012.1:150940289-150955522 GCA_026413425.1 Tringa solitaria | reverse complement strand
GAATAGAATAGAATAGAATACAATACAATACAATACAATACAATACAATACAATATTTCAGTTCAAAAGCACCTACAACGATCATCTACTCCAACTGCCTGACCACTTTTCAGGGCACCATCATGACCAAGTTAAAGCATGTTAGTAAGGGCACTGGTACAGGTTTCCTAGAGAGGTGCTTGGTGCCCCAAACCTGTCAGTGTTTAAGAGGACTTCAAAACTGAGTATTCCGGCTACTTCATCTCTATCCTTTAACTTAGCTTAAAACTAAAGAAATCATGAAAAGCTACAAAAGGAAAAAGGAAACTGTGCTGCAAACCATATTCTGAAGATCCCACAAGAGGCATATACCATTTGTATATAATGAAAAAAAACCTCAGTACTTTCTCCCAGATACAGAGAATCACTCAGTCGTCACAACTTTTAAAGAAAAGACCTGAGAATAACCTTGAAAATAAGAAACATTGTCTCCACATGATTCCCTCAGATATATTTGTTCAATAACAAAAATGTTTTCAGTCAATTAAACAGAAGCAAAACAAGGCTGTTTCCTTGACTGGGTCGAGGAAGAGATGGAAAGGGAACAGGCAGAGCCCTCTGAGGAAAGCTGCCATGTCGTGAGCCTCCCTGATGTGGAGCCAGGCTGATACAACCCCTGCTCCAGCCTACAGAGCTGATGCTAAAGTCTTACATACCAGTGTAACCTCAAATGCTCTGAACTCCAAGGGCATTGAAAAGCCTAACTACGGCTGCAGCGTGTGGGGTTAGGGGCTTTTTTTTTTTTTATACCAAAGTTTATGAAAATCCTTGTAGAATCCCAAAATACTGGAGGCATTAAGGTGGAATAAAATAATTCTTCCCACATTTTCATCTACTCCTAGCTCAAGAGACCATTAAAGCCACTGAGTATCTCCCATCAGGGAGAACTCTTCCATTAAATATCCTTGGCAAGCTCACCATTATGGTGGTTATGTCTCTAGGAATATATCCAGAAGAAAAATGGTCTTGTTGTGTGTGCATCCTGTGAAACCGAATGTCACAGTGAAACCTTGGATCAGTACATTTTTTCAGGTAATACTGAACTCATTCTTACTAGCTAAGGAAATCTGTCTGTCTGCAAGCCTGCTGGGGTCTATGCGGCAGCTCTTGCCAGGGATCGTGCTGACATCCCTCCCACAGTTTGCTTAGAGAGCAGATGAAATCTTTGTCACAAGCCACAACACTTGCCATAGCTTCCTATCTAAAAATAAAATCTGATCCTTGTATCTCACCTTTTTCTTCTCTCTTTTGTTTTATACATCAGGGGATGACACCAGTGATACAGACTATTCGACTGTTTCACTGGAGCTTGCCAGAAATCTGGCTTCTGACATAGCTTTTCCAAAAAGCACTAGCACTCAGAGGTCTCAGTGAAATAACCAGGTGGGAGTCTCAGACACATGGCATTGCACATTACCTAGTGGCAAGAAGAAGCAAGGAGGGGGTAAATAGGCAGGAAAGGCTTCAGTGAGTGAATGATAAAGAGTAAAATAGATATAAGATCTCATGCGGACACAGAAAGAGAAATCATATCAGTTACAGAGAGGAAAAAAAAAGAAAAAAAAAAAAAAAAAGACTCGTTATTTTTTTCAAAATGGTCAATTCCTGTCTTTTTACTGCCTATTTCTCCTCTTTCCAAACATGGCACACCAGTGTAATATAAAAGGAGGAATCTTAAATTGATAGAGCAAGAAGGTATTTTCATATCTATCCATTATGATAAATTAAGAGACTTACAAACAACTGAAAAAAAAAGAAAGAAAATGTAAGCTTAACTATAGAAGGTCTTCTCCATCTGTACAGTACAGATATCAGATTCTGATTAACTGTGATACAGAACTAATCTTTTCAATTAATGCAAATGAGCTGCACTTTTATGTAGACTATTACCAGAGGGCATTCAATGATATTTTTATTCACCACATTTGACCTTAAAAATGTTTTGTAGTCATCAAGGATACAATTTTTCACACAGTGGGGATGTAGGAACAGCTAATTAAGTGGTGTTTAATGACATTTGTTCCTTAAAGGAGGGCTGATTAAATGTAGCATGTAATTTTTTACCAAATCAGGCAATTCAGCCAATTTCCAAATGTGCTTAATAAGCTAGGCCTTAATAATTACACATCTTACGTAGATGCAAAAGAGTCACAATGGTTTGTGGGCTGGTAAATTTAATGTTACTTATTTGTGAGCCTTAGTTAATTAGAATGCAGAATTCTAATTTCTTATTCCAACTGTATTCCTTTTTTGAGAATAAAAGAAGTTGTGTCAGTTTTAGAGAGCGGAATACACTCTGCATTCACTTATGATCAGTCACTGCAAAGAAACCTTGAAAACCTTTCACATATGTACAGTTTTCTGAGATCTTACTTAGGCAATTTTAAACCATCCTTTGCAAACAAAAACACAGTTTGCCTTGGATTTTAGCCAAGCTAGCATGGCACCTTCTTTGGAAAATCAACTTGTTTCTATATCAGCCCACTTTATATTGTCTAAGAGAAGCTCAAGACAGAATCATTGAATCATCTAGGTTGGAAAGGACTTTTCAGATCATCAAGTCCAACCATCAACCTAACACTGATAAAACCCATCACTAAACCATGTTGCAAAGAGGTACCAAGATACCTGGGGTGAGTGTGTGACTGAGCTCATATACTAGGAAAGCTGGAAGAGCTGGAACAAGTAGCTTTTTTCACGGAAAATCAAGCACATTGTCTTCAACGTGTTTAGGAGAATTGAATAATTGTATTTCACCAGGAACTGCTGATGCCAGTTGTTTACTCTATTAGAATCATAGAATCATAAAATCATAGAATCATAGAATAGTTTGGGTTGGAGGAGACCTTTAAAAGTCATCTAGCCTAACCCCCCTGCAACGAGCAGGGACATCTTCCACTAGTTCAAGTTGCTCAGAGCTCCGTCCAACCTTACCTGGAATGCTTCCAGGGATGGGGCATCTACCTGTCCTGTTGTTTTAGTTTTTTGGTAGTCCTGCAAGGAGCAGAGATTCAGACTCAAAGAACCTTTTTGATCCCTTCCAACTTGAGATATTTTATGATTCTATAATTCTATGATCCTCCCACTCTAGACCGTAGTGGTTAAAGTTCAATTGACTGTAGGTGAAAAAACCAAGTCTAAAGTTTTACTGGCTGAAAACTTGTCAATGTCAGAAAGTGCTTCACTAATTCTGGAGAGTTACAGATATACACACTGTATAGAAGAAACAACACCACACACTCCTCCCCAGCAAAATATTAAGGATTTAAAGAGCTGTGAATCAATTGTATGGAACTGAGTCTCCAGTCTTTCAAATGAAATGAATCTGAAATCCTCCTACAGCTTGATATTTGCAGATCACGGATAATGATACATAAATAAAATACTTAGCATGTTCATAATCAAAATGTTATTGCTTTACAAAAACGTTAATTTTATTGTTATAATTACAAGCTCTCTAATTACACTCTAACAGCCATCAGGGGTCATCTCCCTGTTTCATCCACCAGCCAGCAGTGACACTTCTGCCAACTGCAGGAATGTACATGCACGTGTGTTTTAAAAAATAATGATAGTTTTCACATACTTTCAAGACTCTTTCTAAATTATTATGGACCTTCAGTGGTATAAGGATCTCAATTGGAGTGGCACAGACTAAGAAGAATCAGAACAGGAGCATGACTATATTGCAAATGCAGCTTTAGGTCTCTCCATCTAAAAATATATGGAGTATAATATTGCAGTGATAAACTGTTGAGGTCTAAACAATATTCACCAAAGATTTATTTATATGATGAACTTTTTGAGATGATACAGCAACCCTGGCTTTCCCTAGTCATTTGAAATGATGGTCTGTACTAGTGGATCATGTGTTTGGTGTGAGCCAGTAGCCAAGATAGAATAAAATTCCCATCTTCCTGTATGTATTGAGTTTGCATGACAAGGTTTTGGTAACAGATGGGCTACAGGCATGGCTTCTTTGACAAGCTGCTAGATGCTTCTCCCATGTCCAATACAGCCAATGCCAGCCAGCTTCAAGATGAACTTGTTGGTGGCCAAGGCTCAGTCCATCAGTGATGGTGGTAGTGCCTCTGTAATAACATATATAAGAAAGGGAAAAAAACCCTGCACAACAGGAATTGCAGCAGGAGAAAAGAATGAGAATATGTGAGAGCAACAGCTCTGTAGACACCAAGGTCAGTGAAGAAGGAGCAGAAGGATGTGCTCCAAGCACTGGAGCAGAGATTCCCCTGCAATCCATGGTGAAGATCCTGGTGACAGAGGTTTCCCTCTGCAGCCCATGGAGGTAAACGATGGAGCAGATATCCACTTGCAGCCTGTGGAGGACCCCACACCAGAGGAGGTGGATGCACCTGAAGGAGACTGAAGGATGCACCTGAAGGTGACCCCATGGAGAGCCTGCACAGGAGCAGTTTGATCCTGAAGGACTGCACCCCATGGAAAGGACCCATGCTGTAGTAGTTCATGAAGAGCTGAAGCCCGTAGGATGGACTCACATTGGAAAAGTTCATGGAGCACTGTTTCTTGTAAGAGGGACCTCACACTGGTGCGGGAGAAGAGTGTGAGGAGGAAGGAGCAGCAGAGACAACATGTGATGAACTGAAGACAACCCCAATTCCCCGCCCCCTGAGCCACTCAAGGGGAGAAGGTAGAGAAAATCAGGAATAAAGTTAAACCCAGGAAGAAGTGAGAGGTGTGAGGAAGGTGTTTTTAAGATTTGGTTTTATTTCTCATTACTCTACTCTGATTTGAATGGCAATAAATTGAACTAATTTCCGCACTTTGAGTCTCTTTTGCACATGACGGCAATTGGTGACTGACCTCTCCCCACCCTTATCTCGACCCATGAGCCTTTCATTTTATCTTCTCTCCACTGTCCATTTGAGGAGGAGGAATGATAGAGTGGGTGGGTGGGTACCGGGCATCCAGTCAGGATCAACCCACCACACTGTAGCAGCTCTGGCACTGTATTATCACACCCTGACACCTTGCAAATCTTTAAGCTAGGCACCAGAGTCTACACATGCATGGTGATCCAAAAAAAGAAGTATTTTCTATTAGAAGTTTCAGTTTTTATTCAAGAAAAAAATAAAATAATGCTTAAAGCAAACAATTAAGAAGCATGTTTTAAGATGTCTGTAGTGAGAGATATCAAATAGTAATCATTAATTCCAGGTAATATTTACATTTCAATTCTTTTCAGGACAATGAAACACACCTTGCACAATAGGTACTCAGTAGCCAATTAAAGATGATGTAGATTGAGTCCAGTACCATTATTTTCTGACTTAACTGCCTATTGTCATTCTCAGAGGTGTTCTTTTTTTTACTTTTCTTATTCAGTATTCTGAATTTAAATCAATCCAGCAGTAGCTTTCTTTCTTCTTCCTCTTGAGAGACTTGGATTTTCAGCCTCATTTTTTTCCTGTGAGCACCTTCTCACCAATCTTTTTCTGAAATGTCAAGGGCAGAAGACCCAGTACCTGTAAAAATCATCAATGACTTGAACTGACTCCTCCTTCACCATATAACAAAGTCTTCAGTTTCTTATGCACTGACAGTCTTTCACAGTTTGAAAAAAATAATCAGACAATTGTTCTATTTTAATAAGAGATTTGGTGGAACTACACTAATTTTGGCTAATGAACTGCCTGACATTAAAAGCTAAGGTGCCAGTTCATCAGCAGAAGTGGCCAGTCAATACTGTGCTCAGCATTTCCGAGAACTCATACATCAATGACCATTGACTGCCAACAGCCGATAACAAGGACCTGTTCAACAGACAGGGTCTTCACAACTCTGCCTTATGAGTGACAAAAGAACAAACCAGAAACATCCATATTATTGGCAGCTGCAAATTCCAACCATCCCAGTTCATTTCTCTTCTTTCTGATAGCAAACTCACCTGCCTCACCTCCATCCATGCTGATAGATGAGTTTGTATTAGAGCTAATTGTTTAAGGAATTATCAAGGGAGAGGAGTTTGGCCACTAAACACTGTTAATTTGCCATGATGACTCTTTTTTTCCTTTCCATGTTCAATTTTTGAAAGGATTTTGAAAGGTTTTCCATTTAAAAATAGAAACATTTCCTTACACTTTTGTCCCCTCCTAGCTTTGCAAACTGATATATTTTTGTCTTTCTGTGTCTCAGCTGGGCACACAGCATGGTGATAAAATAGATGTGTTTTTCCTCTGGCAGACAGTGAGATTTTTTCTTTTATCCATTAAGCATCTGCATATTTATATGCTTCAAATATCTATTGAAGAAGGGTAGAAAGAGGGAGAAAAAGGAAAGGAAGGCTGTAAATAATAACCAGAGAAGACAGAGATGGGAGAGATACCTTGTTGATCAGCTAGTTTATTTCCCTTTAAAGGAAATATTACTCTCCACAATATAGTTTTCTCAAGATCAGCCCAATCTCATTTCAAAATATTTCAAGCAATAACGTTTCAATCATCTTTCTTCTAAGATCGTTCCACAACACAATAGATCTCATAGCTGGGAACTAAACCCTAATATACAAACTAAATATACTCTGAATAATTTATAAAAACTTTTCTCATGAACTCTTCATATCAAGTGATAAGATACTTCTAACAGTTGAGTTCCTAGTGGGGTGTGGCAAAATTCCTTATATTACTACTTTGCTTCTTATTTACTATCTGTTAGATAGTAGGATTTTGGGGGGTTTTTCCCTTTATTGCATTTGTTTGCTTTACTCCATCAATGTAATCAACACAGCTAAAACAAAGCTACATGTCATACCAAATTCTCTTGAGACATTGCTTTAAGATTTGTGTAATTTTGAGATAATTAAAGCATAGGTTGAGCATTCCTTAAACCTAGCAATGCATTTGTTGCCTCAAACTGAGTAACACATACGGGCTTCAGTTCCTCATCTGTAAAATGGGTGCAATCTGTAAAATGAGAGGAAACTGCTACTATTTTGCCCTATTTTGCTGTGAGCTCTCCAGGGAAGCATTGAGAAAGTCAAGAAAAAATTACATGATGAAAAATAATCAAAAGTTGAAAAATAATCACAATCAGACTGGGATTAATTCTGGTTTATTATTTTCTTTGACAAGACATGCACATTACTACTAGTAGAAGAATTACTAGGTTCATTGAATTCAGAGAAAAAAAATATTTCCTAATATTCTCTCTTTGCTTGAGTTTATTGGTGTTGCTTATGACAGAGAAGATTTATTGTCTTACTGTACGATAAACACTATCAAAATATTTCAAAAATTTGTCACAAAAGTTTTAAGTATACCCAGTTGTGCAATTGATCTTTCTAAACAACTGATTTCTGTCTTTATAGAGTGGTCCCCACGCAACATTAGCACCTGCCAGTAATAATTGAAGCCTGAGATCCCAAATCAACATTTTCCACAAAATTTAGATCAGAAGTAGCAATATTCAGTATAAAAATAAACAGTCTTATGTCTGAAAGCCCAAAGATCACTATTTAACACATAATATGTTCTCTAGACAGAGAAAGTACTTAGTTGATTTACTCCCTCTATATAATAATGATCTCAAGAAAAAAACTACGCAGTGAAGTCTTGCAGTTAACTAGGTTTGAGATTTTTTTTTTCATAAAAACTGTTTAATTGGGCAATCAGAAAGCAATTTTCAAATTTAGAAGTACAAGTACATTAGATTAGAAATAATGAAAAATAGTCAAAATATTTGACTACAAGAAGTCAAAATTTAATAAAAACAAAGGACAAGCAAATTAAACAACAAATTTGTGTTGTGGTATAAGTTTCAATACAGTGGAAAGGAGTTCAAATTTTCCAAGTTGAATAATGTAGTTTTCAAATAATTGAATTTTTTTTTTGTGTTGCAGTTCATTCAGCAGACCAAAAATGCAGTCATTTGCACAGCTTTAATGTCAACATTGGACCAAGTTGTATTCTCCAAGGCCAAGCATCACCAGTCTTTCTTTTTTATTCCTTTGGGAGGAAAACACATAAAATGGCAGAGGTAACAACCTCATCTCACCCTAATAGTAAGTGTTCAGTGTGAGTTTTTCTTATGCACCCTACATACAATGTGTTTCTTATGTGGGCAGTATGGAGAGTAGGACTCTTAATTTGATTAGACATCTGCATTTGAGCTAGATAATGGACAGTAGCTTAACACAGGCAATAAAATCCAAAGTGCACAAACCCATATTGAGAAAGCTTTCTGAATCCCATTTCTGACTGTAGCTCAGGCTCAAGGTATGTGATTTCCACCTGAAAGGAATGGAGCTTGGATTATTCCATTCAAATACATCAGTACTCAGATTCAGATTCACTTCTGGTATTTTCTGTGAAACTTACCCAGAAAATAAGACTCTTTGCTGTAACAGAAAGCTTCAATAAACTAGAACCTTTCCCTTTATGCTTTCCTTTCCCTCAAATAGCAGATTTTCTCATATATAAGAAAATTTCCCCATTGGCAGGGAGAGGTGTAGCATCCCTGGGACCAGCTGAGGTCTGGAATTGCTTCTGCATCTTTTTTTTTTCAACAGGTGCCCAAGAAGGATAACCACTTAATGATGCTGTTTCAGCACTAACTTCTTTGGCAGTAGTCATAAAAAATTTCAAGATAGGAAACAGGTGTTCCAACATGCTTCGCTGGGCAGAATGAAGAACAATTCCCTCCCTGGTGTCATTGTACATGATGTATTCAATGATTGCTACTTTCTGATCAAGAATACATTCACTAATGTAGTAGAGAGCAATCCATCTGGTTTTGTAGCCTGAAATGAGTTGTTGAAATAGAAAGTCATTACTTTGGTGGGGAGGAGGGGAGTAGTGTCTAGAAATAAGGCTGGCTGAACATGTTTTTCTTAACTTTAAAACCAGCTAAACACCGAAGATGTGGCTAGAATATTCAAGGGTTTGTTTTTTCATATAGGGGAAGCACGGGTAGTGGGAAGGAAGGAGAAGCTGAAAGATGAAAGGAGAAGAAAGTCTAATTAAATGGGAAAAAAATAAAATAATCACGTTTTTATCCAGTGTGTGTTATTGTTCCAGAGGCAATGAAGTTCTGCTGAGTAATGTCAGGTGAGGATTTAGTTGTGCAGATATAAAGCCCATTTTTAGACTCCTCTTATCATGAATACAGCAGTCACACTAAAAAGTCTGCATTACCCTTACTTGACTGGAAAAGCCCAATTTCCTCTTCCAAATATAGAAAACAATTTCAGCATTTTAGCTACTGTTTTGCAACAACTGTTGGCAAATGCTGCCCTCCCTTAGGGTGATCACATGCACGCTGTAACACCTGCATTACCTAGAAAAGCTCAACACTGGCTTTTGATGAGAAGGCAGATTGATTTTGTGATGAATAGCATTAAGCACAATGCCATGGTGCTGGTCATAGGAAAGAAGCTCAGGAAACAGAATTACTGTACCTTAAAACACAGAAAATAACTTTCCAGGATATTAACTTTTACATTCTAGGAGCACGCCTATCTTTAATGGTATTTCGTTCTTTCTTCTCATAAATGGGTAAAAGTGCTCATTTACTTATTTTTGCTCAAGAATTGTGATAGAAAATCAGTACCCCAGTCCTGTGAATTCAGCCCAGAGGGTAGCGGATCATATGTCGTCATGATTCTACTCTGCTTTATCATATATCTGCATGCCTCTGTGAAATCTACCTTTTTGTACAGCAAATCTGGTATCTCAGACCTAAAAACTCTTTTTGACTTCTGTTTTTCATTGTCTTCTTTTGTGCAGATAAAGAAGCAATCTTATAGGAACTATGGAGTTACACCTTACAAAAAGAGAAAAAATACAAATTAAAGTAACAATGAGTTATAACAAGCACACTCAAACAGTCATTCACTGCAGAAGATATTATTAAGGAAATATGAATACTCTGAGATAAGTGATTTGAAAAGTCACAAAGAAGTTTCATGTATTTGCTAGTTCAGAAGAGCATAGCAAATATTTGAAGGATATAATCTTAAACTTGCAACCTGGATCAAAATTGGAGACTTGTAAAATTCAGTGCATGAATTCAAGACAGTAAAAAGAAAGATAAAAATGGACAGGGGAGATAACGTATATTTTCTTAGCTTAATAGTCTCTTTATTCATGGGGAAAAACAAAAAGACTGTTCTTATTTACTGTTGAAACATGACTGATAGGAATTCAGGTGCTCTCATCAACACAACCTTAATCTGAGTGCATCTGGGAATCATGAGCTCTTATAGATTCAAGGATGATTGGAAAATTGTCAAACCAGTTTTGCTGGTATTTTAGAACTACCCCTCAGAAAGGGAAAAATGACTGAAGGTAAGTAAATTTGCATAAGGAGAAGACTGGATGGGTTTTCCCATGGTAGGGTTATCAGTTTGACATACGTTCAACAACAGTGAAAAAAAAAAAAAAAACTATAAAATATGTTGCATAGGCTGGCTACCCTTATACCTGTGATAATAGAGACTATTTAGACAGAAGCAAGATAGTAGCCTACCTTGTGAAATTCCCACCACAATCATGAATTGAGGGAGACTTTCCTTGTCTGGTATGGTCTTGACCGATTGTTGTGGTTTAACACAAGTCAGCAACAAAACACCACACAGCAACTCATTCACTGCCCTGCAGTGGGATGAGGGAGAGAATTGAAAGGGCAAAAGTAAGGGATAAGGATAATTTAATAGGTAAAGCAAAAGCTGTGCACACAAGAAATCAAGAATTTCATTCAAGAAATCAAGAAATTCATTCACTATTTCCCATCATCAGGCAGGTGTTCAACCATCTCCAGGAAAGCAGGACTCCATCACGCATAACGGTTACTTGGGAAGAAAAATGTCATAACTAGAAAGAGTCCCCCATTCTGCTTCCCCCAGTTTTATTGCTGAGCATGACATCATATGGTATGGATAGTTTTCTGAACCAGTACAGCCATTTTTCATGTTTTGGGGGATTTTCACTGCTCACTTTAGAAGCAACAAGTTTGGACTTTTAAACCACTATTAATTAATTTATGCCATATTCCGTGCCTCTGAAATAAAATAATTAACTCTTCCTTGATTTGCAAATATCTTCCAGAAATATCACAAGTTTACTTCTTCCTTCCATTTTTTCAGTCAAGTAAACCACTTTTGGAAGAGAAATATTTAGTTTTATTGTTTAGGATTTATTGTAGAATTAGTTTGGTTAAGTAGAATATATATTATTATATATATAATAGGAAAAGACTTCAGATGAAAAATTTTATCAGAGTTGCAAAGAACAGAGATACTCATGATGTCATCTGTGGCTCTACAATTTCTTTTGCATAAGCTTGTCAGCTCACATTATTGTTTTTGTCAGAATGGGACTTGTTAAATATGGCAGGAAATTTGGGAGGGTGATATGTGCTGCAATTTATTCTTATCCCATTGCAGTCTGCAGTCAGATTTTGTTGGGGAAGGAAGATGTTGGGTTTTTGTTTCTCCCTATTAAGTTAATGCAGAAGAATCTAATAAGACTTGCATTGTTCCTTGTAAAATCATAAAAGCATAAATGAGATGTGTCAGACAGATCCTATTGTATATTCATGCAGACATCTACAACTATTCTGGTGCATTGCTAAAAAAAAACCTGCATTGTTTACAGTATTTTTTTATTGATATAAATGAGCAATTGAAACTAAATTACTGAGACATGTGCTTTCTTACTATTGCATTTTGACTCACCCATATGTTCCAAAAAGGAGTTCTTTTCTACTCAGGCCAAAAATCCCACATAGGAATAATTGATGAGGTATGAATCACTTCATTTCTCTGAAAGAAAGGGAATTGTTTTTATACCCTTGCATCTTTTGGTCCTTCTTCACCTTTAATGACATTCAAATGGTGCCACCTAGAATTAGCGTCATGAGATACAGGAACGGTTTGAAACAATCAAAGCTTCTTTTTTAAAAAAATGCTGAAATTTAGAAGGAGAAAGCCTATAAACATATGGTGTTTAGACAGGTGCTCTGTAAAATACAGCTTTCTTCAGGTGAAGTTGCTGTCAATGCTTTTAATCAAAATACTAAAAAAGAATATTGTTTGTTCTTTTTATTTTGTTTCACTTCTCCCTTATGTTTTTTATTTTATTGTTATTTTATGAAAAATAAAACTCACGACCAGCTTTTGTGTTTGAATGTGTGTGTTTTTCATAAAATAAAGGCAGAAAGAGGACAGGGGGGTGAAAAAACGGATATATTACCCTAAAAAACAGTCTATGAAGTGTAAGAAAATTATGAGGGCAATGAAGGTACAGCTCCTTACTGACCAAGGAAGGGAATACAAATGACTTGGTCTCACTCAGTGACAGGCCCCCAAAGCTCTCATCAGTTTCTCCGTATCTTACTTTTGAGATGGCTGAGCAGCAGCATGGACTTGCTGGGAGCAAACTATAAGATGTGTTGAATATAAAAGGAATATAGCTTTTGGTTTTGGCTTGCACTTAAAAGAAGGTATACTATATATATATATATATATACACATACAGAGTTCTGTCTCACTACAGAGATTTCCTTGTCATTACTGGGACATCAGTCATTCTCCCTTTACTTTACTACTAAATTAGTACTGAATTCTACCAAATTTATGCACCAGGAATTCTGCAGAGTGCCTTCTAACTCTCTAGGTTGGACTCTAAGGTATCAAATGTCCCCACAATTTCACTGTATAAATGCAATTTACAGGAAGGAGGTTCTGAGAAAAAAAAAAAAAAAAAAAAAAAAAACAAACAAAAAACAGACAAAAAGTGAGAGTGCAATTCCTTTCCAGACTGATTCAGCTGAACTTAGGCTTCTGTATGCTATGCTTACATTTGTGCTAGATGTCCAAACTCTCATTAGATGTCATGGCAATCTAGATTCAAGTATACTTATATGGTACTCTCTAGAAGTCTGTAGATTATTCAAGGCACCTCCATGCAGTTGGCAACTGTGTCAAATTGTATGCAAGAGACCCAGACCTTCCTGGAGACACAGCTGGAGGTGAGGGAGGAGAGCTAAAAACTTGCAAGATGTTCCTGGGCACATACCTGGATTACAGAATCAACCCTATAGTTAATATAACCAATGAAGCCCAGACTGCAATTCAACTTATCTAAAGTACCTACTGCCTGGTCAGCTGAAAGGTGGGCTGCAGTTATTAGGTCTCTATGACTATTATGACAATGTATAGTCCTACACAGAATATGCAGAATTGTATACACCAGCACCAAAATTCAGTTGTCTCACTCAGAAAATAGATCCACTTCTAGAGGTATAATTTAGCTGCTGAAATATAGGTGTCTAATGCTATATGAAATATCCCTGTGTAACCTCCTCTGCCTTTAGATATTGACCTGTAGGTCACTGTCTCCAGTGTCCATGCCCAGGTGGTGGCAGGGTGGTTCTGCAGAGGTGGCTTGTGTGGGAAGAGGCCAGGGGCTGCCAGGGAGATGCTGTTTCCATGTGCCTCCAATGTCCCCACAATAGGACACAGCCCAGTCCAAAACCATGCTTTCCCTCCAGTCTGGATTTGATTGATATCTGGAAAAACCCCCAATCTGTTAAAACATCCAATTTCAGCACTCAAGTTCCTCAGAGACTTAAAATCCCAATTCCACATGCGGGTGTCTCAACTCTGCCATTTTCCTGTTAAATATGTGATTTAAAATCTGTCCTCAAAAGAAATACACTAATCTATAATCTTCAATAATAATATGAATACTAACAACAAGCATAAAATGCATCAGAAGCTGCCAATTTATTTGAAAGAAGCAAGGGGAGATACAGTGGCCTGTGGCAAGATGACATCCTGATGCTTAAAACATTCAGACAATCCTTTTAGGCTGCTGCCTCTCCGGGATAAGATTTGCTTTATTTTCGTTGTGTAATAGCTGACTTATTAGGGCTTCATATGTAGCTGGATCTTTAGCCAAAGGTATTATACAAGTAATAAACAATTTCTTTCTCTCCCCATCCTTATTTTATTTTCTTTTTACCTCTTTATTTTTTTCACAGCAGCTGGCTTTTCATCAACTCTCCGAAATAACTGACAGATAGAAGTCCCATGTTGTTAATCACCTTTTCTAAATGTGTATCTTCCCCGGCTTCTTTTTCTTGATTGAGAATTTACCCTCTAACAGGGCTCTCAGCGTTTACCGAGAATTTGATTTGTCTGTCAGAAGCGGAGAGAAGAAAATCTCATCCGATTTTAGACTGTGCCTCGGTGTTTTGAGCAAGTGGAAGGGGGAGCAGTTGGTGCCGCCACGCACAGCAGTGCTGGGAGGTTACCAAGCAGCGAGACGAAGATGTGTCACAGGGGCAAGGGAGATGGGGAAGACGAACAAAATGTGTGGACAAAGGATTCGAGGAGATGAAGGGAGGCATTACGACTGCCTGACCTCTTCCTTATTTTCTTATCTTGAGTTGCAATTGTATCCGTAAATACAGGCTGTGTAAAGCATCTCAATTTGTTTACATGGGCCCTTGGAGGCAGAAGGGATGGAGAAAGTCTGGTGTGCGACGTAATCATCAAAGGATTATCCTGTCAGCAGTCCACTGTGTAAGCAAAAGGGGATAAAGTGTGCGTATGAACACAAAAAGCACATGTTTTTCACTGAGGCAGAGGGAGTCACGGTACAAACAAATCCTGTTGCAATATATGTAAAGCCAAAAAGATATTAGCCAGACTGGACTTCAGAAAAGTTCACACGCCATATAACACATTTAAATTCAGAAGTTAGATTGTCTGTGGTTTGTGAATTTCTTAAAATATGCTCTTGTACCAATTTCCTAGACCTTTCTATCCA
Organism: Tringa solitaria; assembly: GCA_026413425.1. Taxonomy (NCBI): domain Eukaryota; kingdom Metazoa; phylum Chordata; class Aves; order Charadriiformes; family Scolopacidae; genus Tringa; species Tringa solitaria. The sequence goes on along the minus strand of JAOXJM010000012.1, from coordinate 150,940,673 downwards.
TACAAATAATTAATAATGAAGTTGGCCTTCTTAAAAATGAGAGAGACAAGGAAAAGTTGTGATATAAATCTTTATCTCTCTACCTTAAATTTTATAAGGGAATTTATGTCTACCAGCCCTTTTAATGCATATTCTATTCCCTTGTTATGTATCCAAGCTTGATTGAACTGGGATAACAGTAGATGCTTAAGGAGCCATACTTGAAGTTTGCCTAGTAATACAGCAAGGTGAAGTGTCAACACGTGTATTCCACTCCTTCTATGCTCTTTGAGCCAACTCCAACAATACCTTGAGAAACATAGGAACCTGATCTTATGTTTCATAGAATCATAGAATCATAGAATCATTTAGGTTGGAAGAGACCCTCGGGATCATCGAGTCCAA
>JAOXJM010000012.1:150927168-150940189 GCA_026413425.1 Tringa solitaria | reverse complement strand
TTGTAGAGAGTGATGAGGTCTCCCCTCAGCCTCCTCTTCCTCATACTAAACAGTCGCACTTCCATAAGAGGCATCCTAAACATGTAAGAAACATGGAGCAAATGTATTTGATGACATTATTAAAAGAGTCATGGGGTTTAGTCTTCTCTTCTTGGATATGAATTGTCAGAACTTATAGTGTTAATTAAAGAAATTAACCATAAAGATGTGAATAAGTGTTTTATGTTGCCCAATATTGCCCTAAAGTGTTTATTCTGAAAATTATAACATATATGTAATAGTAAATGTAAAATATTCTGAAAGACCTTCAAGCTCATCTTATACTTTTTTTCTATCATGTTTTTTTTCCACTTTTTGTCAATAACTTCACACAACTCTGTGAGAAATTGACAACTGATTTTTGAGCCTTTGACAAAAATGGTCCAGCAATTCATGTGAACAAGTAGTTTTTTCTAGATCATTACAGCAGAATGATGTTTTTAGACCCTGGGGTTCAGGAAGAAACAGCAATTGCTTTCTCCTTGGAAAAATGTATTGTCCATTGTAATTGATGATGACCATTTGAAGGTGCTATTCTCCTCAGTAGTCCTCTCTTAGTTGAATATAAAAGTCTAAGCAAAGAAGCAACTCTAAATGTTGCTAAGTCAGTGTCTGAAACACCACTGTCATACAAAGAACTGGCTTCCTTGTTATTCAGCTACCATTTCAAAGCATTTCCCCAAGGTTAGCTTGAGGGTGAGCTGCACCAGCAGGAGACTCCATCATGTTGTGGTCTCAGCACTTTTCTGCTATATCTTAGTGGAAATTCATGTCACACATTATTTATTACAGAGCTCAGGGACTCCCAGACCTGCCAGTTGAGAGGTGTGTCACCTGCACTTACATGCTACAGAAACATGGCCTTATCTCTTAGCCCTTATAAACTCAATTTCTGTGTAACCTTTTATACCAAACAAGTTGTCATGTGATCACCCTCTGTTAAGTTTTCACAAAATTTCCTACAGAGTACAAACACGTATTGCTGTCTTTTTGCATCTGTCCCTCAGTAGCAGGTAGAAATTTTACTAAAGTTAAAAATGTGTCATCGACTAAATAAAATACATTTTTAAAATGAGGAATTACCCATCAGGTCCATTTTCTTTTTCCCTGTTTGCCATCAGAATGCCTTTCAGACTGCAAGGTGCCCTATTTCAGGCTGTAATGCCTATTCAATCGATCAGAATGGATGTATAGACCATGCACACATTAAAGCCATGCATATGGCCATCAAGATAATCAGTGTGGAAAGAAAAGTTACAGATTGCATCTGCCAGTGAAACAACCTCCTACCACCCTAATTAAAAAAAAAAAATAAATCAAGTAAATCCACAACTCAGTTACCTCTGAGTAACTCATGGGCTGATATTTGTTCTCAAACAAGATGATCATTAAGGCAATTTATGTTACTTTAGAAAACATATATATTTCTGAGTTGAAATAACAGGAAAACAAACCGATTGAGTAAAATCTGTGGGAGTGAAAGAGAATATTGTAAATTGGGATACCAGACTGGGCACAGAAGGCAGCTATCTGGAGAAGCTGTGGATGCACCAGGTGTTCTCCTTGGAGCTACCTTAGGAGGATTACTTCTAGGAGAGGTGAGGTCATGAACGCGTTCCTTGTGTTTTCTAAAATGTGGATGCAAATGCAAATGCTGTAAGTCATTCAAATTTAATAATACTCTGAATGTAGGACTGGCGGTCAGGGACTGCTGTATTATATCCCAAACTGTATCTTTTTAGAAAGAGGACACAGCAGGGGATGGAGGAAACAGATGATCCCACATCTGCCTGTTGTGGAGCTATTTTTGTAAAGGTTGCAAGATTACAGCTCTGATTATTGTCAGAGATGCAGAGATCTGGCTAAGTCTTTTTAATCAAATTGTTCTCTTTAAAATATGCTACTCTGTCTTAACCAAAGCATTTCACGACAAAATGTGTCAACTGAATTTTAATCAGAAAAGATTTTTTGTGTTCAGGGTAAAATTCCCAATGAGAGAAAACCTACTTTATAGTATCCAATATGCTGATGATTAGGCCCTCCATCATCTCTGCAGCTGAAGGAAACCTTGATTCTCTGTCCCAATCTAACAATTTCCCTGTTACCAGTGAATATTTTAACCATGGACTAACCACACAGAATCATAGAATCATAGAATGGTTTGGGTTGGAAGGGACATTAAGGATCACCTAATTCCAACCCCCTGCCATGAGCAAGGACATCTCTCGCTGGACCAGACCTCACAGGCTCCTAATTCCTTCCTCCCCACAGCTGCATACAAAGGATTTCCAAAGATGCTTTTTCCAGCTTGAGGTGAAAGGGCAAAAAGCTTCTCCTCAAAATGCTGAACTGTTTCCCAGTGAGCTCTTACAATCTGCAAGCCAACAAAAGAGACTGGGAGACTACTGTTTCCAGCTCCTGTGCTCCCAACTCCAAAGCAGCCAGTGATGGGCTGGACGACACATCTTTGCCTTAGACTCACTTGCATAAAATCCAGAGACCACGAGGGTAAAATAGCCACAACTTTGAAAAGTGGTACAGGATGGTGCTTCATGCTTATTACCTGGGGTATATTCCCCCTCAAATGGAGCATGCCCTGATTTCACAATTAGTCTCCACTGACCTTATTAGGCTGAAATAACTATATAACATCAGAAGTCACAACTCCTGCTTGTATTTTATTACAGTAATTCAATTATGACGCATGTGGAACAGCCATGTAACACCAGTGTTGTGTATCTAGGCCACTTGAAATATAAATGGACACTATTAAAGAGTGGAGGCATTTAGTTATAAATAACCGAGGAGTGCAATCAGCTTCAGAACATCAGTTTTAAAAAAAAAGCAAGCTTGTCATTTGCTTACAAATGCCTGTTTCCCATTTGCAACGGTTATTTCTATAAGTTTGTTCTTCTGTTTTAAAAAACTACTTTAACCTCAGTTTGAAGTGAAACTTGCTGGTGTCAGCTATTGCTGGGGGGAAGGAGGAGAATCTCATTTCAGGTAAACTGGGTCAGTTCCCTTCTTTGTCATTATGAATAATTTCATTGCTGCAGTTTAAAAAAAGTTATGTAAGTTGTCTGGATCGTGGAGATACTCAGTTCACATAGCAGCAAGTGGCTAGAAAATGTGTGGGGTTTCATCTACCTATAAACAATGTGAAAAAAATCTTTAAGACATACTGTTTATAGTAAGTAAAATCAGTTTCACCAACATGGAAAAAGTTCATTCTCTCATCTAAAATGAACTAGTCCCACGTTTCAGTATATATAGTCCTTTTCATTGATAAAGCACTGTTTTCTTTTATCTATGGAGTTCATTTGAATTATTAAGTAGGACAGCACAATTCCTTAGATAATTCATTCTAAAACTGCTTTAAAATATTATATAACTTAAGACAAACATAAAATTCTGTATTACTTTCCCAATAAACCTGTTCTGGATCTTTTGAGTGAGCATATCACTAGTATTTTTGCTTTTACAGTCTTTGAGGGCTCATTTCTTTAATTCCAAAATTTCCGGGGGCTCTTGTTGGGTTTTGGGGGTTTTTTGTGTGTTGGTTTTTTTTTTATTTGGGTTTGCGGTTATTCCCTTGAAAATATATTTTGTATGAACCCGAAGATATGGAAACAGAAGGAACAGCAAGACTCACAAATAATATGAGTTCCCTTTGGATCAGTTGTTCCATAGGGTTTTAAGATACCATTACATTTATGCATTGTCTTTGAGTTTCTAAGTTATCCTAATAAAATCTATTTTCTATTCTGTGGATGCAATTAAAAGCTCTCCCAGAGAATGCTGAAAATTTTGAAATAAAGTCAATCATCAGAGATTTCAGTCTTATAAAAAACATTATATTCATCAGATAAAGAAAATAGAGGTGAGAATTTCTACCATGTTAAATATTTTCTTTTTTCTTTCTCTGAAAAAAGACCCCACTATATTACATTTGACCACTGCAATGTAACAGAGGGAACAGCTTCAAAGAAAGAGGAGATAAATTTCCTGAACTTAAGGAACTACATCCAGATTCAAGTGATTCAGATTTATTCTTTGGCTCTGACAGAGCCTTCCAAAGCACCCTTAGCTAATTACTTTTGGCTAACTGGCTCTATTGCTTATATGAATAGGACTGCACGATATGAATCCTCTCACTTATGTGAATAAGGTTATTTGTGAATTATTCATATCAAGTGTACTGAAACAATTTGTCATTTTCCTGGAAGGAAATTAATTATCTTTTTTATTTTTTTTTAAAGGGGAAATCAGTGCCTCACAGGCTGATCCAGTTCCTGTTCTTTTAGCTCTTACATTGGAACAAGGTTCTCATTTTTCTTGCTCAGAAATTAATCTAAAGACCTCATTGAACCCTATTTTCTTCTCCCCCAATACTACATCTGTCTTTTTAATATATTATGGAAGGTTATGTCTAGTGTGGTTAGCAAGTTGTGGTCTCAAGATGCAATGTTTTCAGCAATTCCCCCAGGAGATCCTCCTGCAGTATAATGCACCGCATTTATTCATAGCAACATTTCCTAAATATTGACATACTGCCATCATGCATATAACATTATACTAAGTTTAAAATAAGACATGGTGGAGCAACCAGCTTACTTCCTCTTCCTGGAAGCACGTATATATCTGTCAATTAATTATCCTCTTGGTCATAGAAAAGTTTAAAGAATGACTGGCAGTTTTTTTTTTCTCCTTCATGGTAAAGTGCTTTAACGCCTTCACTCCTCAGAGCAGGAACTACCCAACCTCAACCAACAGTCTTATTAACAGTTTCTAGCTTGGACTAGCTATATAACAGCTTCCAGACAAGTTTTTTTTGTCCAAAACAGACATCAGTTCTTTGACTGTTCCCCTAGATGTCCTCACAGGCTATCCAAAGTCTCTCACAGACCTGTGGATGTCCAGTAAACCTTAAATCTTCACAGCACTATAACTACACCACTGCTGCACTTTGTCCCGCCAGGCACTGTTGCTAAGGTTAACTTTTCATTAAGCCCTACTGGCTCCAACCTTGTTATAAAAGATGGAAACAGTGTGAAGGACAAAATTTGACCCATTGTGTGTGGATAGATGATGTGAGAAGGTTGGTGTCTAGAAAGAAAGACATGGGAAGGTGGTCCAAACCTAACTAAATGCATTGGAGATTCAATTTATGAAAAAACCAAAGCAAATAGGATTGAGGAAAAGGAATTTGGGTTCACGTGCTTTGTGCAGTGCATTAATCTACGCTGTCCCAAACATACAAATAAGCTCATATAGAGATAGTTTATCTGTCTTTCCTGTATAGCACTCTGTACAACGGAGAGTAGGAATATTAAAAGGTGACATGGACACTTGGCTCTTTGTCAAGAGGAGCTAGAAAGTTGAAAGAAAGGGTCAAGGTGAAATATAGGTAAGAAAAAAAAATATGGGTGGGGGAACTAAAAGAAAATGTTGATAATGACATTAGGATCTTCTGTTTGCAATTAACTTGAATGAAATCTGCATAATGTTTTTGTCAGAGTTAGGTTGATGCTTGGACTAGATGACCTTAAAAGTCCCTTCCAACATAGACAATTCTATGATTACAAGTCTTTGAATAGGAATGGTCAAGGGGGAAAAGTGAAGGCTGATCTGTCCCTTCAGTGGAAACTCATCAACAAAAAGGAGAAATGAGTCCTAGACTGCTGCTGGGATCTCTCAGCAATGACAGTCTCTCGTGATATTTCTTAAGTAATAACTTGCCCTTTCTACTCTACAGTCCCTTTGCACTACGGTGAAGTCCTGTTCATTTTGAACCCATAGCCTGACTACTTTCTAGAGGAGAAATATTGCCCACGTCTTGGGATAATGACGTGAGCTGAAAATATTTCTTGTCTCCCAGTAAGTCTCTGATAAGAAATCGAACCCAGTTCTTTTGAACATGAAATGGCACTGAGTTATATTCCATCATTAAACTGCACTAAGAAACTTCCAGGGAAGGTATCAAGGACTTGCATCCCACCTCATGCTTTGCTACATTTGCATCAATGAAGCAGCATAAATCAGTGTCCAGAGGATTGACACTCTCTGCCCAAAGCCTTTATTACTGTAATATCCTACTAGGATCTTGTTATTCATTATCTACAGTGTCATTGGCACACTCACTGTCCACAGAAACCATTATATCAGGCTGCATCTGAGGATGGTCTGCTGGATATATTAAAAGCTGCTTCTGAAGCTCTACAGCACTTAATGGTTTTCTCAAAGTTAGTACAACAGATGATTCATGCTCTAGCCCTTGGCTTTAAGGATGATGGACCTAATCCAATTTGGGGGTGGGAAGGAGTGAAGCAGACAGCATAATGATGCACAAACACCCAGGATTCCTAGACGTATCTAGGGATGTAACTGTCTGAGTCTGGGAAACAGCAAAACAGGAACACTGAAGTGTCATCTCATGGGTAATATTGGGAGGCTGCAACCGCACTAAACTCAGACTAAGGAATGCATTTTCCATTTTCTAAATTGTCATGCTCCCAAATGGGCTTTTAGCAATGCTTTGCAACCTTAAAAAAAAAAAAAAAAGTAAAAGAGATTCATAGGGCTTCAAAGGTCAATTACATAAAAAAATGCTGAATCCTTTTACATTAATGCCCTAATTGTTTTTATTCCAAGAGTTTTCACTCAGATGACAAATTCAATCTCTCTTTTTCTTCTCCTGGGTCATGGATGCTTAATATTCCTTACTGACACATAATGAACCTTTTTATTTCTCTTTAATAGGTAGCTTCTTTAAAATTAGTCTCTTTAAACGATTAGCTCAATCTATTGTTCAGTAGTTGGATGTCAAGGGGTTTTTTTTTGGTTTTGGGTTGTGGACTTTTTTATGTTTCCTATTAGGTCTCTGCTATTACCAGTTATTCTTAGGAAGAAATTAGATCGGGCAGTAGCTCTCAGAGGTCAGCAAGCACCACCAACCCAAAGTGTTAGGAAAATGAAATGTCAGAATCACTGAAGTGTAGAATTTTGTCTATCTCTTCTTCTGAGAATCTCTTTTCCTTTCTTTAATATAAAATAAGAATCACCAATGCTTGGTGACTATTTATCTGGAAAAACATATTTTCTTCTTAGAGTCTTGAGCTGTGGGCTACTATGTATGTTAAACTATTAGAGTGAAAACTGGAGCATCTAGAGACAAAAGAGATATTCCCAAGTGTTTCGAAGAGGGACTGAAACTCCTGCAATGGTACAATTTTCGAGCATTCTCAAGGGAAAAGGCAGCTGTGGTAAATACTGCACTGAAAGCATCTGGACAGCTTCAGATCTGAAAAGTCGTTTTCCCTCCCAGATATTTTCTGCTGCTCAGCATTAGCTCTTCTCAACCCTCCCCCTTCTTTTGCCAATCATACACACATCAAAAAGATGAAAGCAGCAGGAAGAGAGGACAAAGGAGAGAACAGCAGAGAGAAAAGTGATGTTCTGAAAATAATTCAGAAGGCAATGAAATTAGGAGAGCTGTATTCACCAGTGATGATCACCATGGACACTTATCCTCTTAGCACCTTTTAATGTCAGTTTTGTCTTTATGTTGCTTAGGTCAGGACATCCTCCAGACTCATTTTCTACTAAGCCTTCTCTGCTTGGTACTGAATACTTAGATCTTATTGTATTCTTCTCAGCATTCACCTAGGATGCAAGCAGCCCACCATGTTATTGTACATTTTTTTTTACTGTGAAAACAGAACAGGCTCCTATTCCAAAAACCCCAGTTGTGGGAGCAGGCAGGTACTATTGATTTAGAGGAAACATCTTAAAACACATCAGGCCAGAGCGTCTTAAAACACCACCTCAAGAGACTCAAAGAGCATCTGTTACCAGCTGAGGGTTGTTTACTGAGCTATGTGGCATGGGCTGCTGGACGGGATACATGTGGGCTCTCTCTGGGTACTCCCAACAGGGTCTTTCATGTCAGATTCAGTAACAGCTTGATTGTCCTGTGAGTGGGAGTTACCACAGTGCTTTGCCTTTACTTAGCCCAGCTCCCATAGAAGTCAGTAGCAAACCTGCTCAACTGACTGCAGAAATTTGGTCCACATTCATACACTGTGAAAAATTCTTACAAGGGTCAGGGAAATCTTGTTGCTGGTTTCTCTAGTTCTTATCTTTGTTAGAAGTCTCAGCATTGAAGCTAAGAAAGATGTGAGGTACCCAAAAGCCACTACATCTTACTCACTTCTTAAACATGATTTCACTGTTTGAGAAAGCTTGGCCCTGGGATAAATAATAAGAATATCTTCAGTAAATAAAGAAGGAACCATAGTTTTCAGAAACAGCATTTTCTGTGAATAGTGAAGTGATTTAAATAGAATGGAGAAGAAAAAACCCACAAAACAAACAAATAAAATGCTTTCAAATCAGTTAGTTAATACATTTAGAAAATATTGTGCATTGTATTGCAGTTTTTTCGGGCTTATCCATGCGTGTAGGTTGCTGCAAGTAAATGACCACCTGCTGCGTTGTTCACTGGCAACAATCAATTGTGGAACAATTAGTCCAAAAGAAGTCCCTGCCTCTCACAACCCTACTCTCTATTCCTGTCTCTCATACTGGATGACACAGTGATCACACATTGGATATCATGGCCCTCAGGAATCCCAGACCCTGAAGGTAAGAGAGAGAGTCTGGAGAAAGGAAGACTTTCCCTTGGTTAAGGCCAATCGGGTTAGAGATCATTTAGGCAAATGCAATGCCCACAAATCCATGGACTCTGAGGGGAGGCACCCAAGAGTGCTGAGGGAGCTGGCAGACGTTATTGTTATGTTATATTGAACCCACTCTCCATCATATTTGAAAGGATATGAAGAATAGGTGCTGTGCCTGAGGACTGGAGGAAAGCCAACATCATTCTTGTCTTCAAAAAGAGCAAGGAGGACCCAGGAAACCACAGGCCAGTCAGGCTCTCCTCTGTCCCTGGAAAGGTGATGGAACAGCTCATACTGGATGTTATCTCTAAGGATGTAGAGAAAAAGAAGGTGATTGGGAGTGGTCAACATGGATTCAGCAGTGAATGTTGTCTGTCTTGACTTCAGCAAGGCTTTTGACACTGTCTCCTATAACATCCTTGGTAAGGATAAGTAGGTATGCCTGGGAAGTGTGGGTTAGATGAGTGGACAGTGAGGTGGACTGAGAACTGGATGAGTGGCAGACCTCAGAGGGCTGTGATCAGGGGTGCAAAATCTAGTTGGAGGCGTGTAACTAGTGTTGCTTCCCAGGAGTTGGTAGTGGGTCTAGTCCTGATCAACATATTCATCAACCACCTCGATGAGGGGACAGAGTGTACCCTCAGCAAGTTTGCTGATGATATAAAACTGGAAAGAGTGGCTGACACACCAGAAGGTTGTGCTACCATACAGCGAGACCTGGACAGGCTGGAGAGTTGGGCAGAGAGAAACTTAATGAAATGCAACAAGGGCAAGTGTAGGGTCCTGCCTCTATGTATTAGTAACCCCATACATTGGTACTGGTTGGGGGCTGACCTGCTGGAGAGCAGCTCTGCAAAGAGGGACATGGGAGTCCTGGTGGACAAGGACCATGAGGCAGCAATGTGCCCTTGTGGCCAAGAAGTCCACAAAGAGCACCAAAAAAAATGGCCAGCAGGTTGAGGGAGGTTCACCCTCCCTATCTACTCTGCCCTGGTGATGCCGTATCTGGAGTACTGTGTCCAGGTCTGGGGCCCCCAGATCAAGAAGAACAGGGAACTACTGGAGAGAGTCCAGCAAAGGGCTACAAAGATGATCAAGGGAATGGAGCACCCCTCTTATAAGGAAAGGCTGAGACACCTGGGTCTGTTTAGTCTGGAAAAAAGAAGTCTGAGAGGGAACCACATCAATGCTTATCAATATCTAAAGGGTGGGTGTAAAGAGGATGGGGCCAGATGCTTTTCTCCCATGAAAGGAGAAGGGGCAACCGGCACAAACTGGAACACAGGAAATTCCATCTCAACATAAGAAAAAACATTTTTACTTTGAGGGTTCCAGAGCCCTGGAACAGGCTGCCCAGAGAGGGTATGGAGTCTCCTTCTCTGGAGATATTCAAAACCTGCCTAGATGCATTCCTGTCCAGCCTGCTCTGGGTGACCCTTCTTTGTCAGGGGGTTGGACTAGATGATCTCTGAACTTCCCTTCCAACCCCTGCCATTCTGTTACTCTGTGACTGATTCTGTGATGTTGTGACACAACCGTGTCATACTGATCGTGGAAGTGAGACCTTCCCTGTGCTGCCCAGGTCTTGCAGAGAGAAAGGAACAAAGTTGCCCTCCAGCACAGATTCTTGCTGCGTATTCAACATGTCACATTTTTCAAGAAAATGTCAAGATTGGTCACCACTTGTAATTAATTCCCATAAAATTTGGGAGATTTGCCTGCTCCTTCAGAAAAAGAATATATGTGCTGCATTGAGTTTCTTTGCTCTTCTTTCCTGCATTTACAGTGTGCTTAAGAAGCCTATGTATAAAATACTGGAGGGCAAGAAAGCTGTGCATCTTGATATAGGCTGTTTGCAAGATTAACAGAAACACGACACATGATTGAAGAGTGACAGCATTATCTGGAGCCAAGTCTTCTGTGTGCAAGCAGATCCTGCCTAGGATTTTATGTGCATATCAGCTAATACACTTGACTGGGCATGCTCCTTCTTTCACTCTCACAGCTGTCAAGGCAGTAAGCTGAGAAAACCGGAGACACTCTACATACAATGCAATGTGCCACTTTGCATATAACATGAATTTTTATCATCTTATTTACGTAAATTCCCTGCCATCGGGTCCTTCATTTCCTCACTCTTCCTCCCACTTTCCTGCTTCTGTAAGTTTCCGCTCCCCTGAAAGCTTCTGTCATCATTAGGAAACATCAGTAGTCAGTCAGGAGTGTCCTAGCGTTGAAACCTTCTGCCTGGCCCAGGCTGGGCTTGAAAAAAAGGCACAGGCACAGCTGGCAGGGCTGCTCCTCCACCCTGCTCAGTGCCAGGGACCTTACTTAGTGTAAAGAGAGAGAACGAGATCCTACAAAAGCATCAGTACGTTGAGCTAGCTATTTCACTACCCTGTTTTGAGCAGTAAGATATGAAGGCAGTACTGTTTCCATGACACTTTTCAAAATATTTCAGTATTAAATATTAAGCTCCACAGATCAGATCCAAAGACACTAAACAGCATATAGTTGGAGAACGAGAAGGCCTTTTAAACGTCCTGCTCCGTCACTTTTTCAATACAGACTTGTTCCTTGGATTTTATCCAGTTTAGTCTTAATTGTCCCAGCTCTTTCCTTCAGAGGCTGTTCTCCTGCCAAAGACGTTCAGGCAGATGGTGTTAGCAAGTCAGGGAAAAAGGGACATTTCCTGTTTTTCATTCCTCCAAAGATACATTGGGGCACTTTCTTCATATTTGATTTTTCTGCTGCTAAAATTTGATACATTTTAGTAAAAATACCCTCATGTCTTAGCTCTCACATTACTCTCCCTTCAACTCCTGATCATACGTTGACTTGATGGCAATCAGAAAAGAGGTATTTTGAAATTATGAATTCTGCCATGGGATTGAGTTACATGTATTCCAATGTGTATTGTGATGTATTATGATTCTTTATATGTATTATATTTTTATTATATTCTATCATATGTATTATATTGTTACAAATTTATGTAATTGTACTGTAGAGTATGCATTATAAAGTTATATTTATTACAGTATGCATTATAATATGTGTTACATAACAATGTAATACATGGATTTGGATATTATTTTAAATATAAGCACAGGCAAAAAACTTACAAATAACAGCAGGGTATTGTTGTGTTTGGTTTTTTTTTCCCAAGACCTTAATTTTGACTCATTTAAATCAATGGAAGTTTTGCCATATCCTCCAGCAAGACCAAATTAGTCCCAGGGCAGGAAAAGCACTATATCATTGTATCCTTGTTCTAGGAAAGCCCACAAGTAGTGCTGCTCCACCTTAACCTCAGTCAAGTTCTTTTTCCTTGTACAAACCCACCCTTCCTCAGAGTGTTTGAAGCCTGGGAACAACTTCACAGCAAACTGGTTTAAAACGGTATATAAACATATACAGTGATAGAAAAAACAAGCCTAGTGAAGACTAAGGTCCTTGACCCGTAGCACCTACAGGAAACCAGCTAATGGCATTTGTGTCCTGAGCACAAATATTAGCATGGATGTCTCTACTTCATGATGGTCATGTACAAGCCATCTGTATGCCACTCAAAAGCCCCATAGCCAAGTTCTTATAATATTGTCCTTTAGGCTGCTGAGGAAATTAAAAAACAGTGTGAGAAACTGGAACTGTGGGTGTCAGAAAACTGTAAGTGATTCAGGCCACGCTCATCTATGGCCTTAGAATTTGCATAATACAAGAAGACCAAACTTGAGGGTTTGTGGTCACTCAGTTCAAATTACAATGTCTCTTCTTAGCACTATTCATTACAGCCTTTTATATTTTGATATGTCACTTTTTAAAGGTGGAAATTGTAGCATTTTTACCAACACGTTTTGCACAATGCCCACACGTTTACTTTTGGAACTATCTCCTGTGACATTTTTGGCTACTTATAATAGGAAATCAGACCCAGTCAAATAAAACAGCTACAGAACTTCCCATTTCATTTTGCATCATATTTTTTCACTGTGTGCAATAAAAGTGGAGAATTGTAAATATAATAGAACATGTGGCTTTTTATGTGCATTGTGAAATCCATAAAATCCTATATTCTGAATAGAGAGATAATATTATAATTACTTGCATTTTTCCCCTGAGTGCACTCTATAGGTATTAGCCCATACGATTTTCCCTATTTTAAAAGACTTATTTCAGTTCCTTTCTAATATTAACTATTCTTTGTTGTTTTCATTCTTTGCTTGTCTTTTGTTAGAAGATGAACTCATTTGTGAAAAATAAATGGAAACATTTATGAAGCATTTATTCTCAAATTCATTGAT
>JAOXJM010000012.1:150913208-150927068 GCA_026413425.1 Tringa solitaria | reverse complement strand
TTCATTTATATATTCAACATTGCTATTGCACTGTTTTTTTCCATGCCCAGCTCTAAAATCTCGGCCGTGAGACTTAAGTTTTTTTTAGAAAAAAAAAAAAAACAAAAAGCAAAGAAAAAAACATCAGAGAAAGCCTTTTACATGAACAGCAAGCTCAAATCTTAATTACCTGTAGACATCCAGGGATAGTTTCAGACATTCACACGGGTGAAAAGGGGCTGTTCATGTCACCTTCTTGTAATTATATGAAGGCTGGAGTGGAAACCATCAACATAAGGCAGATGAAACCGATCTTGAAGAGGGCACTGTTATAAAGAATCAGTGAAGTATACACCACTAGGCTTTGACCTTCATGCAGCAGGAGGCAATGAAACAAAATTATTTGATTTAAGAGAGAGTTTTAAAAAGAGTATTAGATAGTTTATGAATCACAGAGGGCCAGGATTGCAGCTAGCACCGCATGGGTGCTCAAGAAGATAAGAGAAGGTTGTAAGGAGCCTTTCCCTCTCCTTGCTTCACTTTTGGTCCTTGGACTTAGTGGATGTGAAGGCTTGAGTAGAGATAAAGGACTGGAAACCCCAAGGAGTGTAGAAAAGGGTAACAGTCCTTTCATTTTCTGGCCTAGCTGACAGAGCAAGGTCAGTGGGGAGATAGCAGTGGATGGGAAAGAGGAGCATATCCCCTTTATATTAAATGCTCTAACAGAGTATTTTCAGACTCCATGGACTCTCTAAATTCTTGCCCCACCTTAACCCAAAGCTAGAATGTCTCCAGTAGCATATGTTCGATACTGTATTTCAAGCTGGGCCTCAGTCTTCTGAAGGTCTGTGAATGACAAAAGATAGCTAAGAAAGTTAAACTTGCTTTCAGTAGGTTTAAATTTTCAGGATAGATTTTGGATAATTTGAAGACCTGTAAATCAGGAAAGATTAACAATTAAACTCCTGCCCTAAGATTTTGCAGTTTAAAATCTGTAAACTCCCTTTTCATTTTATTCCCTAGCACCTATTCAGTTCTGCCCATGTCTCTGAGAACAATGTTAAAGTGTATTTCAGACTTTCTTACAGATCTCTGCTGGCAGTCGACCGACAGACTACCAGTCTCTCCTTCCAAGGTTGTCCCACCGCTTGTGAGCAATAGCAAAGCAAGGATGGACCAGAAGTTCCTGGTTATAAGTCAGGAACAGAGATTTTCAAGATTATTGCAAAAGAACTCCATGGTTCAAATGGTATTTGTGGAGAGTTGCAGAGATACAGCAGAGTGGCACTGAGCAGAGTGTGAGGGCTGAGTTGGGGAGACATGGTCTTCAACCTTTTTTTGATTATCAGGTTGGTCTTTTAGTCTAGAATACACACTTGTTTACATGCTATAACAATGTACTGAAAACCTTTAGTAAACCCATGCTTTGTAAGGGAGAAAGAAGTCTTTGTTAGTCCAAATATAAGCAAGGAGTGAATAGCAAACAACACTTATTAACTCACCCCTAGGGGGATGGGTTAACCTACCAAAATGTCATCCCAAGAGTGGAAATGCCACACCAAGCCTCACTGTGTTTTCATCAATTACTGATTTTTGTATGTTGAAAATTTGCAGTTAGAAAGGAACACCGCAGGGTGAAACCTTAGGAGGTAAACGTGTCAGCAGGTCACATTTAGATTAACCAAGAATGGACATCTCAGCAGTGTCCATATTTCAGATGGCATCCCTCTCTCCAAAAGCTCCAGGCCAATCTGTGGCTTTGCTTCTTCTCTTGACAATTCTAGATAGCTTGTGTTACACCCCCATAAAATGACAAACCTCATTATTTTAGTTGGCATTACATGCCATTTTAATGACCTTATGTTTGCCTTGCCTTTCAGACATTAAAAACAGTGTTTCACTCTGCGACTTCCTCTACAAATGTTCCACCAATTGACAAATTATTAAATTCTCTACCTGTGTGGGATAGGTCAGGCCCTTATCACCATGTGTAGTTATGTTTGCTTTGGTTATACCCATTTACTTTCACACTTGACATGGATATCCTTCTACTGAATTCTCCAGCATTTCTTTCTTCATCAGTTCTTAACTACAGTAATAAACAACCCAGCACATTCAAAATGCTGCAGTCAGAGCGGAACATATAAATATTTCATCATGCATTGGCTCTTAGAGAAATGTGAACAAATTAAGGCTCTCATGTCTCACTTGTGAGACCAGTATTTTATCTTCTCTCTATTAAAAAAGTAATAATCAGAGAAATGCTGTAAACTAACATGAGGTCTCCTGAGCAACATACCGCATGTCATTAGTCTGCTATTTATATCACGCACACAGCCCCAGAAGTCATGGTATAAGGAAAGGGTATGCAATAATTAGTGCCGGAAGAGTACTGAGTTCAACGTGCAAATGAAACAAGTACTAATCATCCAGATGGTGTCATCTCTCCAGAGTTTCAGTCTGACTGAGGATTATTAATCTTTTCTTTTTCAAAATTTTTGTTCTTTTTAATGCAACCCACAGAAAAATAAATGCAGAGGGTTAAGAGGCAATACAGTATCGTTTATTACTGCTGTTAATTAGTTGTGTGATGATGATGCTGGGAGATACAAGAGAACAAAGAACAGGTCCCTATTTTACCAGAGCCTGTACAAATACAGAGAGATGGTCCCAGCTAAGCATCGTGAAGGGGCTCACAGGCAAGGTGGCTTAGACATAGAGCAAGAAATATCTGAAGTCCCTGCCACGATTGACATTTTGTGACATCTTTTTAATTTCCACCATCATTTTAACCCCTCTTCTGCCTGTGCCCACTTCCCACTCTTCTAACTTTTCTCTCTCTTCTGATTTCCTTCTCTGAAGTTCTGCTTCCAGCCTGTGACCTTGGATTTTTGCAAGCATCCTAATTGTTTTCCCTTCTCTGTTCTTTCAAAAGCTTTTTTGAAAACAGCACTTTTCCAACCAATTCCTTCCTGCTTCACAGAATCCACAAGACCATTAGCAATTTATAGCACTGTATAAGTATATGATCAGAGTCATCTGTGAGGCTAAAATCTGCTTTTAGAAACCAATACTCTGCTTTTGCTGAAGTCAGAGAAGTAACATGGTTTTTAATGAGGGCAGATTTTGATGTATGTTCTTTTCTGCATTTTCAGACACTTTAAAGCCAGACTTAGCACCTCCTACAATGATATACTATTATCAACAAAACATAGGAAAGAATTTCCTTTGCCCTAAATTCTGTGTAAGCTTGAGGTTTATTTGTCCATTACTAAAACTGAAGATGCTATTAATATTCTTGGTGTTGTTACTATTACTGTTAATATCCCTATTAAACACATTGTCCCTTTATTCTATATTTTGTTGGCAATTGAACTGATTTCTTCAGTAGGGGTTACCTGACGCCATGTATGACCCAAAACCAAATTGCTCATTCAGAACTGATTCTACAAACAAGTCCTAGTTTTACTATGAGACAACACCTTAAAAAAAAAAAAAAGATTTTGTTGTTGTTGCTGTTCTTGTTCATCCATTTAAAAGAAGATTTAAAAAACTTACTTCAGTCACCTGTGATGACATTATCCTCATATAGCTCCACTCCATCAACATATACACTTATATTCATGCAAACAAGTGGATAATCAGCTGCATAAGAGTCACATGTTGGTTGAAGAGACCAGAATTTAACTTTCTACCATATAAAAGATTACCTGTCGTTTAACAGAAGGGGCCAATGACCTGGGCTATTAATATGGGATACCACAGGGAGCAGGGAAAAGAAGATAACTGTTGGCTGGATATTTCGTTTCACCAGATGCTTTTGCTAAACCACTAGGCTCCTCAGTCTTTAGAGGCACTGGTTGTCAATTCTTTATCTGTAAAATGAGAATACTTTACCAGCTGAGGTAGCAGTAGGAATTTCTGAGGACGAGTCTGTTAAATCTGTCTCTTAGCTGGACATTCAGTGCTTTTAGGTTTCAGTCATCCTGAGGCTTCATCAGGCAAGTACCTCCTATTAGGGACACTACTGGTGGTGGCCTTGCTCTGGAGACACAGCCTTGAGACTGCAGCTGGTTATGTGCATGTGCCAGTTGTTTCTCAGGAAAGAGAAGAGGTGCTATTTTTAGAACTCAATACTTCCAGAAAAGTACTGGACCTCAATTTTGAATACCCCTTGTAGTTTGGATGCTTTTCTGATATTGGGAGGAATTATTACACAGGGGCTTCAGAGTATGTCTCTCCCCATTAACTGGGCACTAAACAGGCACTCTACAGAACTCTAAAACACCACTTTCCTTTGGGTATGATGTACATGGGTCTGGGGAGTGAAGAACCGCCCAAAACAGTTTACGGTTGCTGATTCTCTGGGCTAGCAGTGCAGTGAACTGTTCATCTTGTGAGCAAGCACAGGAGTACAAAATGCCAGTGAGTTTACTGCCGGAGAGACCAATTTTCTGTGCCAAGCCTCGCTGTATCCATTAGGGACATCGCCTTCGTTCACGTGAGGGACTGAACAACCGCTGTTCACCAGGAAGGCTGTGGGAGCCAAAGGTTATTTGTAGGTGGAGTTGGGAAGACTGACTTTTCATGTGAATGTGTGGCTTTTACATCCACTTGCATGAAGAAAAGTCTTTCCTAGATCTCCAGAAATTGATTTGTTTTTTTGTTTTTCTTTTTCTGCGACAGAAAGAATGAGGAATGAGTGATAGCCTGCAATGTGTGGGTCTGAGATGCCTGTCTATGCTCCAGATGGTGTGTCAGAGGTCCTGCCTACATGGGTATGGATCCAAATGCTGGGCTATGGAGCACTTTTTTCTCTTCTTTTGTGAAAAACATACCAGCGCTTCATCACAACATCTAGTGGTGCCAGTATGACAGGTTGGGGAAATCAGGCTTTACCTCAATCTTGCCAGAACCTCAAAAAACAAGTGCTTTAGAGTACAAGGAGAAAAAGTACTAACTACATCTCTATAATAGCTTATCTTCATTAAAAGCAGGGGTCAATGGAGCCTGTGAGATAACTTCTTGTAGTTGCAGCGGGAATAAGGCAGGGCTACTCCTCACTTTTGCTGTAATGCAGAATTTTCTTCCATTGCAGTTCTTGTTACTAATTTATGACTAGTTCATTCAGGCCTAGAAATATCAGTTGTCTGTCTTTCCCACTCCAAGCTGGAATGCTCAGCTTACACGTTCACAGGAAGCACAAAGCTGGGTTTCCTCACCCTGACATCTCAGATCCACTACTTGTAAAATGGGTATGTTGCTTTTGTTCATCAATGTGGGGATTTTAGGACTGGGAAACAAAAGAGCCCCACTTAACATTCTTTACACCTGGTAATATAACCAGAGCAAAACATAATACCTAAAATTCACAGCATTGTGGCTTTCAGGAGAATCATCCTTAGGTTTATGTATTCCGTCATCTCTGGAGGAGTCAGCAAAAAAGAGAGAGTTGTGCTATGTTTGGCCATTGCCTCATTTCTTTTCTTTCTTTTCGACCATGTGCTGCTTTCAATCTCTTGGAGCTTCATATGTCAAGAGCAGGAAGTAAGTGGGGCGTAGGATTTTTCTTTCAGCATTGTTCAGGCAATGACAGGATGCTGCACAGATGGAAGAAGCTTGTTTATACTGAATGCGCTGGAGTTATTGATAAAGGACAGCTTCATCCCTCTCTGAACAACACCCTCTGTCCTGGCATCTTGAACAGGTGCCATGAGCTCCACTCCAAGATAAGCCATAACCTGCAGGCAAATAACTTTCTGAAACACAACCATTTAAAAGGAAAGTGCTGGGTGTTCTTTCTTGGTTTCTTTTTCCCCCCTTTTTTATTTTATTTATTCTTTAAAACTATTTTTGGCTTCCCATGTACAACTGAGACAGCAGTGCTGTATCTTGCTGCTGCAGCCATACGTAAAAGAGATTAGTAGGAGGTTTTATCTTAACCATACTACTTCTCTCAAAATTCATTTTTCTTAGAGATGTCCACACACAGAGGAATGTAAGATTCACTGTGGAACCCCGCTCAGTGAGGACCTTCAGCCTCTCAACCAGAAACCTCTTCTCAAGTCCAGGAAGGAGTCTATCGAGTAAGACCTCAGAGCCCACCCTTCAATCTGTGTTCTCTTACCACTGTCTACCCTTATCTGTGCCTTTATACAAAAACCTTATGAGAGAGGCTTTTTTATTTCGGCACAGAGATTGCAAAAAATACTGTGTTTTGATAGAATCAGGTTGAACACAGATTCCTCATAACACAGACTCATTTCTTGAAAATGCCTTCTCAGTCCTGGAGAGCAGACAGAAAGGCAAGTGAAACACGAGGAGTTACAGCAAAAGGCACAGAGAACAAAACAGAAATCATCATCGTGCTAATCTATAAAACCTTAATACTCCTTTATCTTATATACTACATGCAATTCCTATCCCTACTTCAAAACAAGGGTGTAACAGAATTAGGAGAAATACAAAAAGGGATAAAAATCACTGAAGAGGTGGACCATCTTCTATATAGACAGATATTAAGCAGAAGATGTGTTTGTCTGGAAAATGGGGGAGATTCAATAGCAGAATAAATAAGTTTTGAAAATCCTGGAGAAAGGAAATAGGCAATGATCATGCATTATTTCTCAAAACCTAAGAATAAGGGGGAGTAGGGACACAAGTGAAATTATGAAGCAGGTATTTGGCAAACATCAAAAGGATTTATTTTTTCATAGAGTGCCCAAGGACATGGTAAAACTCACAGAAACACAATTTAAGAAATGCCAAAATGTGATTTGACAGATTCTTGGAAACAAAGTCCATCAACAGCTATTAAACATAAATATACAGATCCAGTGCTCAGATAGAGAAATGCATGAAATCTCATTCCTGGGATTTAGGAAGGTGTATCAGGAGAGATGTCACCCTTGCCTTTTTTTGTCTTCTTTCCTTCACCAGGTGCCAGGAAGAGGTTACTGCTCTAACAGGCCATAGTCTGACTAAGAAGAGTCTTTCTTTGGTGCACAGTGCACCGTAAGCACATCAGTGATTAAATTGGTATCACTATATTAATAGTGACATTGAAATGTAATACTTGGTATTACTTGCTTTCACAGAGGAAATGTTAAAGAAACAGTAATTCAAGAGAGGATGCTTTCCACCCACATCTTTCCACGATAGCTACTTGAGTTACTTCATCTAGATCAGGAAATAGCTACACAGCCTGAAGTCAAGGAAACACAGAGAAACAGTTATGAGATAAAGATTTATTTCCTAGAAATCCAAGTCCAAACTCTCTCAGTCTTTGCTGGACCTCTGCTGTGCAGATACATGTACTCCTGCTGACTTGTGTCAGGGTTTTGCAATATGCAACAGTCCTTCCTTGTCTCTCTCTGCTTCATCTGTGACTGTGTTCAGCTCCACTGAAGCAAAGGCATGGACAGAGATGGTTTTTTATATCTCCCTACAAGCCACCCTCACCATGTAATAGATAACAAGAATAAAAAAGGCTATGGTTTCACCCTGGTCTTTACACCGAGACCATGCATAGTTATACAGAACTAGAAGACCTGGAGGTGAGTTTCCCACGATATCTGCAAATCATACAACAGGCTGATACACTTGCTCTAAGTGTCCATGTCTAAGCTAACGAGCCCTGCTGAGGAGGGCCGTAAAATTTATTCTGTCTCACTCTAGCACAAGTTGAAGCGTTGACTGGCTCCCATAACAAAATCATTCTTAGCCTTTTGCCTTCCTTTCTGCCGCCAACATGTAAAAAGGTTCAAAAATAAGACTCAGACCACGACACTGAGATCAATCAGCCTTCCTCACATGGAGACAGGGGGAGAAGAGTTGTAGGAAAAGGAACAGAAGCTTAGAGGGCCTGGTCAGACATGCTGCTGACACTGACCACATGATCTAATAAGCAGATTATTCTTCAGTACAGTCTATCCTTTGGCCATGGGGCCTCTCAGACCCTCCATGCTACAAACAAGTACGTAACCTTCTGAGCCTTTTTTATGCCTTGCTTGGTGAGGCTAGTGCCTCAGCAGGGGGACAAGGAGGCATGGAGGTCAAGTGGCCCACAGAGTGCTGCACTTAACAAACCATTAGCAGACTTGGTGAAGAGATGCATTCATGCCATCTTACATGTATCCTTCCTCATGTACAGAACCAGAATGTGCAGAAGTCCATAATATACTGAAATAGATGGAAGTTGTTCTGCTTATTCCTTGTGCTATGGATCTGGTGCTCTGGAGATTTCGATTTCAGTAATAACATAGGATGAAAAAACAGTTGTGGTGGTAATAAAGGAAATAAAAAGTCAATTTTTCTTCACCATCCTCTTCACTTGCAGAACAGATTTTTACTACTCCTTGCCTCTTTCAGTTCCAACTGCTGGTGTCTCTGCAGAACTTCTGCTTTGAATTATTTTTGGGCATAAACACAGGAAGCTGAAGCACCTCAGTGAAATGAACATGGTAAAAAATAATAGCAGCCATTAGGGGGCTTAGCAAGAACAATGATCTTGTCAAGTTTTCACTTCTCTCCAGAAGGACCATGAGATGTCAAAATTCAGTGGAATCCCTTACTGGTGTCACTTGTGCATCTCATGCGTAGTATGGAGGCCTCAGTCAGTGTTCATTTATGATGGAATGGTAGGAACATAGGATAATTCAGAAAAGGGACCTACAGAGGTCATCTAGTTCAACTTAAACAAAAGTCAACTATGTGGTCAGAACCCATATTTTTCAGATTTTTTTTCCAAGATACTTGGGTCTCGAAAGGAAAAGAAAAGCTTTAAAAGGTGCCAACATATCTTTGAGTTCTCTGTGAGTTTATTCAATTAGAGGTCGCATAGTGAGGTTTTCTTCAATAGCAGACTTGACAGAATGACTCAGAACTCTTCCAGGTCTAGTCCCCGTGACTCACAATAAGGAAACAAATAACAACTAGTCTTGAAATCCTGCATCTTGAATAAACCTGGGGAAGAAATCTGCTGTGCCTAAACGATTATTGTCACATGGGTCGCTCCTCTTACTTTCATTTTTTTTTTTCTCCCATGTCAGAATGATAAAATAGACATCTTAATTACATGGTGTGAATTTCACTCTGAGAAAGACCTGAGCCTGACAGGTTTGGTTCATAATTCACAGTGATTCTTCTCATGCAAAAATGGGAACTAACATCTACTGTTTCTCAGAAAACTACAGTATGGAGCTGAGGGATGCCTTAAGCTGAGAAGGCTGAGAAAAATCCCAAGACTATTTCCTTTAATATACCAAAGAAATTAAATATGTTTGCACATGGGAAAAATACAGCAAAACATTTATGTGGCCTTAATTGTTTTAAAGAATCCCAGGAGTATGCAACCTAAAACTTGTTATGTATAAAGAGGGAACAGAATTATTTTTTCTACTCCCAACCATTCCTCTAGGTTGAGGTACCAAAGCTCAGGTACTTGGCCAGATCATGGTATCTTTCAGTAATTAGATAGATACACTTATCTCATACTTACATGTAGTTCTGTATGAAGTGGATGAAAACAGACAATAAACCAACTACTTCCTACTGGAAAAAAAATCTTCCTCCCTAGTAAAAGACTGTATATACTTCATGATTTCTTAAGGCAAAAGAAATTCTCCTAGCTTTTGTGAGAGGTGTTGGGCCCCGGGGCCTGGTTCAAATGGGAGAGTGTTTAAAAGACTGGTACTCCATATGGAAAAGAGAGATCAATGACGGCAAACTCAATGTTTTCTGAACAGCTGCCTTTTGCTGCCTCCGAGTTACTCAATCCACGTTGAATTCGTAGATGCTGAATTCCCTTTTGGATGTAGGTTTAGCTTCTGCTGCAGACACAGCTAAGCAAGATAGAGTACTTATATTTAGTTCAGGAAATGGAAGACAAAGAATGGTCTTACAGGAGAAGCAAAGACAAATCTCAATCACTAATAGAGGAAATAAAGGCAGTCTTATAACATGAAGGCATGAAGGGATAGAATTTATACTTGTATATTATAATGTTAAATATGTTCCTAAAACAATGTACTTCTTCTATCCACGTTTGGAGGCACTTAAAGTTCACAAATATGAACTTTGGGACTGTTTTCACTCCCAAATATCTTATGACCCTGCAAGTTCTATCTCTATCTTCTTTTGCTGCATAGTTTGTTAAGCAGTTCAACATTTGATTAACAAACAAACTTCACTGGGATTCAGGAATTAAGCATTTCTACCCTCATTTTTATCCTCTGGGAGCTTGTCATGAAATGGTCTCAGAGCACAACCAACATATCAGATAAGAGCAACACTTTAAAAAAAATACAGCTTGAGGAAATACCACACTGTTGCAAAATCTCCTAATGGTCGCATAGATGCCTGGCCCTTGGGAGACTTAGTTTCAATTCTTTCATCAGGTGGAGGAGCCTCAAAGCTATATCCTCCTGGCAAATGCCCCATCTCTCAGGAACAGGGTATTGTGGGTAGAAAGGCAATTAAATTCTGCTACTGTACAGCAAAATCTAAAATAAAATGGTAAAGCTCTTTTTAGCTAAGAAAATATCATTAATGGGAATAGGATTGTGCAACCCAGTAGTTATGAAAGGGAGGGAAGTAGCATTTCCCCCTTTCCCCTTCTTCTGAAAAGGGAATAAAGTTGGAACATTTAATCTATTCTGTAGTAAAGAATATTGAACAAGACCTGTTGTCTGGATACAAAATCATGGGGTAAATCCATGGATTAAGACTTCTGACTCAAGAACAGGATGGACTTATCTGCATTGCCTAATGAGAACAGCCACTGGCTTATGCTATTTCCCATGCCACGTCCAGGCATTGACCAAAGGACTTTCATATGCGCCTGTCAAAGCTATTCTAGAGAGACCAACAGTAGTTAAACGTTATGGATAAATACATGCTTGTGCTTGAGAGCATTTCTTGGCCTTGTGTAGTTTACCCTTCATTGCCAAAAAAGGCTGACAATCAAAGGGTCTTGTTCCCCAAGCAAGAGACAGCAAAATTTGTAAAGCCTGAGAAAGTCCATCACCATTTTTAGGTCACAATGAGGGTAAGCCAAGTCTTTCTGCAATATTTGTGTGGTGGGACTTCTTTTATTGGAGAGAGAATTTGGGCATGGAGGCAGGGGCATTAAACCCCACTCACAATTCTAGCAGTGGCTAGGAAAGAGAACTGTGAGTCAAAAAGAAGGTTCCTTTTTGAAGTTTATTATTTTATTTAGCTCTGTAGCTTTTTCAGCATTAAATCTCATTTGGCAGGGAGAAGTGCCTTCTCACAGATGTACATTTTATAATAGGCATTTCAAAGATGAAAGGAGTAAAGGAAAGCATTTCTGTCTTAAGTACACTCATCTCTCAAATGACCAGTCAGCATATGTAGACAGAATATTCAGTTACTGTAATTTAGTACACTACAGAACATAGAGTACTGAGAAGCAGAAGTCAATAAGAATATTTAATAAACAGGAGCAGAACAGGAAGACTACACTGAATTATCGCCAGCTTGTTATCCTTACGGGTCCTATTCTATCAAATTTACTCTCCTTAAAAACTAATTTTCCTTTATTTCAGTTAGGCACTCAACCTTCTCCACCATTCACAACAATTGCCTCTTCAGAAAATAGACAGGGGAAATACAAAAACATAGTCGGGCTGAGGAGGAATAAGGTAATGAAAACAAAGACTGCAATTGCAAGAGTGAAGACAGAGCCACTCAGCTTTAGATCAGGGGCTGCTGCTGCTGGAATCTTTCTGGGGCTTGCATTATGCTGCATTTTGCACAATTTACTGACTGCCTTGTAGCAAAGCAGATCTACCTCCTCACTTTTTACTCTTTTTTTGCTATAATTGGCCTTTCTCCATGCAGTATAGTTAGCCTTTAAGCATACTGTTACTGTGTTAATTGCTTAAAGATAAGGACCAGGAAAGACAATTTAAAAATAAAAATAAAAATATTATCTACCCCAAAATAAAGGTTTACATTTTGGGCCCATCCTGTTATCTCAGTGCCACAATGTCAACTTTACTCAATTTTTTGGCTACCGTGTTCTCCCCAGAGAGTTAATGTTCATAACAGATGAGGACAGAGGAACTTGCTAGTAATTGCAGTGGGGATTTCCTATCTCAATGACAGCACGGGAGGTCATAGAACAGACCTCAGGACCCATCTGTTAAGTTTGGGTTAGAACAGTAGACATAAGTCTTGTGAATTCAACAGCTCTTCATCTCTTGAATGCCTGACTTGCTTCCCCAGCGGAATTGCTCACCTCAGCTTTGGAGGGCTGGTCAGACATCTACACTGCAAAATATGGCCCCATAGGGTTGAAACACCAGACAGAAACATTAGAACAACATTCCTTTGCTCATCTAAGAACCCAGCCAGTAAGGTCATTTCTTCTGTTTCTTTGGAGTGTGGAGTAGATTTTACCACCGACATGTGCTTACCCTCCACAGCACAATATATATATGCAGGAAAAAAATGTTTTCTAAGTCAGCCACATGATGAAAACTAACTGCTTAAAAATGTGTAGATATAACTCAGCCACGCATTTGCACCCACATTGAGGAACTGCAGGAATAAACGGCATAATTTTTTACTGACAACTGTCATTGAATTAACTTGAATTGCTATAAAGCCCGAGGCTGGGCACATGTTTTGATGTATTTTCTTGTAGGTTCATAAAGACTGGGTTGCCTCTTAAAGCTGACTCCTAGTCACTTTGGAGAGAAAAAAGAATCTGGCTGTGAAACAAGAAGGTCATATTCGACTCCTGTGCACTGGGTAGACACTGGTAAATCCCAATTGTGCTGTCCCAAGGAGTCCTGTAATGATGGCCATCCCACTCACAGCACAGAGGTACTCCCGAGCAGTCTCTGAATGTATCCGTGCAACTGGGCTGCTACCTTTGTGGAAGCAAAGACTTGCATTTCTGAGTGCCTTCTAATTAGGAGATGTGGCCATTAGAGTTCAGTGTCTATGTTTTCTGCCTAATGGACAAGTCAGAGTTTTTTATATTTAGATAAATACTCAAAATGGTGCATTTTGGAGGTTGCGGTCTAACTCTCACTATCCATTTGCCCCCTGGAGCAGGGAGAAATCCCAAGATTCAGTGGTGAAGAAAGAAAAAACATCTCTCCATTCTGCATTAGCTGACATTACCTGAAACCTCCTGACCAGAGAACAGAGAACTGGCAACCAGGGCATTTTGCAAAGTGAGTTTGAGGACATTATATACCCTGGGCTAAATGTGACCAAAAGACTGTTCTGCATCATGAGACTTCATGTTGCTTAGGGGGAGGGGTTTTGATTATTCAGAAAATAGCTTTTAAAAAGGCCTAACTCCTTCTGCCTGCAGCAGATCCAGAAGTAGGTCCACAGGCTCAAGAAGAAAAGGCATGAGCCTCCAAAAAAGACTTCCTAGGGACATCCTGAGTTTCTAGAAGTGCATTCAGTGCCCAGGAAGAAACGTAAAATGCTGTACCAGATAGACACAGCCTATCCATTTGCCTTTGTAAGAGAGGTGAAAAATGTGTGTGATAAGAAATTCCCTACCTTCCTCTGACTCAATTCAGCTCTCTGTGCTGGGCTACTTCTGCACAGTAAATGTGTTTTCTTATTGGTTTTCTTCCCCCATACTCTACCTTCTTGGTCTCTTTTTTTTTTTTTCTTTGCCTTTTTTATGGCACACAACATTTCCCATTACTTTTCCCCGAGTTCTCACAGAGGTTTTTCTAATCTGTTGCCCTACCTGACCTGAGCTAGAAAGTGAGCTTTGTTATACTTCAGGACACTGATTGTTAATGGAGAAGTGAGAGAAGCCAGCTCATTCCAAAGTGCACTTTTGCCCAAAGAGTAAACGTGTCACATTTTTTTTTCTTTCTCCAA
>JAOXJM010000012.1:150886853-150905447 GCA_026413425.1 Tringa solitaria | reverse complement strand
TCTGAAAGATATACAATTACACTCCCCAGCTCACTGTATTCTCTTCATTGTCTTTATAATATCTGGGAGTTAACACTCTTAATTCACATTGATTTCCTACATGGATTTTTTGGTTACTAATATACAAGCAGGACAAAAAGAAAATGCTTGTGCTTCCAAGCAATCCTTAAAAATGAAGTTGAGAATGAGACACTCTCGTAGGACATTCTGTAGTGATTCCAGGCAAGGAAAGGTGCTGGGACTGCACTGTCACTTCTCAGCAAGAGTTCAGTATGGAGTGGTTTCTTTTACTGTGCTTACCTGAAACTATACAGTCAAGGGAATAATCACGGTGACTTCATGTGCTTCAGATATATACAGGGATAAGCATTTTATTCAAAACAGTTTACCAAAAAAAAAGGGAGTTGGTGCCATCCCTATTATCCCTATTGCACTACAGAGAGGTCAGCACTTTGGATCAGTGGACGGGGACTCAGCGTTGCTCTTTCAGAATTGGCAAACCAGCAGGCAAGCCTCACCGCTGGAAGGGGGTACCTCACAGCAGAGATGGTTAAAAATGGCTCTGAGATCCTCTGTTAGTTCTACTCCACTGGCTACTACATAAATGATTTGGCTGCTCACTTATACAGGGTGTGACATCAAGGGTAAATGCCTTTTTCTACCCAATTCAGGGCAAGGATCATTGATCTGCATTTGAACATTATCTTATGTCATTAGGCAGTCTGAATGGAAGCACGGCCCTATTTTCTTCGGCAGAGTTACTTTTCTTACTGCAGGAAAGAATCTTTCTTTACTGCATCATTTTCCTTTTAAGCAAAGACAGGAAAAGAGAAGCTTCTCAGGAGCAACCACTTGTACTAGAAGGTACTTAACATCTTCAGAAATAGTACTGACCTTTTGGTCTGAGATTGCTTTAGATCCCAGTGACAGTGTAGCCAATACCCCTTAAGCACATGATCTTTCTGATTTCTACCAACATTTCAGCTATTCCAATATGAATTCTCCTTCTACCTTTCTCTGCATGTGTGTATGCATAGACACACACCCCCCAGATGCCCAAACATACAGATGAGCTCCACTTACAGACAGCTGGGCATGCAACTGGCCATGCTTTGTTCATCCAAAGAAGTAACACAAAACAGTACGACAGCTCCTGCAGCCTCAGACCACACTTCCTGCAGTGTTTTGTCAGATCTTTGGCTGGTGCAGCCTGAAGAAGGCAAGTCCTTCTTCTTTTAAGTGACTTCCCATGTGGGAAGACTTTTCTCCCCTATTTTTCAATGAAGTTCTGGTAGCAAGGCACTGTTGGAACATGGCTGGTTGTTAGGGTGAGCACCTGGACCGACTCCAAAGGCAGGAGCTTTTTGTGAAGCATTGTCCAACAATTGCCTCTCAAGTCCTCTTGACTTGTCCTCTACATGTCCTAGGCATGTCCTCTACAGTTCTGACATGCTAGCTTAACTGGATTATTTTTTTCCTTGTCCCTCCAGATGGAACAGCTGGTGTGGGGTTTTACAGTACTGCCAGTGGCAGCCATAAAGAGATCTTGATGTCCTTGCGCAGGAAGGGGACGTGGTCATGCCAACCATACCAAAAAAAGTAGGTGCTGCTGTGTTCTGTAACAGATACTTTATTGCAGACTCTAAAAGTGATCCCATTTGCGTCTGTTAATAAAGGCAGACCCATCTGCAGTCTTTGTTCAGGCATTCCAAAGTAATCTGTCCCATGGATTAGCTGAGGTCCTGCATATGCCACCTCATGGGCAAGTGATAGATGTTAGAAATAGTTGGACCCTGAGGTTTTTTTAGGACTCTGTTGGGAGCAGTCCATTCTGAAATCTAAACTACCCCAATTGCCATTCAGGGATCAGAAGTATATTCAGCAAGAATTGAGAAGGAAAATCTCAGAGGCAGCATAAATAGAATCAGATTGTCCTTAGCTTAATGGAGGAAGGACAATAAAATGTAAACAAAAAATATCCAGCTTCAATCTGAGAGTTATTCAATTGTCCACACATGTAGATTAAATCAAAAAGTTTGGATAAGAATAAATGATGGTGGAAGAGAGAGAGGATGGTTAAAAGGGATGCAGTGTTTTTCCGTAATATGCATTTTGTACACTAAAATAGCTGAACTTGCTTTGAATGTGACCTCCTGGCAGAGGATAAGCCTGACAAATTTCACTCTAAAGCTGGAGATTCAGAAGATAACAAATGGCTACAATCGATAGTGGAACAAAAAAGTAACTTCACCTTTTGGCAACAGAGAAGGACATGGCTCTACTGGGTAAGTGCACACTTCTCTTGCTCTACCGGTTCGCCCAGTGCAGACATAAATGTTTTTGGTGCTGCTGCTTCAGAGACTCCTGCAAACACTCTCTAGCCAACCAAGCTGTCATAAGGAAAGTTTTCTTCTATCTTCTAGTATTTATAGATTATTTCTGCATTGTCGATTAGAGGCAGATGGAAAAACGGAACCGAAATATTTTCTCTCTGAAGACTGAACAACTGAATTATGAATCACAGTTCACATTTTAAAATGCGAAACTTCAAATAATCCCACTTTGATGATTTTGGAAAGAAAAGTTTTCAATGAACTTATTTCTTCATCAACACAGGGGCTATTTTGAGACCCTTGAAAGACTTCTTTTCTTTTAAAAGAGATAAAAACTTTGTATTTTTGATTAAAATCGGTACATTACTGTTTCCTTTTGTTGTCCATAGAACATTTGTTTGCTAATGGCTTCCACTAACTGATCACTACCTGTAGCCATTAACTCTTTTCAATGTTTTTTTCTTTTTACCTTTGTACAAAAGCTGAAAACATGTCAGTGGCCAGGATTTCTATTAGTTCTTCTCTGGACTAGGAGAAGCCCTCGGCTCAGGTCCCTGCAGTTTGCAATGGCTTTCTTGCAGTGGGGACTCTTAAAACAAATCCAATCTGCATTTCACATAACAGCAGGTGAAGGTGCTCAGTACCGTCCAGGCTCAGCTTTTTTACCCTGACTGCTCATGAGCTGTACATGCATTTTTTATGAAAATTGACCCTCAGATGTCTGTCAGCAGAAGCTGTCAGCTTTACAGCATTGTAGTTTCCTGAGTTTCAGGACTATCAGGCTGTCAACGCCATGGGCTGTTGACCTAACAGTGTTGTCAGCAGTTGTCCCCACTGAATCCTTCCCAATCGTTGTGACTTTCTAACACATTTTTCCTTGGCTTCAGGACACTTAACTGAGCTGCAGAACACTTCCCCAAATAACAAGGGTAGCAACGACAGTAACAACAGCAGCAGAAAGAAGACTCATGCAATCAGTCAGGGAGGAAATTAGGACACTGAGGTTGGGAATTGGGGGTAGGAGGGGGATGCTGCAACTGACAGGAAAGTAGATTGAGTTTGAAAAGATTTTTACAAGAGGACGCAAGAATATCCCACCTGAGACTATCTGTGTGCTCACCTTCCGAGATGGCTTCACCATCAGCACAAAAGAGACAATGCTTTTTGAAAACTAAGACAGCACGTACAGAAGAAATCCATTGTTACATGGCCGGGTGGGATCAGGCTAAAAGAAAGAGAGACACATGTTTCTTAGATTATCCCAAAGAGCTAAAAAGAGCTAAGTGAAGTTCCTTCAATTTAGATGTAAGCCAACACTATAGGTATTAAAAATGAGTAAAACTGACCTAGAACTACATAATGCAGACAGAAAGAGACTGATTGGGTAACTACAAGCAAAATTTCAGTTTCTCCAGGAGACACACCTGTAACCTTTATGTGGCACGGGTGGAAGTATAGGAATTTCTGGAAATGTGATTCGGATATTTTTTTAAGCTTTTTCTTTCCAAGTTTTAGCAACTTGACCCCTGCCTGGACAAGGAAAGAAAAACAGTGCTTTCAGAAGGCTCTGTTTCACACTAAGATTGGGTCTCCCTCTAATGCATGCCATTGCTATGCATAAAGCCAGCAAGCATCATGGTCATCTGGAAGCAGGAGATCTTGCCCTGCTAGTGACTTGGGTTTAGACCTTGAATAAGTTATTTTATCTCTCTGTTCTCTAATTGTCTATTTTGCTGTGTGAGCAACAGACATGCGGCAGCTCCAATGATTTACAGCAGGTCTGGCTTTGATAGGAGATGTCTACAGATTCCTACAACACAGTGGAACCAGGGGATCTACAGTTGATCTAAGGATTCTACTGTCCTGTTTTTCCTACATACCGCAGCGTTTCTCATGACAGAGAGGTTTCAGCTACACACAAGCACTGAACTTTCTTTCTTCACCCAATATACCTTCATCTTCCAGCAAGGTCTTTCCCTAGCAGTTATAGTAAAAATTCTTCACTAGCTGAAAATGGTTCCTAGTTTTTCACTGTCTATTTATACACAAGGTGCCTGGTCAGTAGGTTTCTTGAAAATTTAGCAGGGCAGATGAAATTTGAATTACCTGACCTCCAATTATGCTCCTAATTCCCAACCTGTCTCTTTGGCTACATCCTGATTAATGAAATAAACAAGACCAGAACAGCACAGGACTAGAGCCTCAATGTTGCCTGTAACAACTATTTTATTTATCTGCATACTGTCCTGTATGTCCATAGAGTGGTCAGACTGATTTATGGAACAGCATAGGCCAAGAGCCATTCTCCAGAGGCAGTTTGGATGCAGATATGTGCTTTGGAGAGGGGAATTTAGCCACAAATACATAATCTGCATTATGCAACCTCTCCCCAAGGCCATTTTGCTAGTAGAGATGTAGCCTTCCATACTTCACCTGGCTTCAATCTTGAAATGCATCCTTAAAGCAGTTGTAATATGCCCCATTCTAGGAATGCTGCTGCCCAATTTTGACAGCCATAAAAGATTTTCATATGAAGGAAAAAATGGGCTTCTTATCACTGAAATCTGGGGGACAAAACCATCTTCAAAAATGACTTGTAATTCTCAGTAGCACAAGAGACGAATGGCCACTGCACTTTCCATAGAAATTTTGCTCTCAGACCCTCTAGGCATGTCTGAAAAAAACTCTTGATGTCTCTTTGAGATCTGTCCTGCCATAAAATGGAGACTGTCAAATAAGGAACTATAAGATCTTGAAAGGAAAGCAGTATGCAAAAGCAAAATATAATTATTGCTGTACTGCATTCAGAATTTTCTTTAAATTCTTGGGGCTTTTATAAGAAAAGGTAGTGGGAGGATCAGCACATAACACAGTGAAGAAAAGATTTGCACTGACTTTGCATCTATGCTTCTCCATGGAGTTTCACTGACCTACTTACAGAAGCAGGAAGAAGATCCTGGCCTAGAGAATCTAACATCAACAACAAATCCCATTTACTAGGGGGAAAATTTGCATTTTGCTTTTCATTCTCTCCTAACTTTTTTAAATAAAACTTCAGACAATAAAAGCACAATAAATACAGGTACCACATTAAAAATACTCCTCCACCTCAGAAAATTATGTTCTTAAAACAATTTTGGATCCCCACCTGTCTTTATGATTGTACGCTGAAAGGCTGGTTTGTGCCAAATCTATCTTACAAACTGTTAAACAGCCCATAAATCAAATTACATACTAAAATATGCATTTATCCCAGAAACTTAAACTAGACTAAGGGAAAAAATTATGGTTTTCTTTCTCTTAAATTATCTTAAAGTCTTTACTGACATGCATTTTCTTTTCTCCACTGATTTTCCTGACAGCCAATTTTGATAGGTTCTCTTTTTTACCAGCTTTCAATATTTTGAAATAAGTTGGCAAGTCAGTGTTGACATAGTGATAGGATTTGATATGACCACCGATACTTGAAAGTAAACTTTATTTTGGAAGCGATAGCTGCCATAATTTTAAACAGATACACAGTTCTGATATATTATACCTACCTTGTAAAGGAGCAGAATATGATGCTAGGTGAGCCACTTTGTTTTCTTTTCCCTTGGGTAAAAAACCCAAGGCAGCAACTATTATTTTCTCTCTTTCCTGTGCATCTATTTATGCATTTCCACAGTGCTACTATATGAATACAGGCATCAGGTATTCCAGAATGGTTGAAAAGGGCATCACTGAGGTCACACAGGGAGATTTGGGATGTTGCACAGTAGCAGGGACTTAGGGCAGACAAGGTAGGAGCCGCCTGTGAGGTACAGTGTCTTTCAGCTCCTGGTCCTTGTGGCCTGGTGTCCTTGTGGGAAACAAGATCTGGGAACTCCTAACTGCAAGAAACTGCAGACACTGTCTGAGAGGCTGTACCATAGAATCATAGAATGGCTTGGGTTAGAAGGAACCTTAAAGACCATCTAGTTCCAACCCCCCCTGCCATGGGCAGGGACACCTCCCACTAGACCAGTTTGCTCATAGCCCCATCCAGCCTGGCCTTGAACACTTCCAGGGATGGGGTATCACTCTGCGCTGGCCAAGTTTCCATTGCCTTGTTTAAAGTTCACTTTCACAGAACCATAGAATCATTTAGGTTGCAAAAGAATTTTAAGATCATCAAGTCCAACCTTTAACCTAGCACTGCCAAGTCTACCATTAAACAATGTCCCTAGGCACCACATCCACACGTTTTTCTCATGACCTCCAGGGATGGTGATTCAAGCACTTCCATGGGCAGCATATTCCATTGCTTGACAACCCTTTCAGGGTTGGGAGGACAGAAGAGAACACTACTTGTGCTCCTGATCTCTTAACCTGTTGTCCCAAGGCCCTGAAATCTCTTTTGATTGCCCTTAGGCTTCTTATTGCAACTTCATCACTGCCTACCTAAAAAATCAATAATGGATAATTATCTGAGGCCCGTACCAGGGTAGGAAGCTTTCTCTTCACATCTTTAACATCGGCCCCAGGGAAGCAACAGACTTCCCTAAGAAGTGGGTCCTCCCACAGGAGTGCTCGCTGCTGCTGTCTGGTACTAGTGGTAGAGCGGGGACACTTGGGTAGCAGCAGGTTCCCATCAGATCTCTGTGAAGCTGTGTCAGTCATGGTCCATGCAGAGCTTGCTTTTCAGAAGGAAAAACACATGCTGGCAAGTACACCCATGGAAAGTTTGCTTACTCCCCGCATAGCCTTATTTTATAAATGAAAAACTGATGTTTAGGAGAGATGATGACATCTGCCCAAAGACAAACAGGAAGTTTGTGACTGAACAGATGTCGAGGCCTTTCATCATCTTGGCTTCCCTCCTCTGGACACACTCCAATAGTTTGATGTCCTTCTTACATTGAGGCACCCAAAACTGCACACAGTACTTGAGGTGCAATGTATTTCTTATACTATGTAATGTATCTTCTACAGTCAGACTATGGGCTGATGTATATTCCTAGGGGTAGCAGTTACGACTGTTTTATGAGGTCTGTCTTACATTATGACACTATGGTTCAGTACTCTTTGTGACAACAATGCCAGCAGATAAACAACTTTTGTAAATTCAATTTTAAATATATATATATGTATACCAATTAAAATCAGCATCCTGATATCTATTCTTCTGTTATACTCACTCTTAGTGATATAAAGATCAAATTTTTCCACTTTCTTTCACTAGACCAATTTATATTGGGTTGTGTCTCTAAAGAGCTGCTAACAAATAGCTCCTGCCACCTTTGTAGAGGTCTTAACATAGTCTGTTCATATTTTTTAAGGTGCTCTAACGTATATCAGCTCCAGCAAAACAAGATTTACAACTCAGAAAATAGGGATCTCTGGAGAAAACATTTAGGCCCATCGTCTTTTAAGAAAGTAAAAAGCTGTTTCCAGCAAGCCATTATTTCCTTGTTCCTACTGAATGCAACATTAGGGAGCTGTCTGAATATTAGCTATACAGTTATTCATAATAACTGGATTCCATTTAAGACTCTTACACAGCAGACCTGACAATAATCATGCTATTACTGCACATCAGCCCCATCTCTACAGCAATACCTTCTATTTGAGTATCAGAACTCCTCCTCTTGTTTAATACATCCTACCTCAGGTCGTTTTCATAAAGTAGGGAAAATGCAGTTACGCCCATTTTGTACACAAGTGGTGAAGACAGAAACACTGCAATGACTTTCGTGCCAAGTCTATGCCACAGACATGAATTACACTTCAGAATCTAAATTGCAGCACTGCTGTGATTTCCTTGTCTCTTCCATTAAACTAAATTTGTTTAAACCAAACTAGCAGCAGATCCTCGATGCAGAAGAGTAGTGTTGCATTAAAGACTTCCCCTCTTTGCTAGTCACAGACTAATAGAGAATGGGAAATGGCAGGAAGCTTAAAATCGGTGGTGCAAGGACTCAAACAGGTAGGAATCACTTGAGCGAACTGTACTACAGCTGTCTACTATGTCTGACCATGACTGTGCTGTTTGAGATATCCTATAGTCTCCCATCTGGCTTCTGGTCTTGAAAGCTGTCAGTCTGTGAAAGTCCTGTCTCATTTCAGACTTCCTTGGGGAGTTGTTCAGACACCTCAAGCCATCTCAGGTGGCACCATGAACCTGTTTGTAGGCAACTGAATTAAGCTCCAGCTTAAATCCAAACAGCTTTGTGGAGAGTAACACAAGGAAACAACACCTGTCTTTCACACTTGGTTAGTCCTATCTCTTTTAAAGCTATCTTCACTGCCCACTCTTTGCATGGTCAGCAATTTCTTACTCCAGTAATCTTCTAATGTTCCTCCTTGCATCCCTATAAAAGTGCAATCCCCTGTGAGCTAAAAACTCCTCATTTTTATGATTTTATGAGATGCCTATTTGGAAGACTTCAGGAGAATGGGTTCTGACGTTTATTATAAGTCACTAGAGATTTTATTTTTCAGCTGCTTTACCACCTTTTGCAGTTCTTCTCTTAAGTTTAAGGCATCTGCTTTGGGATGTCATCAGCTGTATGAATTATAACTTGACTTTGAGCAGGAGGTTTAAGTACACAATGTGAATCACTTGATTGATGGCCCATTTGATCAAGTCTGCACTCAGGGTCCTTGCTCTGCTGAAAACCTGACTGCACAGCCAATACTACAGCATTCCTGGCTGGCAGGAGGGTTCAGGGTCAGTCACTGCACTGTAATAAAATCTGCATCACTGTACAGCTGGCATCTTGCCTATTTCTCCCCCTTGGCTACCTCCCATTCTTCATGTAAGATACCCAGGTCTGGGGTCTTTCTTCTGTCCTCCATCCCTTTGCTCAGGCCAGTCTACCACTCTGTCAGTTGCAAGAATTCCTGTGGTCTTTCATACCCAGTTGGTTAATGAATAACAAGGTCTCTGATGCATTGCTCAGCTTTCACAGGAGTGCATTTAGCCTCAGAGAAAAGCCCTGAGCTTGAATATAAGGAACCATGGAAATACCACCAATGAGAGCTGGTCTACTTTTATTTGTTTGGTTTTTGATTGGAGACAACTGCTTGAAAAGGTTATGTCCTTTCTGCATTTATTTTTTTTTCAGCATTTTCGTTTCTCAAGCAGTAAAACTGTTCAAAAAAAATTACACAAGAATTATTGCGACAATTCAACAATAAAGGAAAACACAGGGGAAAGGAAATACAGGTAAGGACACCAGCCTGAGGAAGAGAGGAAACCTCTGGAATATCCTCCCTCTACCCACCATAACAGATTAGATAGGCATCATTCAATGCCAAATATCTCTGGATTTGAATCAGATTGATAAAATGAAATATTTGGATTTGACGTGGGTGGACTTGAAAGGCAAAGTTCCATTTCTTCTCTGCAATGTTCACACAAAAGATCTGATCTCTAGCCTCCTGGTTCCCTGATCCTACTAACAGACTTTGTGGGAAAGCAGCATGGACCTCTCCAGAGGAAGATATTATTAAGCCAACTGAACATGTTCAAGTCTATGGGTTCACAGGGTACACAAATTTGGGTGCTGAGACCTGCCTGATGGTAGGTAGAGAACTGTCACGACCTTCAGCCTAAAACTGATGATCATTGGTACAAAGTGCAACCGGGAACCAGTTACTACTGCCTTTTCTCAGACATCAATATGTTTAGATTATCTATTCAAAATGTAACCATTACTATTCTATTCTACTCTATTCTAATAACTATATAAATAATTCTTCTTGAAGGACTGGAATTTCTGTTTAGCAGCAGATCTGAAAGTAAAACTCAGACTAGACATCAGAGCGTTGTAAAAGCTGACAGCTTTAGGATGTATGTCTTGATCTATAAGAGCTCAAAATCTGATGTCCTTCCATTGTTTTCAGTTTTATGCAGGCTTCAGGACTTGTTTTGACCCCTTTCAATCTATTTACCAGAGCCATCCAATGCATTTTGGGCTTTCTCTGCTTCTGGTTTGTTTCACTTTTTACTTCCAGGTATTTTATTTCCAGGTTTACTCTTGACATATACCCAAACTATTAGAGCCATCACTCTATAACACTATTGTGTCATATCCTAGTATTTTCCTTATTACTAATTTTTTTCTTTGCAGTCTTGAAGTTCTCTATATGTCTTCAGCCAACTGATTTTTAAGTCAATATGTTTCATCATCAAGTTTTGCTGTTCTCCAGCATTGCTATCCACATAAAAATATAACATGCTAGTTAGCCCATATATGCTATTTCATGGTTATTCTTGCAGACACAATGAAGCAGAGTTCAGAAAAGGGAAAAAGAAATCTCTTGATGCAGTAGATTCAGTAGTGGAGGAGGTTCAAAGTACTAAGAACCTGAGAGCAAGAACCTACAGAAGAGGATGCTTTCAGATTTTATGCAACAAAAATTTACCAAAAAAGAAAAATTGCAAACTAGACATCCCTCCCCCTCTCCATCTCCCACTGGTGATTTCTCCACCCTTGTTCCCCACTTACATGCTCCCTGTCTGGTAAGATTCCTCTTGAACTCTGTATAGTTGTCCAGCTTCAACACGGGGCTGGATTTCATCACTACCATATTCCCTTCTCTACCTTTCCAATACAAACAGGACAGATCATACCTGGAGACAGAGACAGGACACATGAACCCTAGGCTAGGGTCTGTTTCACTGATAGATCTTCCAGTCTCTGGGCTGGGGTGCTTTTTTGGTGTTGGGTTTTGGTGGGGTTTTTTTTTTGTAGATTTTATATAAATATTGTTATTTTTATATAATTACATGATATATTGGTTAATGTAACCATTTGTTGTGAATGCTTCACATGTATTGTGTTCTACGTATATGGTGTATGGTACATGAAATTCATACCAATTTATATGCAGACACTACAGAAAATGCTTTTTATAGATATCTATAAATGTGTTTATGAAGTTTGCTATTACATAAAACCACCAGCAACAGCTTCTCGAGGAACCCAGTTCTGTCAGTGTCTGTTAGGTAAGATCTGAAGCCCTGTACGGAGCTCCTCAGGAGACATCACCCTCACGCTGCCTCGCTCCTCTTTCCTGATTACATTCAGACAAGAGGTAGGGGCTCAGAGCAGGCTGTTCCGAGCCCGAGGAAATTTGGAGAGCAGGAGAGTTCAAATGGCACCAGCCTTGAACAGTACCTGAAAAAGAGTCATGGGAATGCGATTTTGGAGGTAGATACATCAGTCTCACTTAGACCTTGCACTAGTTATCTGCATCCAAGCCTAGATCAAACCCCCAGGCTGGGAAGCTGACTGATAGCTTTATTCATAAATCTTTCACCGATATACTGTTCCCAGGGTCTGTCCCATGATTTCTTTCTGGGCTGCACTTTTCCAGCCCCTCAAGTATTACTTAACGTTGACTTTGTGAGTCAAATCTCAGCAGCTGCTTGTATAGCTTGGTGACATCATTGGATGAAGTATCTATCTCCAGAAATAAAGTACTATTGGTTTGTACCAAACCTCTCTGTAATCACTGGAATCTATCCCACTTGCTAATGCAGAGCAGGGAGGGCTGAGTAACAGGAAAATACTCTTAATATAATAGATTATTGCTCTGTGGGGCAATTTGTCAGAAACAGTTGGGAAGGGTGTGATCCCCACTGACTCCTGCAAGATCACAGCAAGGGAGGGGACAAGAGACAGCAATTTCTGGAATGAAGAGCAGGGAAAGGGTGCAAAGAGCAGGATAAGCAATTCTCAGCAGCTCTTTGGAAAAATATAAACAATCTGGTAAGGGGGAGGAGGTGTGGGAGATGAGCAGAAGCAAATTAAAAGGATAATTAGAAGAGAAAAAAAAATGAGTTGCTGAGTACATTTTAGCTGGTGAAGCCAGGGATTTCAGATGTATTCACAGCAGACAGATGGTAAAAAAAGGGAAAAAAACCAACAACCAACAGCACACCCTATAATCAGTTCCTTAGCATGAGTATTAGGGGGATTTAGTTAAGGACAGGGAATAAAGAGTTGGCACCCTTAATACACAATTATTTTATCTTGTATCTTTGTAACAGTGGAAGTGGGATCAGAGCAACCAGAGATGTAAGCCACAGCCCTGGTTTATTGTGAGGCATGAGCTGGAACAGTCAAATAATTCTCACCATCCACCTAGACTGATATTTTAGCTGTAGTTTTCACATTTCCCTCTGTAAGTAGTTGGGACTCCCCTTTTTTTCTTGGACACAAATGTCCCTGGGCACTTGGAGGTTTAATTAATGAATAAACAGATTAAATAGGTAAGTCATTTGGCCATATTCATAACCAATGCATCCTAAAGAAAAGAGTGGAAATAAAGAACAAATTAGAAACAACTCAAGCACCCCACCCCCTGATTTCTGATGGCATCACATACCAGAAGCTGCAACAAGCAAAACAGAAAAGAAGAGAAACTGTCTCCCCACAGTGATGAAGAAAAAACATCTTCCCAAAACAACAGGGTGAGGGACAGAAATTTCCAAAGCAGCTCTGACCACAGTGCATCCTCATGGCACCGGGCAGAGACCAACGCAGTGCATTGCTTTGGGTCAGCACCACGAATGCTGTTGTCTTGCTCTGGGTACAAAAACATCCCCCACCAGCCAGCCTGGAGATCTCTACACAGTGTCTTCCAGAGCCTCAGATCTATGTCTCCATCCTTCAGGGCCAAGTGGAGCATCCCTGTGACATACTCTGGCAGAGATGCTTCAGTTTGTGTTGCTTTTCTTTTTTAGTGGCTAAACAGAGATACTTTATACAATATGAGTTTTCCTGAGGGACATACTCTAAGAGACTACTTGTTTCACCTGTCTAGTCTAAAGCTGGGCTAAACCTATAGTCAAGATGAAAAGAATCCTCCCATGGACTTGGAGAAACCCTAGAAATAGGAAATATTTCATTAAAAATATCCAATTCCCACTGAAATTACTAGCAGAACTCCCATTGATTCAATTAAGAGAAGAATCACAGTGTTTATAGCCCCCAAACCTGTGAATACTTAAGGACATCTGACTCATGAGGACAGAAAGCAGAGGCAAGCTATTCACACACTTTATTATTCATGGAATCATGACTCTGGACAGCATAGACGAGACCAAATTAATTTTGAATAGAGAAGTATTTTTATCAAAGGCCAAAACTTTCAGCTAATTTTGCTGATTTCAACAATATTTTTAATTTCTACTGCCTTGCTAAGTGGGGAGAATTACAACAGAGGAACTACTAAAGAAGAAAGAGTAAAGGTTTAGGCTTTTTGGTGTTTTCTTTCAAAATGAAATGGAAATTAAATGGGAATGAAAGAAAATAAAAAAACCAAACAGAGCCTTTGTGTCCTGTGAAGATGATTTGAAGGGTTGCAATATATACATTATCGGTTCATGTCTGGTTGCAAATACATTGTGTTTTGTGTGCTTTGGTTTCTTTATCTGCTGCTGAAGTACTGCAATCTGTATAAAAAAAGGATTTTCATAAGTGTGTGTGCACTACAGATAGGTGTGAGATCAGCAGGAGAGTTATCCATCCTAACCATGGATCTCCCATATTTCCCATCGCTCTGTGTTGTGCTGTGTTGAGCTGGGAATTCCTGGACATGGTCATGGCTACAAAGACCACCAACTCCACGAGAGGGCTGCAGCCTTCCCAGCCCTGGCCAGGGGGACAAGTAAAAGACTGGGCAGACTCTCCCTCCACAGTCTTTGCAGACAAAGTCCATGCTGTGCCACAGCTTTCCCAGAAACTCTCAGAGGCAGCTCCCCAGCCTCCCTGCTCCCTCCAGACCAGCAGGACCAGTCTCACAATGAGCTGTGTTAAACGTCATCAGCTGTGGGATGTTTCCTGCAACAGCTCTGACACAAGTCACGTTTCCTCCAGGCCTCTGCCTCTCCCAGCTGAGGGATGCCCCAAGTCCCTTTTGGTGCTTCCTGAAGCAGAGAACAAAAAGGCCTGGAGTACATGACACAGAAAGAAATGCCAGAATATGGCGGACAGCACTGCATTCACTGGAGACACAAGCTTCCTTTCAGAAAAATTTCTGAAGACTAAAAGCCTCCATTTCCCCCTGGCACCAGGCCTGGCTTTGCAACAGCTATTTCCGTATTTCACTTGTTTCATCTTGGAGTCTGTGATTCCTTGGTAGATCAGAACTCGCATCACTTCATCTCCCACTTAACTAATTTGATGAGGAAAATGGAACTGCTATGGTGGCAATTTAAGCGTATTAAAGAAAAAAGTTAATGCAAAATTTTGATTCACCAAATTTAAAGTCCATTTCCATTACATTTAATAAGTTCAGCCTCTCTCAGTTCATCTGTACTTATCTTTAAGTCTGCATGGCTGGGTGGCATTAGAAATAAGAAGATTATTCATAGTAGGGTGCTCTGCCTATGAACTTTTTCTTAGCTCTCAGTAGAGATAAAGAATCTTTGCTCAACTGTATATCATTTCATAATCACGAGTGGTCAGCTTTTCTGCTCTTATAAAATCAAATCTCACACCATCAGCTACAGACCTTTCAAAAAACACCAAAAGGGCTATAATTAATTCAAACAGAGTAATCATTAAAGTAGGAGGATAGTCTGACACATACTTTTTTATTTCCTTCCAAGCATACATGAATTATGAGATCCAAATCACAGCTCTTGTAAGGGACTAGTACATGCATTTGGGTAAGGAGAAGGGAGGGAAGGCAACTTGCTACACGAATTCTCACCCTTTCAGTGTAAATCCATGCACGAACCATTTGGATCTGAAGGCCCGAATCGTGATGGGATACACCTCATCAAGGAAAAGGAAGCAAGGAAGTGAGCCTGAAGAAAATGCTCTGCACCAATTGACATTAGTGTAGTGGGGAGGAAGCATGCTAAAGGGCTGCCTCTGAGGTGGCAGCAGGTGCTTAAATTCTGAGAGATTTAAGGAGTGATTGGAAGAGAAAAAAAAAAAAAAGGCAAGAGAAAAACTTCCACAGAATCTTGCAGCAGCAGCAGCTGGTGCTTCCTTGTCTGTGGAGTCAAGGAGAGGGAGCGAAGCCCTTGGAGCCGGCGTGGGAGCAGGTGGGGGAAGGAGCTGCTGTTATGTGCAGCAGACGTTCCTTAGCAACAACCTTGAGCAGATGGGAGCCCAGGTACCGCTGTGCCGAGGCTCCATCAGCAGCCCCCCGTCCCCCTCAGCCCCTGCCCTGGGCTGGGGGAGGTAAGGCAAGACAGCAAAGTCTGCCAGAGAGCTTTTCTCCAGATAAAAAAGAAAGAGATCAGGAGATCATCTTTGCTTGTGCTAGCGTGAAGCCCAAAGAGACGTGAACAAATGTCATTAAACAAGTTTGATAAATACCAACAACATTGTTGTAATTAGATATAAAGTAATGATAAGTAATTATAGAAGTGTTACACACACATATATATGCATACATACAAACATATTCTTTTACTATGGCTGAGTAATTTGGATTCCTAGGGATGCTGAGAAATCTTGGAAACTTAAAGAAAATATATACGACCAAAAGTGTCTTGAGGATACCCTG
The DNA here is from genome assembly GCA_026413425.1 of Tringa solitaria. Lineage (NCBI taxonomy): Eukaryota > Metazoa > Chordata > Aves > Charadriiformes > Scolopacidae > Tringa > Tringa solitaria. The sequence continues at coordinate 150,889,617 of JAOXJM010000012.1, read as the reverse complement.
AACCACACCTGGGGAAAAAAAAACAAAGCTACTTTAATCTGCATCTGAAGTAAAATATAAGATGATGGATGATCCACAGTTACAAGGGTTATTTGAAAATGGAGACTTTAGAGATATAGAGGATTTCTAAGAAAGTATGCATTGACAGATGAATGCATTACCAAATTAAACTGGAATTTTCTATGGGATAACTAATTAATCTTGTACATGGAGAATGTGAAGAATCATCAAAGTTGAACATAGCTAACAGAGCCGCCTGTAGGCAGTGCTCATAAGACTGTAACAAATACCACCAAGTTGCCCTGGCACCCCTTTTTTCTTCAAAATCAGGTATGCAGAATTGAGCAGTCTGTTACTGTATATGTAAATATTGTCTTATTATAATTAAAGGAAAATAAATTCTACTGCCTGCAATTGATCTGGGAACACGCCCTTGAGACTTGGTTGCAATTTGCATGCAAAAGCAACGGGTAATAAAAGTACAAAGACCGTAAAACTTCATGGTCAATAAAGAGCCATAATTTTCTCTAGGGGGAAGGACAAAACCCCTCTTTTGAGAGTTTGTATATAATAAGATGTGGTGGGATTTCGTGCACCTTCTCAGGGGTAGGATTTTGTTTGAAACATGTCTATGGCCAAATTAGGATTATATCAGACAGATTTATGCCCTCAATGACTCTTTTCTTTTAATATCACCATTAATGAAAACCTGATAGATTAATTGATTTACCTTGGTTGATTGCCTTGATTAATCAGGACCTAGGTGAACATCTCAAAGACTTAGGAATAGCTCTGTAGCCAGCAAAAGCAGATAAACACTTGATTATGTATTCTGGTGAGTCAAGCTCACCCATATGGGATCTCATCTCCTGTGTCTCCATTTCCCTTCTGCTAATCTAACCTCTTAGCAATATTTTAGCAATTCCTGTGGGTGATACAAACATTGAATAGAAATTGGAAAACTACAGATGAGTCTGTACTTACTTCCATTAAAGCCAAGGAATGCTTTATTCCATTAATTTCAAGGACACTAGTCTGAGTGATAATGGCATTTAATATTATTTCTTTGGCAATGTCTGGACAAAATGAGAAGAACTCCTTTTTCTGGCTTCTGTAGAAATATAAATCAGAAAGAGAGTAGCCACAGTAATGCTCAAGTGTTTTCTTTTGTCAGAACTTGCTCAATAGCTAGAATTGTGCAATTTTGAGGAGATGGTTAGTTTTACAAGCGTCTCATGTGCATCCTACCACTTTGTCCATTTCAAAGCTTTCAGTCCACTTCCTTGCTGTTATGGTTTGAGAAAACCCATGACAATTTATTGTCATTTAGAAAATTATTCTGTTACCCGATGACCCCTCCCCACCTGGAAAGGGGAATCAGGGAACACAAAGAAACACAAGGGTTGACATATAAGTAGATTTAATAGGATAAGACTAAATAATTAACAATAATACCAAAGAACCAGTATTAATCCTGATACTATCATAAGATATACAAGGATTATACTCAGCCCATTTTATCATCAGGAAGCTGTGCACTCCCAGCAGGGGACAGCAAATGTGGGACACTGCCAGTGCTGTGGCTTCGGGAGGAAGGGAAGGGCTCAGGGGTCCAGCGCTGGGGCAAGGAGTTCCCTGGATCGCAGCCGTCAAGGGAGAGAGAACTCCGAAGCAAACTTTTCTAATTTATATTGAATGTGACATTCATGGTATGAAATAATCCTGTTGGCCAGCCTGGCTCAAGTGTCCAGGTGTTGTTCCTCTTTGTTCCTGCACCTGGCAAGGCTCAAAAACACTGAGACCTAGCTGGCTATAAAGTAAATATTTTCATGAATTCAGACACTAGTCTTCTAGAAGTGCAGTTTTCCCAGGCAACAAAAGACAAATTAGTCCTTTGTTGTTTAACCCAGGACACTTGTGCATCAGGTTACCAAAGATTCTGATGATTCCCAGCTTCTTGACACCTCAACTACCAGATGAGGCAAGATCAGAGCCTAGAGAGGCTTCATGGATCCTCAAGAGCCAAAACTCCCTGTATGCCAGATAGAAGAGTCTCAAAGTCTCTGGGGTTTCCACAGCTCCTGTTCATCAGCTCTGGAGTCAAGGCTCAATCCTCTTTCACAGGTAATTTTCAGTTGTTAGTTTTCCTCTGATGGGCAGTAAAACAAAATTTTAAAATATCAGTTCTTATGTGAAAGACTTACCTGTCCAGACTCCTTAATCCAAAACCTGGGAGCAGGCTCAACCAGCTTTGGCACACAGGCAAAGTGGTATCTTTTTGTTCAGGACATCAATGCATGTTCTTAGATGTTCTCACTTCTCAGTTTCAAGTTAGTGTCCTACCAGGTCCATTTCTATCCAATACAAAGTGGACTGGACTAAACCATGAGGTGTTTATTTATTTATGTGTTAAGTTATTTATTTATGTATTATTCACTGTAACAGTCAAGGAGGTTTCACAGGATGAATTACGCATCTCAGCTGAAAGGGCAACCTTTAGCCAACAGGCAGTACCCTCGAACTCCACTCAGATGTAAGACCACGCACACATTTGGCAACACCTACAAACCAATTGTGCTGAATCTGTGTATACCTGCCTTGGCTCTGCTGTACTGCAAAACAGCCATGGTAGCATTTCACCAGACACTATTCCTAGCTGCCTTAAATGTGAAATAAGCTTGATTTAAACTGATATAGGAGTGTCCAGGTAGGAATTTCACTGAATTTCACTGAATTTTTGGAGTTGGAAGGGACCATAGAGATC
>JAOXJM010000012.1:150857625-150876788 GCA_026413425.1 Tringa solitaria | reverse complement strand
TTCAAGGTCAGGTTGGACGGGGCTCTGAGCAACCTGATCTAGTTGAAGATGTCCCAGCGCATTGCGGGAGAGGTTGGACTAGATGGCCTTTAACGGTCCCTTTCAACCCAAACTATTCTATGATTCAGTGTATAAAAAACATTTTCATTTCCAGAAGGTCTGATTTCTCTGTGCAGTTTCATAAGTATGAAACTTTAAAAAGTAATTACCGATGTTAAGTTTTGGGGGGAAGGGATGTATTTCTTGTTTTCTTATTTGTTTGTCGTTAAGGAAGCAGGTTCATCTTAAATTCTTTCTTGGTATGTAAGAGCTATTATTCATTTGTATTACAATAAGGCATTAGAGCATGCAGCTGTAGTGGGAAGATCAGTTGGAACAAGAAGAGGTAAGTACCATCCCAGATAAATGTTTCTAATGCAAAGGAAAGGTGATAAAAGGAAAAACAGAGGCAGAGAAGGATTATATTGCCTGTGGTTTTAGAGCATCTTTGTGTCAGAGAATCCTCATATTTGCCCTCCATGTAGTAAAGTGATTGTAGTGAAGTTATTGTAGATGAGTGAAAACAAATGTGTTAGATGTTAAGGAAACTGAGAAAAATAATAATAAAGAAAATGCGTGGGTTTGCAGTAGTACCCGTTGTGGTACCAATCTCAGACAAATAAGACAGATACTACTTTTCCTTCTCCACCACTCTGTAGCTACTACAAGGGTAGAAGAATAAAACCCTATTCTACCAGTGACTTTCAAACAGGCACTAAGCTTCGCAGTTCCCTTCTGTTACCTAGATTAATGGGCTATTATTTTCTGTGTTTGTCTTACTACCTTTGTTAATTCTGACTTGAAATGTAGCTACTGATGATCAATAGGGCCTCTAATATGCACATATTTACATTATTAGAAGTAATAAGTCATGCACAGAACTCACAGCTGAGAGTTTACTTTGTTAGCTGTGTTCTCCAGACAGTTTCTTAACCTTCAACTGTCCTCTACATATATTTTGATAACTAGTATTGAGTGACTCTCTAAAGTGAATAGTGTAACCTGTATCGTGAAATTAATCAATAATACTTGCTATCCTTGGTATTACATTCTGGGGACATTTAATTGTACATCTCTGGAGCACAGGGTTGTTTTAACAATGTGTCAATATTAATGGCTGGTTGAAATGAAAAACAAAAATTGTATTCCATCCTTAATGATACAAAAATTGGTCCTCATTTGATGTAATAGAATTTTTCATCCAGAACTCCACATTCCATGAAAATGGAATTATCTGCAGAATTTTCCCAATTTTGAAGTGAAATTCTAGCTATTGCTGCAAATTTCCTGCCAGTGCACTCAAACCTGGATAGCTTGCAATCAGATTAAGATCATTTTAAGCCAATGTCTGCATTTGGTGTCAAAGCCGCAACATCCATATGAAAGTATGGTTGATGCACACTATGGGCAGGATTTCACTACGAGCAATCACTGTTAAAGGATGAATGAGTGGTCACCTAGAAAAGCCATATGTGGAGCTGTATGCATGGGAGGAGGACTGCCTCTCCAGGTCTTCTGAGAGAAAGAAAGGTCTCTGTATGAAAACACCTGACATCTGATTAGACAGAAGATCCCACAGGTTACACTCTACTTGAATACCCAGAAAATAAGTCTGGATAAAACCATATATGACTGTTTCACAAAGACATAATTTCTGTCTCGTTCTCCTCCACACCTTTTAATTAGAGAATGAGTCATGGTTGCCTCTTTGTAGCCCAGCCTGAATTTCCCTGCAGATCCAGACATCAGGCACTTTTCTGAGGTGTCATAATAACTTAGTAAAATTTCCCACCTAGGGCTAACCTACTGGCTCTGAGTCACTTGTGGAGCATCTCTTGGGAGCTCCACACTGGATAGCATCCAGTTCTACAGTTCAGTATTCAACCATGATAGGCAAGAAATCCTCCTTTCCCTCCCCCTATTCTCTTCCTTATTCATCGTATACCTCCTAATTGCTGCAACTAGCAATTTGTCTAGGCAGTGGAGAACTTTCACTACACAATCCTGATTTATCTGTGGAGCAGGTCCAACATATACATGCAATACGTGCATGTATTTGCATAATCAATGGCTGGAAGGCAATATATATTTATAAATAGCACCAATTTAGCTGACACAAAAAATTATAGTTCTAGTGATTCCCAAGCTATGTGCTATACATGTTAAAAAACATATAAGTTTTTTTTAAGAACTAATTGTAATCAGGGTTCTTTTTAGGTAAAGAGGGAAAGGGGGACACTGCTTTTGGGTTACAATATGGTTAGATAGTTATGTGTTTGGGATCATTCTTTGGCACAGATTTACCTATATCTGTACTGTTAAAGTCTCCCAGCCTATCAAACAGGGTGGGCACATCCAGACTGCTAACTGGGAATGGTCCCTGCTCTGTGCTGATTCTCAAACTGTGTCCAGGATGCATTTGGGAGAGTGCCAGCTGGCTGGGGCCAAAATCATAACAGGAACCATTTAACAGGACAGGCGATCAAGTTCCCATCCCTGGGAACATTCCCTGGTACCATTCAATTAGCTAGTATAGATGTAGTCCAAAAGAATAAACTAATTACCATGAAAAGAGACAGTAATTCAGTGGCGGTGTTTCATTGCCATATGCTGGCATCCTTGGGATCTGAAAAAAAAAAAAAAACATCTTAAGGAAAGTTTTGCCAGAGGAAAGCTCTAAAAGACAATTGCAATAGGGAAGAAATTTCAGGCATCCCAAAGCACTGTGAGCAGAAAGAAGATGAGCAAGAGAAAAAAACATGGGGCATGATAAAATAGCACTTCCCATACTTCCTTCCAGACTATTTCAATAGAAGGGAAATATGGTGAAAAGCTGAAGAAGGAAAATACTCAATTGCTTACAATGATGTCCAGCTTCATTTCAAAAATACCCTTTGAATGCTGTGTTTGCATTACTGAACTATAGAGTCAACCACAGCCTGCTCCATAGGGAGAGCTCAAATCAGCTGTCATTTGAACCAGATTTCAAGATCTGGTATCCTGAGATGGTGTCTTGGGCACAGTTATTTTGCAGAACATTTACAAGAAACAGAAACACTTTGTTAAGAAATCTTACCAGGAAAGGCAAGTGTGCCACATACATGCTGGGGTCTTGTAAAATTCAAATTTTTCTTGGGAAATGACCACTGTACATGATAAATCCCTCTTCAGGTTGAACTGAAGAGGTTGAAAAAATATGTGTTTTAGAGACAAATATCAACTAGTCCTTCCCTGGCATGGATCTACCAATAGGGTAAATGAGCTGAACTAATCTACTTGTCACTTATGTTTGGGGTAGCACATGCACTGGATCATGGAAGAAGAAAAAGACGGTACCATGACACTTCATTTTACTACTGACCTTGGATCCATATCTCCCAGACCTTTAGGGCCAGCAAGTGTCTGGATCATGGGAAGCCACTGCATCAACAAGGACGTAAGCAACTAGCGCAAAGGACATTTCTTGCACTATGGCTCTGCATAGTATCAACTACTGGATGTCCTTTAACTACAGACTGATCTCCAAAGGTGGACAAGGAGGGCAAATTCTCTCCATGTTTACTGGGACACCAGCTGGGGTATACAAATCTCTCACCGTTCTCTTGTTAAATGGAAAATATTTATCTACTGAACATCTCCAAGAGAGTCCATCAGTGAAAAGAGGACTAGTTATAACCAGTTTCTCACTGAATGGAAAATGTACATGTAGGACATGATAAACACAAAAGTAACTTGGTTGCATCTCAACAATTTCTCTCTTATCTGGACAAACACAAAATTTGCATGAAATTACTTCATCTAAGATGTGTGCATCTCACTGCCCACTTGTATCTTGTTATAAGGAGAAGTTGTCACAATATGATGTATATACCCTGTTAGCTTTTACCAACTTCCATTCACTAAATTGTGGGAGATGGATAAAGGTCAATTGGTGGCTGAGAAAATTGAGTTTAATCATAAGCCACCTAAGTGACGAAAGACATTACCATCTGGCATTATATAGTACATTAAAGTGACTCTTCTCTGGCCTGTAAAGGTCATTGTATATTGTATGGCAAAGCTTGTGCTGTGGAAATACTAATTGATTTTTAATATCGGCTGCTGGACTTCCTGTAGAAGGTGCCAAGTGCCTCTTGGGAGTACTTACTGACATTTATTCCTGATTCACTCATAATTGCCACCCATACCAGCAAAATCAGATGGATTTTGAGGTCCAGTCCAGCAAAGCTGGAAAACAACTAAGGATCCAGGTAATAATCATGACTCTGTCACTGAATGACTGTACCATCTCTGTCCAAGTTGGGTAATACCTTTGCACCTCACATCTAGAAAGCAAGATAATCCTGTCTGCTTGCCCATGGGATTCCAAGATGGAAAGAGCATGTTATTATCACTCTCAGAACTGGTCAGAGTAGGTAGCCAGAAGTTAATGATGAAGGTGCTTCAAAAAAAAACAAAACAAAAAAAAAACAAAAACAAAAACAAAAAAGAAACAACCAAAAAACCCCACCGCGAAACCCCATCAAACCAAAAAACCAACTTTCACTATTTCAGAACAGTGTATTTCTAGAAAAAAAACTCTGGGACTTCTTTAAATGGCACTTCCAGCAGTTAAGACAACATTATTGTTTATGTTCAACTTGTCACAGCTTTGCACAAATGCTCAAAATGAGAAAAAACCCCAATGAAACAAAAAGCTCAAAAAGAAGATGAAAAAGCACTACCAGGGCTTAAAAAGAACAGAGGAAAACAAAAGACAACTCATTCCCAGTGCAATCCAAGCTCCTTTTTGTCAGATTTAAAGAATTTCATCCAATTTCCCCATTAATCAGCTGATAAAGCGGACCCACATTCTGACATGAAGCATAAGATAATGTCAACATTATTTGCAAACTGCTACATTACACTGACAGCCTAATGTTTATTACTGTCAAATTACTGTCATTTTATTAAAAGGACCAAAAGAGCTGGCTTTGCTGAGCACAGCTCTCAGTCCCACTAGACTGGTGGAGCTGCTCCCTCTTCCCCCGTGCTGTTCCCTGTGATGGAGCACAGTATATCCTTTTGTCGGCACAGTCGGCTCTGTGAACACGATAGCTAATGAACAATGCAGGGGATGTTAAATACCAGGACACATTTTTATCTGAATCACTCTTTGGTTTTTGATAGCTTTTTTGTTTGCTTTCTTTTCCCCCTAATGCCTTCACACATATTACCACAGCGGTTTATTCTCCTAATAGCTATTCTCACAGTAGCGTTTGTGCTGTTAGGGCTAGATTCTGCCAGCCTTCCTCAGCTTGAAAAGCTTTCTCTGCTGTGTCAGTTTTGGCACATGTGAAGGAAAGATATCACTGTGCTACCTTCTAGATTTGCATCCAGTAGTCAAAGAGAACACAATATTCTCATCACCTACACTTGTCTAGTACAAAATGAAAACACTTGGTAACAGATCCAGACTAATTCATTTCATAGGCTTGCATGCAAACACCCTAGACTTTATTTTTGACATTGCTAACAAGGGCATAATAAGAGCTGTAAGTTGGAGACTGCAAAATTCAACCTTAAAATCAGTGATGATTTCCTAGAATTAGTACTGCTAAGAGCCAACACGATGCTTACACAAGGAAAGGGAGGGCAGGCACTGTCTTCTGTGGCTTTTTAAATAAATTTTGAGATTCCTTTATCCAGCTGTAGAAAGAATTGTTGGATTTGCATTTCTTTGAGGGGGAAAGGACATGTGAGCCTCCTCTGCTGAACGGCTATGGACATTAGTAGCAGAAATAGGATTTCTTGTGCTGCCCTCAATGCTCTCCTAACACAGTAGTTTAGCTAACGGTTAATAATTTCTTGCAGTAGGACTTCACATGTCAGATTAACTTAACATGTCTGACCTGTAAAGGTCAGAAGGACTCTTTTTTCTCAACTACACACATAAAAAAATGCAGAAAAAAAGGGCATCAGATGTAGATCTTCTACTGTGCTCTACTGGTTTGTGTCCACAGAACTGCTCCGCCTGGTGTGACCCTTGACTCCAGTGTTTGCTTTACAGTTAGTAATGAGCCAACTGCAATTAGAGTTGGTTCAAATGAGAGAATGACCATTTAAACTTTTCAGAACAAAGAAAACAAACTCAGGACCTACCTCTCTACACATAGGGGAATAGAAGGCAGAAATACACATTAAATAGCAAGTCCTATAGTAACATACTTTATGTGGTAGGTAGGAAAAAGAAGTCAGCTGAGGGTTAGAAGCAATTGCTTTGGTTGTCACTGGAAGATCCATTAAATAATCCTAGCTAAAACACTCTCTCGTCCAGTCCAGCTCAGTGTCCAAACGAGGCACCATCCATCTCATTGAGTTTTAGTAGGCAATTTCCAGGTATGACACTAACGTTTGTGGAATCAACCAACGCAAACCAGAACCAAAGGAAACTTTGTTAGATGCCTGCGCATGCTGCCTTTCACTACTTCTCATGGGCCTATTCGACTGACTCAGAGGATCTCATATAAAATCTAATGACTTTAATTAACCTATTTAAATGTCTTTGCTTCATTTGTATTCATTATTTTATGTCCACTATTTAGGGAAGCACTCCACCTCATCCTCCAAGTCAGTGGTGACCATCTCTTGTCCTGTTCGTGAAACAACCCATCTCTCATGTCAGATTCATATGCCACATTGTGGACATACTTCCAACCCCCATGATGAAGAGGACTATGGAGATTACAGAGCAGGAAAGAGAATCTCATACCCACACAGAGCCTTTGTGCAAAGAGTTTTTCTTCGGTGAGCAGCAGGTACACAACGAGTGATCCCAAGGGTTTGGGAAATTAGCATCCTTGTATTTTGGAGGAGAATTTTCTAAATTGGCCTGGCTAATACTGTCTAGCAGAAATAGCTCATGACTGGATTTTTCTCCACAACAGGAAGGAGCAACCTTGCCTACCACTCATGGCTACTCTGGAATGAGTTATCTGCATCAAGGTCACTTCTTCACTGTCCTCATTTCATGTTATGTGAAATTGCCAAGATGGTGCTTCATCCTTCTTGAGAAAATAGATATCTGTTGTTTGTTTATGTTTTGAGTGTTGGTTTTTTTTAACATCTCATTTGCATCAGAGATTGCTTGCTTATTATGTAATTTTACCAAAACACTTAGGTCAGATCATCTTCTGGTATAAACTGTGGAAGTCAGCTGAAAAAAATACAGTAGGAATAAACACAAACTCAAATTAAATATAACTCATCCCAAGAACAGGCAAGAGGAGCACAGCTGGTAGAATCTTAAGGCTGGATTTTTTTCATTTTCAAATACAAATGACCTCCAGCACACTGAAATTTAATTGCAAACATTTAGTCTGATTTAGTAAGCCTGAAAGTCTGTCTCTTCTAGAAGAGCTCACTAAATTATTTTTCTGGGTGGGGGGAGGCGAAAAGAACTAGTCCTCTGCAGAGATACAATAATTTAAGGATGCATCTCTACCAATATCCAAACCATGGCTCTTAAATCTGCAGCTGTCTGAAAAAGATTTTAAAGTCAAATAAGGCAGAAGATTGGGATCTCTTTACTCCCAGGGAATTTCACATGCTTGAAGAACAGCAATTGCTTTGTCTTCTGCTGAAGAGCAGCTGTCTCTGGGGTAGCAAGAAGCAGCTGTGTAACACCACACAGTGATGCCACACAGGAACTTGACAGGAGAAAGGAAAAATCACACGTGAAAGCACGGCGGCATCAGGAACTTTGCTAAACAAACTGTGCAGTAATTACCCATTCAGATTATTGGGATGGAGGTGGGAATTAGGCTTCCTGTATCACAGGGCCTTTAAACAGCCCTGTGGGGCAAAGCTGGAAGGTTGATATCTTATTTGAAGCCTGGCAACCACCACCTTATAGGGCCCTTTGCTCTGATACTGCTGCTGTGGGTGCTGTTCTGGTGTCAACACTGCAGATACATTTTCATTGAGGAGCAACATTTGGTTATGGACAGAGTTTGCTGGTGCTAATAACTTGGGATGCTTCCAGAAAGGAGAAGAAAAAAAAAAAAAGAAAAAAAGAGGGAAAAACCCCCAAAAACCAGGAAAGGCAGCAATCCAAATATGAATCAAATGCCGTGCAACCCACGGAGTCAATGGGGACCTGTACTGAGATAATAAATACCTGGCTCCAGATGAATGTTTGAAGGTTTAGCAATATGGTTTGCTTGCTTCTCAACGGGGGCAATACAGGGTGAGAAATTAAGGCAGTTGCTGGAAATCGAAAAGACAAACAACCAGCTTCACCTGAGGCTTAGGAAGTGGTGGAGGGTTTGCCCATAGAGGAATTTTGCTGCACCTGATTAAAAAATCGGTAAATGTAAAAAGCATCCAAAGAAGGAATATATAAGCAGTTCTTGTGAAGCTCACAAACTGCTGCTGTAAACAGGAGGCTGGTGGTCTGTTGCTGCCTTCCATAGGTTTTAAGTCATTAGAGATGCCTGTTTTGAAAGGTTTTGCATGACCTGCTTGGATGGCAGGAGTATGTCACCCTGCCACTAACCTGTGAGCCTCTTCAGGAGAGTAAGAGGTGGCCTTCGCACGCAAAATTTGCATATGAAGCTGGAGAAGCTGGGCGTGGGGCAAAGGGGGTGGAGGGAAGGTGGCATTTTCATTCACTTTTTTTCTGAGCTGTGAATCTATTTTAACTGGCTATAAATTCAATTAATTTTCCCCAGGTTGAGTCTCTTCTGCCTGTGATGAGAACAGATGAGTGATTGTATTGGGTTTACGTGGCCAGGTTTTGAAAGTGGAGGGAAAGCTTCAGGGGTGGTCTCTGTGAAAGGAAGCAGCAGCCCCGAATCGGAAAGAGCCAATGCCAGCCACCTCCAAGACAGACTCACTGCTGGCCAAGACTGAGCCCATCAGCGACAGTGGTAGTGCCTCTGTGATAACATATTTAAGAAAAGGAAAAAAAAAAAAGCACTGCAAAGCATCTGGGAGAGAATGCAGTGTTGCGTTCTGCCCACTAGATGCGAAATGATGCAGGTGCTCAAAAGAAAGAAAATAATAAATCATGGTTTGCTAGTTTCCTGTGGTTTGGTGGGTTTTTGTTTGGTTTTTTTTTTTTTAATACTAAGAAACTTGTTGAAAAATAGATGCCCTCATATAACTGAAAACATTGCCTGCTCTCTAGATGTACCTGTAGTAGAACAAAGGATCTGCAGGGATGATTAATAAGTAGCGCTGTTTCTCAAGCACTATCTCATTAACAGTATTCCCATTTACACAACCCTCCATTTGAATTAGCAGAACAGGGTGTCGTCAGCGAATGACAATATTTGGTCTGTGGTGGAGTACAACGAAGAAGCCAACTCTTTCCCGCTAACATATGCTGATCATTGGGAACTTATTTATAATTGTCTCACTTACAGTCTGTGTTTGCACAAGAGAACAGAGGAGGGAGCAGGGACTTCATCTTTATTGTGTTTATTCATTACTAAATTAATTCTATTACTATATTAACAACTGCAATTATTTCAAAAGCTATTCATGTGGGTCAACGAGGAGGTGTCAGCCAACCTCAGGCAACCAAATGAGGCTCCTAGCATAGGAGCAGACTGATGTTTCTCAGGATAGCCAAATCATGCACACCCATCTTTCCCTTTCTTCAGTGGCTTCCTGTCAGTCACAGCTGTCTACAAAGGAACCTACAACAACTACAGTCGAGACTTAAGATCACATTAAGTGGGTCCAATACACCCAAAACACATAAGCCTCAATATACAGTGGTGGAGGGATTTATGCTCCCTGATGCTGTAAGTACCTGCAGATGCTTACAGCACCCTTCTAGACTGCACTGAATAAAACTGTTGAACTGGTCCCAAGCTCTGTTGGCTGAGGGAGAATTAAAGATGTATAAACATCTTTCTTTTACCATCACTGACTTGAGAAGAAAAAGTAGCAACAAATCGTGTATTATAAATTTTTTATCCTTCTTTTCATGCAGTTTTACAGAAGGGAAAGGGGGAAGGGTCTCTATAGTTTCAGGTACTTCTCAACTACCTTCATCTAGGGAAATGCTGAGTAATTAGTCCATTGTACTAGATAATGAAGAACACAGGAAGTTTTGGGAGAAGATTCATCACACCTCCCCCATTCCATGCCTCAACATATATAAAATTAAATATAAAGAAAAAGAATGAAGTTATTGATGCCTGGATGTCATGTTCACCGTCAAGAATGAGAACCTGGGGAATAACAGGTTGGCTGGCCTAACCTTAGTCTCTGAGAAGGTTGTGGAACAAATCCACTCAGAAGCACAGTTCCATGCATGAGAAGGACAAGAAGGTAACTAGGAACAGTCAACATGAATTTACCAAGGCCAAATAACCCCGGACCAACCTAGTTGCCTTCTGTGGTGACTGGCTTGGTAGACCTGGAGAGAGCAGTCAATGTCATCTACTTTGGCAAGTGTAGCCAACTTGCAGTCAGTCTGGAAATACAAAGAGCAGTTGAATGGACTCCATGATGACTAGGAGTCCTAGGAAAACTAGGCTGTACTGAAAAAAATACCTGGACTCCAAGGGTAATTATTGAAGATTTGGTGGCAGCCAGTTCCTCACAGCATGCCTCAGGGATCTATACTGCAGCCAATACTGGTAAATAGAATAGAGTGCACCATATGTACACCTGTAGATACCAGTCGGAAGCAGGGGAAGAAGGGGGATGAGAACACAGTTAATACACTGCAGAACAGGTCTTCTATTCAGGTCAACCTCCGTCACAGTGACATTACTGTGTTACAGAATCACAGAATGGTGGAGGTTGGACAGGACCTCACAAGGTCATCTTATCCACACCCCTTGCTCAAGCATGGCCACCCAGAGCAGGTTGCCAACGTCTATGTTAATACAGAGAGCAACAGTTTGAGAGTTCTGTGTCAGTGTCCTGCTATTCTAGTTTCTACTTATTTAGATAATTTTACTTTTACTTTTAGTTAGCAAATTCCTTAAATGTTAAGATGCCTGAAAGTATTGTGTCTTAGATTTCCATTAGCAGAAGTGCCGTATATTTTCTGTTTCCCAGTTAGAAGATTTCCTGCACACATTCCAAAGGAGAGATAATCTTATAAAGCTCTGGATAACTGGATAAGTACACTGGAGATTTTTATTTTCCGTCTGCACAGCATCTATTGGTTTTTAGTAGGGACTGGATACTAATATTTTAGACATTAGGCAGAAATAGGAAAACTACTTCCTATTTTTCTAAGTTTTTATGCATAGAAATTCCACTGCATTTTCTACTCTTTATACTTCCCTTCAGCCAATCCCATTTAAACCTTTCATTTAAGCAGCATCTAATATTTACAGTATAACCATAAATTCCCTTTTGTACAAGTCCTCTCAGCCAATATTCTAGTTAATCCTTAGATTTAAGATGCTTACAAACAAACAAAACCATGTAGCCATGTTTAACAAGAGGCTCTGGAAACAAACACTGAGTACGAAAATGTCCTGATAATTAAGCTAAGGCAGCTGAGTCACAGAAACCTTTGGAGCAGAAGCCAACAAAAGCCGTATCTGTCTTTTTTTTCTGCTTAAAATAAGCAGAGCCGAAAACTTTTACTGAAGGAAAGATGGACAAAGAGAAGGACAGACAGCAGTTAACAAACATGGTTACGTATGCATTCTCTCACCTCCTCCCACCTATTTGGAATCGTCCCTTCTATACTGTGCAGCAAACCACATCTACGCACATGGCTATGAGAGCTGTCTTCAGTGATTTTCTCCAACTATCGATATATGTCCAGACCCACCAACTGCTATTGTTTTCAAGGTAACAACAAAGCTGGATTTGGAACAGAAATATGAGTGAGAGTCACCATGCTTCCACTTCAGACCGCTAAGGTTTAAACATCTAAGTACTGCATCCAGCTTTGGAGCCATCAGTGCAAGAAGGACATGGACTGCTGGAGCAAGTCCAGAGGAGGGCCACAAAGATGACCCAGAAGGGTGGAGCACTCTGCTGTAAAGGCAGGCTGAGAGAGTTGGGGTGGTTCAGCCTGGAGAAGAGAAGGCTTATTGCAGCTTTCCAGTATCTGAAGGGGGCCTATAGGAAAGCTGGAGAGGAACTTTGTAAAAAGACATGTAGTGATAGAACAAGGGGTAATGGTTTCAAACTAAGAAAGGGAAGATTTAGATTAGATATCAGGAAGAAATTTTTCACTATGAGGGTGGTGAGACACTGGCACAGGTTGCCCAGAGAAGCTGTGGCTGCCTCATTCCTGGAGGTTCTCAAGGCCAGGCTGGATGGGGCTTTGAGCAACCTGGTCTAGTGGGAGGTGTCTGTTCCCATGGCAGGGGGTTGGATGATCTTTGAAGTCCCTTCCAACCTAAACCATTCTATGATTCTATGAAATAAGTTTTATCACCCACATGAGTCAAGGGGTAAGAGCCTGGTGCTTTCAGAGGGTGAGTCATCTGATCTCAATGTACTTTTGTCTCAAAAAGATGAGTTAACCTTTGAGTTCATTTCCCTTGATTAGCTATAAGGGCAGCCCAAGCAACAAGTCAAGAGTTTGTCATCTGAGTTGTAGGTGCATAAATCAGAACTGAAAAATCCAGCCTGTTTCTTTCCTTTAACAAAACCGAGGGACTTAACTGATAAGTAGATGCTGTTTTTCAAAAAGCTTAATTTGCCAGTTAACCACAGCAATATACAAGGTTTCTAAATGTTGCCTGCATAAGGAACAAGAGTTGTGTTGGTATGCTAGTATCAGTAAATATCCACTTACCATCACTTTCACTGTTTGTCAAGGCAGTAAGACGTGTAAGAAATATATAATATATACACAGAAATGAAGAATTCATCCTTGTTAATAAGGATGTACTTTGATCATCTCAACCCTCACAGATTACTCTATTAGCCTGCAAATCAGGAAAAAAAAAAGTCACTTTTTCATGATGGTTAGAATTATTATACAACAATCATGGATCCATGACTTTCAAGTTCAGAGACAGTTATTAGATCATTCAATCTAGTCTGCTACCCTGGAAAACCAACAGAAGCCCATTCTTGTGTATGTAGCTTGCTGCTGTGGTTAATCACTCTCATTTGAACCTAATTTCTCATTTAAAATTGCAGGGCTTTAACACTCAGCGCCAGCTCTTACTTTTTTCCACTACCAGATTAGAGTCATTTAGTACTTGTTAGTTTCTCCCTGTGCAAGCAATTATAAACGATAATCAAGCTTTTAAGTCTCTCACAGTAAGATACCATCTTCTGTCCTTTGAATTATTCTTCTGAAAAGCCCTTACCAAATACATTAAATTATGTACACATGCTTATAAATACTATCCAGGAATACCCAGAGTGACCTTTCAAAAGGGTATTGATTGTGGCATTTACAAAAATCATCTACTTATACCTTTGAAGAATCCAACCAAAAATTAATGAAGTTATTCCTATCATGTGAGGGATTCCAATGCTAGACTAGCTAGGTACAGGTGGGCAAAAATGGTAGTTATTATAGACCAGGCCTGTGACCTGTGTTTCTCCTACCTCTCTGCCCCGGGGTGCACCAGTTCAACTTCATAACATCAAGTATGTCTAAATCAAGAGTGAACTCCAGGGAATAATTGTTGAAATAATCTATGCCCCAAAAAACTCCAAGACAAAACAAAAAAACCCCTGACATTTTAAAGACTAGCAGCTATTTCCTGGCTTCCCAAGCAAACTCAGAGGAGGTATGCTCTGGAATATGGAGGCTTTTCCCTTTCATTCCAGAATTTGAAATCCAAAATGGCTTTTGGTATTTTGATTGCTTTTTAACAACCTATCTTCCCCAAGCCCATCCAGTTTCCTGTTCTATGATATATTTTTATTATTTTTTTTCCATTTTCATTTCCTCAAATCTCTAATGAGCCTAATAAAAAAGTAAATGCAACTCATCACCACCATAAAACATACCACAAAACTTTACCCCAATCCCTTATGCATTATCGCACAGTTCTTTCAAGAGGAGTAACTGCCTGAGAATCATCTGTGCTTTCTTGACTTATACTTCCTTCTGTCAATCTTAGAGGGACTCTATTTCTGATGAAACAATAATACAGTCTTCAAGTGAATAATGAAAAAACCACACATGCTTGTCCTATTAATATGCTGTATAAGAAAATCATCACTGGAATATTTTAAATATCTAAGGGAATTTTCTATTCAAACCCTTTCAAGTTAGAGCCTCAAGTGCTGTAAAAATGTGAAACTTACACCAAGCAGAATAAAGTTAATCTTCAGATGTGGATAATTCTGATCATCATCATTAGTCAGATGACTGCCAATATGCATATAGGAAGCACTCACCATAGTTTATACTTAGTCTTCTCATTGTCTTTCAAGCCTGTAATTAACTATCCTGAAAGGTCTACTGAAATTTTAGAAAAGTATTTATATTGATATGAACACTGCAAAGTGATATAGTAAAAGCTCAAAGTCCATGAATGTATGTTTAGCAGTGAAATTCTGTAGTAGTCTTACTATCTGAAGCAAGAACATCTTTGTCCATGGAGTTTTGAACTGATAATTATATTATCAGAAGAATGAACTTGGTGGAAAAAGTATTTGCCTTCTTTTTCAATATATTCTTAATAAGAGTAGTGAATTCTATGAGACCGTGTCTGCGTATTTTCTCTCAGTAAGAAACACACAAGAAAGTTACCTCCACATGAGGAACCCCCAAATCTTAATAGAAGAAAGGCGAGACAAGGCAATTTATCAAATTAATAAAAGGAATAAAAAGTGTTTCATGATCATGAGACGTTTTGGGCAATGGGATCTTTCACAAACAGCTCAACAGCAATAGCAGAAGTTGCCACTTACTCTTCTGCCACAGAAGACAATGAACTATTGAGTTCAGAGGTTGCCACTTGAGTCAGCATTTGGAGCCATTCACTGTGTTTTGCATAAAAGGGAGAAAAGGAAAATAAATGAGTCTATGGAGGTCATTAAAAACCCCAACTTCCCTTTATCTTCACAAAGGGGCCAGTATTTCACTTGAGGTGAAAACTTACTTTCTTGATTCTAAACTTCAGCAAGAATATAAAAATAAGCTCATTTAAGCAGTTTTATACCAAATGGTTCTAGGCATAAAGAACTGGTTAAGTGTTGAGCTTTGCAAAAGCAGAAACTCAACTCCAAGGACTGATTTACATTTGATTTCTCTCAGGGTAATAACAGCAGAACCTTCTTTAGTCAGGAATTTTAGCTCAGTAGCTTCCTATCTTGAAAGAGCACGAGTTATTTTGATAACTGGGTATAAAGATTCCTGAGAAATTTTGTCATAAACCTTTATTAAACCTAAATTATCTTAATTTCATAATTTTCAAGCACATCTTTGACTGAAAAGGGGAAGTTTCCATTAAGCCTTTTCCCTAATTTGCTATTTTTAGGAATGCAGAGATTTCATACTTTCTTAATACTTTCCCAGTGAGGAACCTAAAAAAGAACTACACAGCAAAGCAGCTTTATTTCTGCCCTCAGCTACAGTTTCTAAGCATTTTTTAAAATTCAACTTTGCCAGAGACGTTCTCTTGACTTGCAGTCGTAGAGGAAGGCTGCCTGAAGACAAGGGTCAGCGCACCGCAAACTCATTGAAGCATCTGAGGCTGCACAAACATTTATCATCTTAGCAATATGTGCTTTAAAC
This sequence comes from Tringa solitaria, assembly GCA_026413425.1. NCBI lineage: Eukaryota > Metazoa > Chordata > Aves > Charadriiformes > Scolopacidae > Tringa > Tringa solitaria. The sequence goes on along the minus strand of JAOXJM010000012.1, from coordinate 150,861,070 downwards.
ACTAAATACCTTCAATAATTTCCATTACCAAAGGGGTTTTTCTCCCCATTAAACAAATGCAGCTCTCAGACAAAAACGCTGAACTTGTGAAAAGAATTCTCACCCCCTTCATCCAATTAATCTTTTTCATAAAGTCAAAGACATTCTGATTTTTGGCGTGCATTTACTTGGCTGCAACAGTACGGAGGTTCCCAGACACCGGTAAACTGGAGATTCTACTTTAAGTTGGGCCTTTGAGCACACAATTTGAGAACATGCTACAAAATTCCAACTTTAATGCTGAATTAATAAAAAAAGATTTCTGTGCAAATTTCTGTGTGGAGAAATGGAAGCAAAAACCTATATATATATAATGATTGCTAATAACTAGAGTTTTAACTTTGCATTTTGATCATTAAATTATTTTCAGTTGCTTTCCCCAAAAGAATGGGAAGTTCCAACTTGAAAAGCATGCTCTGCACCATCACTGAGAAAGACGCAGGACCTCAAGGTTTGTTCTAACGTGTACTGCCATAGAATATTATTTCATACATTTATTACGTACCTAAACGTGTGGAGATCCCCACAGTAAGACAAACCCTATTGGAAAGGCTGGACAATTCATTTGGAGCAGAAGGCTCCTGTCCTTGTTCAAAACTTTTAAGTAAGGCAACGTCATACAGAACTATGTCATGGAACAGAGCATGGGGACCGTGTCGTAGTGTAGGTTAAAGTCATGGAAGTCACAGGCAGGATGCACACATACACCCAGTCTCCTGAAGTCAATGACAAAACTGTCCTAATGATACCCAGATTTCACTCAAAACACAGTCACAAGCAGTACATTGATCTCTCCTTAGCAATAATAATAAAATCCAATAGAAACAAAGCCTGGGCTTCAAAGCACAGAACCACTCAGTCCTTGAGTTTTTAGTGAAATCAAGCCAAGAACTTGCAAGGCAGACAGATGGACAGTCTTTGGCCAGACCACTTTGGACCCTATGGGTTCCTGTGTTAGGCCACTCAGCAAACACACAAGATCTCAGAAAAAATACTGGATTTGCTTGATAGCTTTGATAGCCACATATTAAATCATACTGGCAAAATATTTCAGCATTGACATGAAGCAGCTCTGTTGTTGATGACTCCGGAGTGGAAGGCTTGATACATCGCTCATTAAATCGTTCATAGCACTCCTCAGATGAGATGGTGTTGGCAATCCTGCTGTCCCCTCCAAATTACAGCAGCTGAAATTGCCTTCTGCTTATCTAAATTCCCCCTGCAGGACCTATATACAATTTTTAGACTTGGCTAGCATTTCAAGTGTTAGGTGCTGTTCCACACCAGAGGTTCCTGCCTGTCAGTCTGAGAAGGATCATTATTATACATCTCCTGTGCTTTTTCAAAGCGTTTTGGAATTTGCTTTTACTTATCTAAATAATTACCATTGCTTGCTGTGGAAAACACTACAGAAATGCAGTTGTAGTACAATGAGAGACTATGGCAAGGAAAATCTTTCCAGATTGAGATTAACTGATAAAATCACCTTAAATCTTTGAAGGTTAAAACTACAAATTTCTTTTTATACTGTCAATTTTTTTTCATCTATTAAAAATGATATCTTACTCAAGACTTGAGACACTTTAATCAGTGCCAGGGTTAATAGGAAACCTTAATTTTCTCCACATCCCCATAAATTTCAAAGCCATTCTTCAATCGTCAGTATATGATATTAGAAATTACGAATACATGAGAAGGGATTTGGTGTGAAGCTATTAAGTGATATTACTTATTTTCAAAATAAAATGAGACACCCAAATTATGCTTTTTCTTGGGATGAATTTGAGATTCAGTGAAGAAAAATGCATCTGATGGAAACCAAACAGAGGAAATGTGACACTCCTACTTTGCAATCAGTATCTAGGAAAAAGACAAGAAGAAATTAAATTATCAGAATTTTATTTCTGTTACAAATTATCACAATCACAATTAATATAAAACAGAGAAAGCACTGAGAAAACTTGGGTGATAGATACAAGATTTATCAAGATGTAAAAGCCTCATCCAAGACTACTACTAGAAAACCTGTGACTGTATTGGAGAAAACATTTCTATGCATCAAACACCAAGTGAAAGAGAATAAGCAGCAGAGTACAACTGACAGGGAATAAAACACCTTCGTGTTAGAAAAGCTTCTGAAAGAAATGGAAGTTGAAGCATCATTTCTACCCAAGAGTCTTGCTTTGCGTAGACCTGGTTACAAGTGGCTATGACGAAGAAAAGCTTCAGCGTAAAACACCAATCTTCATTTTAACTTATCCATGTTGGTTCCTAGATTAGACAAGCTAATTCCAAAAGCATTTAAATTCTAGTCATGAGACTTCACACGCCCTCTTACACTTGCTGCATAAGGCTAAAAAGAAACACTAAAGGAACATGAAGTTGCATTATTGCTTTGTAAGAGGAACTTAAGATGAAAATTCTTTATTGAGCTCCAAATAAAACATTGTAGCATCACTGAACAACTAAGAGTTTAAGTATACAGATATTTTAAAAAGTGTATAGTGTTATACACTCTAAGGCTTTAATACAAGAAATAAGGAATAGGGGGTTCGTACTCCGCAGCCTGTCTTGTCGTTGTCCAGACACACGGGTAAGTACAATGCTCTAAGCAGTCCGTAATTAACATGGCAGAAGTTCCTGAAAAAGAGCAAAACAGTATTTATTTGTATACATCCCGACACCAGCAACTATGAAATCTCACAAGACCGTCAGATTATAAGCAGTGGGATCAGGCAACTATGCATATAATAAATGTATGTAGATTTATGGAAACCATTGCAGAAACTGCCATCATTGAAATTCAGTGCAAATGTGATAAAAGGGTTCAATAAAGGCAAATTAATGATATGGTTAGTTATAATCGTTAACATTACTTATTTGACAAGTTACACAGAAATTGACCAGTGTTGGAAAACAAAATCCTACCAGAATGGATAAATACTCCTAAATTAGCTTGTCACAATAAAAGAAAGGCTACCTGCTACATTGTTGGTTGGTGGGTTTTTTTTTAATTTAGGAACCTTTTTAGATCATTTTTCCCTCTCTTCAAACCTAAAGGATTTCTTTGTATAGATTACTCCAAAGGAAAAAAAACACAAAAATTGCAATAGCAGAACACAAAGCTAAAGCATGTTATTTCAGTAACTGTCAAGAGAAGTTTTGTGCTGCAAATGTGTAGTTTCTAAGGCTATCTAGTACCAGCTGTTTGAACTGATGTAGCTGATTGTGCACATATGTATAGGACAGGAGAATTCATATACTTGTTTTCCAAGTTATGAAAACACATTGTCTTAGTAGAAATAAGATGTATCAACATGGAGCACTGGAAGAAGGAATCATAGAATAACCTGGTTAGAGTTGGAAGGGACCTTAAAGATCATCGAGTTCCAACCCCCTGCCATGG
>JAOXJM010000012.1:150820658-150831397 GCA_026413425.1 Tringa solitaria | reverse complement strand
TTGAACTGAGGGGCCCAGAACTGGACACAGTACTCCAGATGGGGCCTCACCAGGGTAGAGTATAATGAAGGACATATATAATGAAGATGGACAGGACCAAACTTAAATATGCACAGCTATCTTGTACTAAAGTACATCGCAGATTCACTGACAAGCACTGCTATACAGATTTCTTCCTGTGTAATACAGGATGAATTGCACCTTCATAAGAGTGTTTTGATTGTGTTTTAAACTGCATGTTTCAGGTATTTATAAAAGCATTCATTTTTTTATTTAAAGCCATTATTCTCCTCGAATTTGCATTTCCTACCACCTACCAAATGTAATACAGTGGACTTCTCACCTACTTCAATTACATAAGTAATTGATACAACTAACAGCTCTTCCTAAAGGTATTCCATGATGAGAAAGTTTACTGGTAAAGCCGTATTTCTTCTCCCACTCCAAAAAAAAAAAGCCCAAACAAGATCATATTTTCATCCCATGAGTGGGATCATTTTGTTTCTGTCATTCATTATTCTACTTTTCAGAATAACCTAGAAAACTAACCTCCATCAGATTTAGTCTAATCAAAAGGGAAGTGTGCTATACAGTTTTTTCTGTATTTTTATTGTAAGCACAAAGATGAAAATGTATTTTCCACAAGTTTGAAACATTAACCAGGAAGGTATCAAGAGTGATTGCCCTGACTTCCGTTAATTTCAGTCCTAAGAATTTTTCCCCAAAGTAACAGCACAGCTAGAATTACAAGACAGATCTCTGGAAAGAAGATGAAACTACTCTGTGAAGTCTCAAACCTTATTAATAACTCCTTTATTAAGCCAGCCTACAAGCCAGAATCACATTACATTTCCTCTTAAAGAGAGTTTCTGCCTGCAGTTGTCTCAATGACAGCGCCCACAGTTGATATAAATCCAAAGAGCAGCGCCAGTAACAGTAATTGTTCAGCACAAAGTGCAGAAATTTTTCATGAAGAGAACCAAAGATAATGTGTAAATATGCACCCTTCAAATATTTAAATATTAAGTTACTATCACAGGTCAAAAGATGATAAAGGCAATGAAAGCAATCTTTGCCAAAACCTCTGCACTACCCAAAACATTATAAATCATGCTAAGCCTTGCTCTTCAGTGTTTCTGATAATTAAGTACTCTAAACATACCCTTGTTCATGGGAAATAGGAAATGGTGGCTTTAAATTATAATCTGCTGGCAGTGACAATGACAGACTAGTGTTTGGGGCCTCTTTAAGGAAAATTAACAATGTTTCAAAGAGAACAAGACAGCAACAGGAAGAAAGAGGAGAGTAAAAAGTTCATTTTAACAAAAAGACCATTTGCAGTGCTGGGAAAAAAAAAAATCATGAAATCAATAAGAAATCAATTTTCCAGCTCTCCTCAACTAAGGAAATCCATCCAAGGGAAAAAATTAAGGCTGTTATCACTACTACTAAAAGGTTGTTGTTTCTTTTCCTCATCATTCTCCGAAATTAATACTTACACTAGTACTTTATCACAGAATACTGGAGGAATATCTTCCTTTTAGATAAAAAGCTATTGCAGTCAAAAAACTGTTTGCGCAGAGATTAACTCTAAGGAGAAAGAACACGAGGCAACATCAGTGCAGCGCAATGAAGAATTTTTGTTTGGCAAATTAGAATTGTAAAGGGAAGGAACAGCCATTTTGTTATGTGGAAACAACATCTCCCCCATCATTTAATCAACAGGGAATATGGGACAATCAAAACAAATATGGGTAGCTACTACCATCTAAAGTCTGAGGGATAACATTAAGGACATTAGCAGTGAACACGCACAGACTGTAAGCTCTTTATTTTATAGATTTTCATCTGTTTTCATCTAGAAGCAGCCTAGTGCATATTCAACCAGAACAAATAAGTTATTCCCGGAATGAGAGATGTGCTAGTGGATTGTCTTTCTTGCAGCTCAAAAAACAAAGAAGAGTTGCTCATGAAAAGAGTCAGTAACGTTTAAACCAAGTTACCATCAGGCTAAAACAATTCTGGTCTTCTATATACAACAGCAGGGAGCTGTGTCAGAACAAGGTGGACAACTCATGCTCATTCAATAATATCAAGTCAGAAAATGTTCAACTTAGATCAGCAGCTTAAATTCTAAAATAATTTAAGGAAGTATTTCGTATGCACATTATAGGTGAACTTTCAATTTTGAGACAGGCAGGTGGAAAAGCTTTTCAGCCTCTCCTCAAAAACACTCCCCTATTTCAACAGCCTGAGTTCCTGACATAATGAAAAGGTTTTCCATTCTCTCTCCACATCATCCTGAAAACCCCAGAGAAGGTAAAAGATTTAAAATGAAACAAAACAATTGACAGGCTTAACTTTAAAAAGTTGTTTGGGGTTTTTTTTGACAGTCACTTCTTGCTTATCCTATTCAGCATGAAATAGAGCATTGCAATTGGCAAAAAAAAAGCCAAGAAATAATGGTTTGCTGTTACAAACTTTTCAAAAGTCTTAACTGAATATACACTGACATCAGTAACTGTCTTAGCACCTCTAAAAAACCACAACTCAGTAAATACATCGCATAAAAAAAGGTAGAAGACCTAGGTGGAAACAACAACATTATCCATGGAAGGTAACAAACAGAATGGACAAAATCACTTTTCTAGTTCCTCAAGAATGAAGCTACCTCGAACACTTTTCCAGAAATCCAAATGAAAAGCTTTACACTCAAAACAACAAAGAAAAAAAAAACGTTTGAAATTGCCATTTTAACCAAATAAATTAATAGAACCAAGAAATTGTTTCCACAGTATGCTTTCTTAGTCCTAGTTTTCAGTTGTTCTAATCTAAACCAAGTATGAGCTCAATGAAGAGATAAGAAATTCAAGCTTAATGCTGGGGATCAAAAAGAATTTCCATCTGCTTTCTATGAAGGGGCACTAAATAAGAGGCTATTGGTTATTCAGCTGAACAGGCTTTCACCTGTAAATAGCAAGACTTTGTCCATTCTTTCACTAATGGATACATACATATTTTATAATAATCACTGGATCACGAAATGGATTTCTTTTCTTGGCCATCCAGCTAAATGTCATGCAAGAAAAAACTTCCCTTAAATCTTCCCACAAATTTGTAATGATTCCCTGCAAAATGGAAAGGACAGAAGCCACTGCTCCTGACACTGTGTGCCAGGACAGCCAGTACCCTGGTGGGTCAGCACGGCATCTCCTGAGAGAACCAAGGGAACATGAACACCCATAACCGGCATTTAAATCAAGGGCCTTCCAGTACCGGAGAGATACTGAGCTTTAAATTAAGAGACATATAGCATCATATCTTCTGCTCGTTGTTTGAGAGGGATCTTGTTAGTCAGCATATTATGTCACATCTTCCCCGTTTCTCATGGGAAACAGTATAAGCATAGCATAATATAGATTTATCTTCTAGTATGTAGCGTGAGTGCAGTCTCATAGTATAGACTTGGTATAAGAATTACATGCTTATGTCTGAATTAAGTCTGAAGCACTGCTTTGTACATCAGTAAAAACAAATTATTTCTGGAAATATCCAGAAATGTATGCTTCAGTAACTATAAAACATTTAAAACATAGCAATGCTTAAGCTTTAGGATCTTCAGGAATCAGTTGGTAACAATACAGATTTTAAAGAGTAGATTTTGAAGTCTTTTATCAGCATCACTTCTGTATCCAAGTGTTCCCTGCCCCCCTTTAAGTAGTTTATATCTGTAAAATAAAAGTCTTTGCATGCAATTGGAAATAGTTCATAATGTTCAAGTTACAATTTACTTAACATTAAAAGGCTCCATAGGTCTCTTACTGGTAGACACTCCATCTTAATTCAATTTCTTATTACAGAAAGTAATCTCATTGAAGCATTCTAATTGAAGCATTAACTGCTAGAAATTATACATGTGGTCACTGCATTCGAGAAATCTGCCATTGAGGTAACCCTTGTCTGAACACAAGATGACATCAGTAAAATTGCCAGAAACAGATCTGAAGCTCTGCCACAACTTTCCCCAACGTACACCAGGGACATTTAGATCTGATTGCTTTCTGAAGCAGCACTGAAATAAGCTTTGGCCATAGCTTGCTAGATTGCTGAGTTTTATTTTTCCATGTAGATATTCCACCCTGCCTCAGCAATGGGTTTTAAATCCATGTTCCAACTCCAAATCTTAACACCTAAAAAAAAAAAATCTGACTATCAATTCAGATCTCACTTTTCACTTAACACATTAAGCAACCAAAACAGGGCAGGGGCATGATCATAAATATATTCATACAAAGTACAGAACTGAAATGCTTACAGCGTATTTACAAAATATTTTCCTATGTAAAATGAAAATAGCAGCAAATACAAGTCTAATCTTAAAGAAGAAGCTTCAGACATTGTTGAGGCTTTTTCCAAATTAGTAACAAAGTGTAAAGCTGGTTAGAAGATGACAAGAAGCAGCAGCAGAGAACAGCAACTGTTACTAGACCGTAATTGAGACTGCAGAGTCTAACCTGTGTTTGACTGAACATTGATTATGGAATTCACATTATTAAAGAGTAGGTAATTGCTAGCATACTGCTACTGATTTCCTGCTTATTGAAAATTATTGAAAAGCTTAAAGTCTCCAACTAGTAATTAAATACTATTTGTTACTTATCTTAATGGAATAAATTGTCAATTTACAAATACACATAAATACTTTTATCTATTACACAGTTTGGTTCAATGAGAAAAATTCTCATATAATTGAGAGAATTATGTCCCTGAAACTATCTGTAAGTGCTTTGATAAATCTAGCAACCATTTAGTATGATTTCCCTTATCCAGGTATTATAAGGATAATCCTGGCCATGCTTCACACGTCATACTAGGCTTTCTCCTGACCTGAGTGATTGAGGACTAAAAATGGAAGGTGTGTTAGCCTTCAGAGAAAATTTATCACACCAAACACAGCAGTGAGGTTAGAACAGAGATTATAAAGCTGGCTGGCCCGAATTTTTGCTATCGTTTAAGCTGATGCTACAGCTATTAAAAAGAGATCCATAAGAGAGACTGTTAACATTGGAGTGGAAAAACATGCAGATGCTGCTGCAAGTCCAATATGCTGCGTGATTTCAGCAGAGAAGGCCACATCAAGCATCCCAACTCATCATTACAAACATCCTGGCAAGCCGACAGAGGTAAATCTACTTCTCAAGAGCTTTCTGTAATGGCCAAGTTCTGGAGAACTTCCCTATGGGCTCCAAGCACAGGCCAGCAACGATCACCTGGTTCTGTTCATCTTGAGCCCACATTAAATGCATCTAAATTCAAATTAATGATTTTTTTTTCTGGGGGGGTGAGGGGATAGGGGTCGGGGGGGTGAGGCTGTGGCATGATTGTACCTGTGAGATACTACCTCCAAAATTAACGCTTCAAATTTTTCAGTATAAAACATATCGAAAAAAGATAATATCGAAAATGGGAAGTGGAATTTCAACAATGAGGAAGAGGAGGGAGAAGATTAGGAGGCACAACTGAGTATGTTCCTCAAAGGTGTCAGACTCATTGGTCTCAAGGACTACAGAAAGTGGTTAGCAAAGGGAGTGAAAGAAAATGGATGCTGTTTGTAACAGCAATGGCCTTGTTTTCTGGCACGAGGTATACTTAATAGTACACCACCAAAGAAAAGGGCAAGGACTCAACATACTGAAAGCCCTGCATCTTGGAGAGATTTACAGTTACAGAAGGCAAGTAGTTGAAGGGTTCCATCCAGAATATAGTTTGCTTCTTTCTGAACTTGCATAGTTTCACATTATTTTAATGAGCACAAAGCAGAGGCTTGTAAGCCTAAGGGAATGAAAAGCTGCTTGAATCCTCACAGACTCTGCAATCCTCGATGGAAAAGTTCTAAAGGCTGCTCTGTAATCTCCCTGGATATCCCAGTCTCCGAGGCACTGAAACTGTACGCTGCTTAAAATAACATCTTATGATACCCACAGTCTCGCTGATGTTTTCATTCTACAGACACTTCTCAGGAAACAGTGACACCTTACCCTGGCAAACCAGCACTTAATACTAGACTTGGCTGAACAGTAATTAGTAATGAAAGGACAGAAATACTAGTAATGATTTCTACCATCTTACCTTAACCTATAAAAGATACAGTGAAGGCACTTTGACATTCTACTACAAATTGGCAGGTTTAAAATATACCATGCATTAAATTTAACACACAACACACTGATGGTTCATGTCCTAGCAAAACTTTATTCTAATGAATCTCCATTTTAAAAAAGACACAGAAAATGGAATTTTAAAATGGACCAGCTACTATTGCTTTATCAATTACAGCTTTAAATATCTCTATCCCAGATAAGAGATCTTGTTTGGAAGATAAGTGATCCAGTTATAGAGAACATTCTTTTTAGGAGTTATTTAGCACAGCACTATTTTTCTTTATAGTGCTATTTTCTAATTATTTCTAATTATTGTCAATAGTCAGGTTACTGATTCAAACAGCTGTTATTTCCTTGCCACTTCTATATACACATGCTATAAATAGCAGATATCAACAAATATGAAGTTACTCAAAGACATTTATTTTCTACCACATCACCATGCATTCCACAGTGCATGCCCTGCAAACAGGCTGTTAAATGAGGACTAATTCCTTTAAAAGCATTGTGAGGAAACTGTTTATTTACACATCAACTAGTTAAGTCAGGTATATCCAGGGGACACTTAGATATATTGTTCAAGTACTAGTTCTCATAACATTAATATACTACCTTAATTTCTTCTGAATTGCTCAGTTATAAGTGTTTGTACTAATGACATTAAACTTTCTGCATAAAGCTACACATGTTATATAGAAAATTCGGTTTCTGACCAAAAGGACAATGGTTGAGATTTGATTTAGAGGGATGAAAGAAGAGATAGAAAGAAGAGATACTAGAGATAGGTATGTGAAAGAAAGGTTGAGAAAAAAACAAAATGTCTGAACAGCAAAACCATTTTGTGGAACTCAGGAACTCCTTTTCCACTGGTCTGAATAAGCAACAAATTCCAGACAAACTTGGCTGTAAAGAGGGCATGCTAAAAGCTCTAAGATATATAAAATGTTAAAAGCACTGCCCTTGAAAGTGTTATTTTTCCATAAGACTAAATCCATTTTTATGACTACAGTTTTAATAAACTTTCTCACTGCTCTGTAAGTTCAGTTTAAATTAAATTTACCCTAATAATTCATAACTGTCTATAATTTTCAGTCATACATAGTATAGAGTACTTTAATATTTTTCTAATTTTTAATATATTTCAGTCATATTTTAATTATTTTTTGAGATCAGAAATCGTTAATGAATAATGTTTTTATCAGAAAAAAAGTCCTTTTGAAAAATCTTAACATTTTGCATTTTTTATTTTATGAAATATATCTCTTGATTCAAAGTGGCATTTAATTTCAGTTTTTTTAAAGTGGTTTTTATAGGCTTTTATTTTTAAAATATTTTCTCCTGTAAAAATTAATTACATTCTAAAGCAACTTGTAAGCTACAATTCACAAAGTATATTAAATGGTTGACTGAAAAGTAAAATCAGTGCATTGAGAACTATTGTACAAATCAAACTATCTGTAAGTCTGGTTACACTAACAAATACCTCTTATTGTTGTTGCTACTGCTATATTGTATTGCAGCTCAGAAGCTTCAGTCGTTGACAAGATAATTTTTCATCGTAACTTTCCTATACTGCAAAAACTTGTGCCTTTGCTGTGCTCAGCTACAGCAAGTGATCTTGCTGAAGTTCTTAGGACTACTGATTGTGCATTAGGTTAAATAGGTTGCTCTATTTTGCTATTGCAATGTGCTATGGACCACACAACCTGTATTGCATCTGCCTGATGGTGGGCTTGAGATACAAGAATGAAGAATCATGTAATGTCATATTGACAAAAACTCTGGAAAACAAACAGTTTTATCAAGGCAACATGACTCCTGTGAGGGTTATATCTAGCTCATTTCTTACACTGTGTTGCAGACAGCAGTAGCCAATTCATAGGCCCAGTCAGAAAGTTCTCTGTCACAGCAGCCTCATCAAACACATGCCCAGAGATGTTTGATTTCTGTTGAAATGTTCAAGTAAGGAAGATACGTGACACAGCTGTGAGTTCTTTTTTCCCAGTTGACTTATTTCTGGGTATGTGATGTGTTGATTTTACCTATGTGAATGGAAAATGTTACATGGAAGGTGAAGGCTCAGTGAGACAAAGTAGAAAAGGATTGTGAGTCCATTGTTCATGGACTTGATCTTCATCACTTGATCTAAGTGATGTCAAGAGATGCAGAAATCTCAACTCTGAGCTACTGATCCTCTATAACTATTTATTCAGGTTCTAATTCCCATCTGGTTGAAAATGATTTCTTCTTCTCAGGTTTTTCTAGGAGTCATAAGTTATTTATAATCTCTTTGGAATATTCTCAGGCTGATATATTGCAGGGAATTTCATGTCTGGACCCGAGACTGGCCATTATCCAGAAAGGACTATACTGATCTTCACACACTTAAGAGCTTTATCCAGAAACTTATGTTGTCAAAGTATTTATGTCAGCGTGAACAAATGCACGTTCATCATTGTTGTACTACTTCCATCTAAAAAAGTTCCTTTTCACAACACAAAATCATTAAGAGAAGTTGCTAAGGAAAATTCAATAAAAGTCATATTCAGATGCATTTATATAATAAAAATGATAATGTTTAATCAATGGTGATTGTCCCATGCAAAGGACTATATTAAACTTAATGGTCCAAATCCTCAGATCATAACTTGGCTGAGCTCCACGCACATTAATTCATACAGAAAGTTTTATATCAGATGATCTATCCATGAGTTTTACATAGTTCAACAAAATCATTCTTCTCTGGCTCTTAAATTTCTCTTTAAGGAAAGAGCCCATTGGGGGCCTATTTACCACAAAGTACTGTGTTCCTAGTCAAGTGCTACAATTTCACTGAAAAACAAAATAGTAAAATAAGAATAAGGTAATTTATTTTCTTAGAATCAAGACTTTTTCTCTGGTTTAGAAACATCTTTGTACTGAGGTGGCTCTTGACTTTTTGGATAAACAGTAGCAGGGCATTAAGGGTAGATGAAGGGAAACCTTGTGAGACAAACTTGATTGCTTCTGTTCTGAGATACAGGCTGAATGTCAAGGAAAGATTCTCAGCAGTTTGTAAGGGAGCGGATTACAATCTCAAGAGAATAGATGAAGTATCTGTCTCTCTAGACACTTAAAATTAAGCTGAACTAAACACTTGAAATTGTTTATTAGCAGGAAAATTGAATAGAAGATGTAGATTTATTTCACTTTACCTTCTTTAATTCTCATGCTGTGTTCTGTAGTCATTCTGCTGTAATAGTGCAAATTATTATAATGCTGTTGAAAGTTTTGGCCCATTGAATTAGCTCGGAATACATTTACAATAAACGAAGTGGCAGGAGTCTCTTTTGCCTCTAAATGTCTTCCTAAACATAAAACGCTTCTCTCTTTCAATTTATTTAAAGGTTTTAATGCCAAAATTACCAGCATGGTGAGTTGTAGCCAGGAAGTTCTGGTCTTTATTACTTGATTAAAATTTAATTTTATTTTTTTAAATTTTATTTAGCAGACGTGTTCTTTAGTACCTTTGCTGCTTTAAAATTGACCTGCCATACTTCATTGTTTTAAAGTACAGAGCATGCATTCTTGTTTTACAGTATGAAGAAACATATGTATAAATTGCTTTTTCTATTAAATTTCTTCACTTAACAGGATTGCTTTATTGCTCCTGGTTTGTTCATGTTGACCTTTTCAACACTTGAGATTAACTGGTTTTACAACTGAACTTTTTAAGAGCTCAAGCCTTCCTGTGCTAGATAATTATATTTAAAATTGATCGCAGGCTCTGTAGTAGCAGAACTTCAGGTGGCCCCAAAACTGAGCCCTGAGGGACACCACTGGTGACCATCTGCCAACAAGATTTCACCCCATTAATCACAATTCTCTGGACACGAACATCCAGCCAGTTTTTCACCCAGTGAAGAGTACACTTGTCTATGCCATGATTTGCCAGCTTCTCCAGGAGAACGCTGTGGGGGACGGTGTCAAAGACCTTACCAAAGTCCAGGTAGACCACATCCACAGACTTCCCCGCATTGAGAATTTGGGTCACATGGTCATCGAAAGAGATCAAGTTGGTTAAGCAGGACCTCCCTTTCATAAACCCATACTGGCTGGCCCTGATCCTTTGGCTGCCCTGCACTTGCTGTGAGAGCTCAGTCAAGATGATCCTTTCCATGATCTTTCCAGGGTATCGAGGTCAGGCTGACGGGCCTATAGTTCCCCAGATCCTCCTTCCAGCCTTTCTTGTAGATAGGTATCACATTGGCCACACTCCAATCACCTGGTACCTCTCCTGTTGACCAGGATTATTGAACGATAATGGATAGAAGCTTGGTGAGCTCTCCTGCCAACTCCATGAGTATGCTTGCGTGAATCCCATCTGGCCCCATAGACTTATGGGTGTCCAGGTGCATATGCAAATCATTAATTACTTCCTCCTGGATTATGGGGGAGGTTGTTCTGCTCTCCATCCTTATCTTCCAGCTCAGGAGGCTAAACACCCTGGGGGTAGCTGATCCGACTATTGAAGATGAAGGCAAAGAAGGCATTAAGTATCTCAGGCTTCTCCTCATCCTTAATTGCAATGTGTCCCCC
>JAOXJM010000012.1:150779870-150791379 GCA_026413425.1 Tringa solitaria | reverse complement strand
CAATAAAAAGTTTCAAAGCTGGACAGAGTCAACTTAAAAATATTTAATTCCCTTTGTTATTCTGAAGAGGAGGATCCTGCTATCCTGAAAATATGATTCATTTATCATTCGTTCCCAACATACCATTTTTTCATGTGACAAACACTGCTTTCCCACATATTTATTCCAAAACCAACCATTCCTACTTTAGAGCTTCTCTAGAACAGACTGCAGAACAGCAATAGTAGAAGTTGTTAATACTGTTTTCAATGTAACAGTTAAACTAGTTAAGCTATTAGCGGAGTATCATTTAGAAACACTTATATTTATCACATATGAAAACTGGGCTTACCTTAGGGAATTGTTTTACTGGAATCAAAACTTTTTGTCCCAACTTCATATTTTTATTGATGACTACATCAATATACTTTTCTTCTTCCTTTCCTTCACCTTTTTGGAATTTTTCAATTTCTGTTAAAGGAAAAAAGCTAGTTATTTTCTCAGTTTAATACAACAACCTAGAAGTTGAGAATCTTCAAAGGCAGTATAAACTAAAACCTTTAAAATTAACACTGTATGGCATAATACATATGGCATAATGTGCAATTAATACCTATAATTAGTTACATAGGTCAATGGGGTAAGCTGTGTTTTACTTTTTCAGGCTACTTTAATATTCACATTAGCACCTTAAATTAGCATTGCATACATTTAAAATACTAACTTTTAACTTAATACTTAAGATATTTACATTTTATATGGCTTAAAGGCATCTAAGTGTATTTCCTGCTTATTAAAAAACTTAAAGCATAGTTTAATACTTGATTGTTTTATTCCTCTATACCATAAAACAAAGTACAGTTTTATTGGTGGTTGTCTACAATGCACTTATGAGCAAGTGTCAAATCTGTCTATCAAAATTTCAGGAATGCAACTGAGGCACAAAGCTCATACCCAAAAAGCTGAGACTTGCGCTGTATCAATGACAACAGAATTAGGAAAGATTTAGAAGCTCAAACCCAGGCTGCATGACCCTACTCTTTCCAGAGCTACACAGAAAACTGATTGATTTAATTCTCTCCAGGTTTTTGACTCTCCAGCGTGCTAATGAAAAATTGCAGATTTTGTTTCATTGCTGGGGAAACATTAGGAGCACACAAGGAGACTGAAAATGAAGCACTGCCTGAAGTCTTTGCCGAATTGAAGCACAGCACACCGAGTTGCAGTGTTAAACATTAGCACAGGACATGTCAAAATCCAAGCAGTTTCAGACGTGCAACCAAAGCTGTATGGACACCTAGCATTTGTCCTCCCAAATCTTCAAATATATTCGTTTTTCACAGCAAGAAACATCCTTCTACTGTACTTAACCAGTAGAAATGACGACATTTATCAAGACCTTGAAGCTTCTTTAGTGCGAATGTGATGTTATGCCAACAGGAGACTAACAAAAACCTTTGAGTGCAAAGAAACCAATGAAAAAAATAGGAGAAAGCATCCTTTTGGTACACTATAAAAGAAAGTTTTCTTTGAAATTACTTCCAGTGAAAAACAGGAGTAAACCAACACACCTCTTGCAACTGCAAAAATCCATGCATCATTAACAGCTTTGTTTAATGAATACCAGTCCATTCCCACTTCCCACAAAAATGAAGATGTGACGTCTTTCCCAATAACCCTCGTCTTTTATTCAAGTTTTCACCTCACTAGCACAGAATGAGAAATAAATGCAATTGCATTTATTCAAGTTAGTGTTCAGTGACTGAAAAACTAAGAAAACTAAACTAAACTTGAAAGAAAAGCCTTCCCCAGCTATACTTTCAAATTTTCTTGGCGAGTCCCTATGAAGTTTGATTCATACGGATGTAACAAACATTCTGGAAGAGCCCTGTTCAGTAAAACAACCTTCCTCTGAAGTGTCCTTTATGTCACAGCAAGCTTAAAAAAAAAAAACCCAAACACTACACCCCTCAGCCTCTCAGCTTACAGCTACAAAGGGACATATTTCAACAGCCAAATCCAGGCAAAAATGGAATTCACATGTTCTTTGTAGACGCCACTTTATGGACTACAGAATTATGGGCAATTGTATACATGTAGAGTTACACTGAAATTCGTTTCCAGGCAAAATTTTATAGTCATGATGTTGCCACTCAGAGAGCAGGTGACTGTTAGTTTTTAGAAGTCAAAGTTTCTGAACATTCCCATTCA
The DNA here is from genome assembly GCA_026413425.1 of Tringa solitaria. Lineage (NCBI taxonomy): Eukaryota > Metazoa > Chordata > Aves > Charadriiformes > Scolopacidae > Tringa > Tringa solitaria. Next base: position 150,789,189 of record JAOXJM010000012.1, on the reverse strand, counting down.
GACACAAGAGTGTAGTACTATCACAGCACTCAAACACAAACTTTTAATATCCCTGCTTCCTGCTATAACAAGAGCAGTTACGATAAAGCTCTTCGATTTCTCTTGGAAAGCAAGACTAGATATTTAGAGGTTTGTATGTTTCCCAAGTGGAAAACAGAAACATGACACTGATTTTTAATGTTGTTGGTATACACTATTAACAGTTCAAATACTCAAAGCTCAAAACTGATCAGAAATAGGCTGATCTTTAGTAACCTTTTACACCAAGAAATAACAAGTATTGAAATGGTAATAAAAATACATCAATTTCATTATGACAGAAGCAAATGCAGTTACAACAAAATGTAATGACTTCATTCAGTATTGACTTTAAATGTTAGGCTTAAAATTTGTTCAGAAAAATCAGAAAAGCACAGTTCAACTCCACCCAAGATTAAAAATTAAATTAATGCACAGTGCTATACTATTTTGGAACAGCTCAGTGCACCGAAGAGCCCCTGTAGATTGATAATCTTTAGAAGTTTGCAGTTGCTGTAATTGTTACAGTGAAGGGCTTTTTTTCTGAAGTAATCTAGACTTACAGAATAAAAGTATAACATCAAAGCTCACCATGTTTTTATGAACTGGTAAAACTAAAAATTTGTTTTCTCCTGTTGAGTCATATGCTATTGTACACAAGTGCATAATCTGGCATATACCGCAACCCTCTGACCACTTGAAAATTTAATTTTATAAAAGTTTCTAGAAGTAGTATGGAATTTTAAATTACAACCACAAGTTTATGAAGGAACAGTGGATTAAGGACCTTCTTAGCAATTGCCAAGAAATTACACCTAAAAGTGAGTTTTGTTTCAGGAACGTTCAGATGTCTCAAATGGACTTGTCAAGGTTAAAAACACATTTGAAGAGTTAAGAACAGAGTTCTATCAATGTCTCAGTAACATTCCTCAGATGAGCCAGCCACTTAAATTCCTTAAGAGATCAATACACTATTATTAGTATTTCCTAAATATTTTAGCTTTGATAAGTTATTTGAATTCAGTATTTGAAGGACTTGACTGCAACAGTTTTATTAATGCTAGAAACACTCATAGTTCTACAGTATTTTGATTTAGTTAAAAAAATTGAGGCCATAGAAAGAACATTCCCTTCTTGCTCTAGTACTCACTCAACTTGAAGTAGCCAAAGTAAATAAAAGAAATCCCTTCATTACTCTCAAGATCAGTTTTCCTACCTCAAGTACCGATATGCATTTTATTGACCATTTTAAAAAATATTTCTTTATTCTTTTAACTTCCACTGTTTAATCAACTTTCCTTTTGCTTGAAGAAGCTACTGAAACCCATTAGAGGCTTCCAATCAACTCTCAGCAATATTAATCACAGCTTTCCCCATTTGTTTTAAAGTCAAACGAATTGTTTTTCTTCCAGTAAACAGCCATAGCACTACAAAATAAAAGAATTTTTTTCCTATTTTGGTATGAAGTTAATCAAAATCACTTAGGACTTTGTGCATATTTGCTGCTATCATAAGACTTTCATTTTGAAGAAAGTCAGGACCACTGAATTACTGCAAGTTTACCTTCCATTGAGACCACATTTCATCTCACTTTTGTGAATTTTCTTGTCATTTCTTTGCACTGAGATCTAAGATGAATATGAAATAAAGTTAAGCATTAGAATTTTATCCTTATCTGCACAGCTCACTCAATATCTATCATTCACATACAGCAAGCTTTGGATAATTAGGGAAAAAATCATGCCAGATCACACAGGAAATCCAATCAGATTTTCAAGGTCAAATGGATAGGAAGATTTGACTTTTCCTAATCCTTAGATTACATTCTGTACTGTTTAGCTATATGAAGCAATGACATTTCTTAGCTCACAAAGAGTAAATAAACATGTGATTAAAGCTTCCCACAATGCTAGAGATTAAAATCCCATGTTCTCAGACCGAAGATGCAGCTAATGCAACAGCCCAGGAATTTAACTGGATGAAGTAATAAGTGCATGGATTATTTTTTTTTCCTTTACATTTAATCATAGCAGAGAGATCCAAGCAATGATTACTCCTCCGTTAATTCACCAAATAACATCGCTAGATATATCAGATAACGACAAAGTAGAATTGTTCCACGTTAATCTTTAGGTAGAATTAATCTTCCTGTGGCAGAACTACAAGCCAGGATTCCGGCTCCCTCTAAGCCAATATAAATACTTGTGCTCAATGTAGAGCAGAGTGATGCTCTATGTCTGCAGTAAATCAATATAATCAATGTAAGATCAAATGTCAAACTGAAAGTAAAGAGAAATGTTTATTGCATTTGTCCTTAATACAATGTTTCCCAAACTCAAGATCAGGATAAACAGGAACTAAGTAAATTTGTCTGTTAAGTCCTTAAGCATTTGCCTTTTTCCTCAGATTCAGAAGCCTTCTCAGACATCCTAATAAATCCAAGTGATGTCATATTTTTTTCTACTTTAGATAGAATACATGAAGACTCCAAGGCTCAAACTCTAGGACATCCAAATGATCATGGCTTCAGAAAACAGCGTTGACAGAACTGCACTACAATTTCACTAGATACTTTTAGTGAAACTATTATTTGCACATTAAATTTGTAAATGGAAATATTGTAAGAATAATTATCCTTTATAAATACTCCTAAATAACGCCTGACTGAAATACACTGAAGTAGTTTTGGAAATTGCTAACACTATACAACAGCAGCAATATATTTTTGCTTTATTTGCACAATTCCAATTTTAGTAGCTTGTAGTTAAGAGAACGAAACATCAAAATGTAGACCAAGTCAACCAAACAAGTTTGTTAAATAACTACTGAAGCATGCTCCAATAACAACAGTATTTCTCAGGAAATTCTCAAGACTTCATAATTAACTCAAAAAACACACAACTTTCAGTTCAGAAAACTTAGGAAAAATTCAAGGCTGTGGAAGTATTTTTATATACCTTCCCTGTCCTTTTACTTCTTGAAGTATTGACCATTGTTGGAGATACAACACTGAGCTAGATGGATATCTTGTCTGACAGTATGATTCCTTAGGGTTTCACATTAGAAAAAAATAAAGCAATGGTATGACAAGAAGTTTGGCTTATTAGTTCAGATTTTATAGAGACCTCCTTTAAGGAGCACACCAAGCTTTGACAAGAGACAGGATTCCAGAGGAGGCAGCAACTACAAGTCAGTTGTAGCAGAATTTCAGAACAAAACCAGTTTTTCCTGAATGGAGGAAAAAATACGGACAATATTGCTTCAGTTTCGTCTTTCCACAACCCTTCCAGTTCAGAGTTTAAGTAGGTACTTTTGAAACAGTCTTTGGGATTAAAACTACTTTTACACCATGTGTAAAGTTCTCCAGCATTCTATACTGCTTCCTATTGAAAATTTTTCATTGTGGCAAAATTCATACATGTATCTCTGAAGGCACATTTTAAGTACACCTGTTATGAAAATACTGGCAATTATAAATTTTGTAATGAAGCCAAATCATCAAAAGTCTGCTTTGCTGGATGTTGATTTAATCCTTACAGTCTTTCCATGACTCCTGCTAAATCCAAAGTGCAGTATTACAGGATGAACTCATCAGTAGTTCTAGTTTTAATGAGATTAAGCTGTCATCAACATCAGTGTCTTAATAAAACTGTCTTAACTGTGCTTCAGATTATACATGTCTTATACTGGACTCAGTCGTTTCCTCCCCATTAATGGCGCAAACAAAGGTTATCTGAAACAGTACCACTACAACAAGGATTTCTTGTCTTCTCAGCTGAATATAGCAACATGAACTTTAACTATAATCAACACACTAAGGCTTTCATACACTTCAAAAGGCTGAGCTAAACCCCACAGGCTTCCATAAGGCAGCCTCTGGAAGACCTACCACCTGTCCTCTGGGTCAGTGTGAATCATAGAATGGTTCAGATTGGAAGGAACCTTAAAGATCATTGAGTTCAAACCCCCCTGACACAGGCAGGGACATCTTCCACTAGACCAGGCTGCCCAAAGCCCCATCCAGCCTGGCCTTGAACACCTCCAGGGATGGGGCATCCACACCTTCTCTAGGCAACCTGTTCCAGTGCCTCACCACCCTCACAGGAAAGAATTTCTTTTTAGTATCCAATCTAAATTTCCCCTCTTTTCAGTTTCAAACCATTACTCCTCAACCTGTCGCTCCTCTCCCTGACAAAGAGTCCCTCCCCATCTCTCCTGTATGCCCCTTTTAGGTACTGGAAGGCTGCTATAAGGTCTCCCTTCTCCAGGCTGAAGTTGGATGACCCTCCCAAATTTTGCACCGAACAGAAGAAATACTCAAAAGCAGGAGGCTAAATTTTTAAAAAGACATGTAGCATAGCCTAGTTGGCTTTAAAGCAATTTTATTCACAAGAGATGCAGAATTCCTCAGTTTGAATTCTATGTAGCATCCCAATCCCCCAGAAAAAACACACAATTAAGACAGCAGCAACTAAACATTTTCTGATATAGGTAAATGCTTGGACAAACATCTTTTCCATCCATAATATTTTTTCCAAAGCAAATACTGATTAGTGTATCTTCATAATAAAGACAGTTTGGAGAACTAAAGTAATCAAGCACATAAAATAAAAATAGCCTCAAAAATCTTAAAATAAGGAGCTAAATGTACATGGAATAAGTTACATCTAGACCCATCCCAAACAGATCTATAAGGCTTAAATCGAAGATGCAATAAAATTTTCACTTTTTAATGCAGCTGCTCTATTTCTGCATACTTCCCCATTCCTCCATGAACCAGAAAATTCTATGTATCCTCAGCCATCATTTTGACACTTTAAAAAAGCTTTCTTAAAATCAAAAATTTAGCCTCTAAAATAGTTCCTAATTCTAAACTGGCATGAAAAGTAATACATGTAGAGCTGAATTGTACATAAGAAACAGGAATTTGTTTCAAATGCACATTATTACAACAGTTGAATTCAGAATAACTGTCTTTTATAAGCCACCTTAATTTTGTAGAAGCAGCTGACAATGAATCTAATTTGAATTTACAATAAAATAAGTGCTTCATGCTAGAATGATGCCTACAACATCCAGCATACTCAAATTAATAATAATAACCCTGTTGAAGGACTTAGTCTGTAAAATGGAAGTTACAATGCCTGGGAATGCAATTTAAATAAAGATTGGTTTAAGTACTACTGTCTGCACTGATGTGAAAATACTTTTCAGTCACCAATATGACAAATATTTTGAATAGCATTTTTTAAGCAATTCAACACTAATTGAACACCTATTACCTTCACATCAAAAATGACTACACTAAAATCTGTTCAGACTGATTAATATTAGCAATAAAATAGAAAGTACCACAGGAAAAAACATCAAAAATAACATTTAAGATATTAACAGATGTTCAATCAGTCTTGCTCAGGAAAAAAACCAAGATGCTTCAGTCCCATATACCCACCCCGCTGAAAGTTATTATATCTTATTGTGAAGGGAGTTTCTAAACTCAGAGTGCTAAAATTTCATGTTTTACCTACTGCTGACAATTTTCTTTAAACACAAATGTTTGTGCATTAGCACAGCAAGGAATCTACTAACTGCAAAAATGTCAACTCATTTTCACCAAAACTTAATAAAAAATTCCAAAGACAACATATATATGTGGAAAAACAACATTCTACAATCTAGGACAATGTCCTACAGTCAAATGCTTCAAACTTGGATGCTGTATCCTATCAGGATGAAGACGCCTGACTTCCCTGTTCCTCTTCAGGAACACCCACCCTTGCTGCCTAAATACTGGAAAAAGCATTGGCTTTTCTCCTGCTTTGAACAGGAGACTGGATGTTCAAAGGTTTCTTAAAGCCTCAGGCATTCTTGATTCTTCCTATAAGGGACCCATGCTGTCTTGTATTTACTTACTGTATCTACTGAGCAACACCCCACAGATAATACTATTCTCTTTCTGCAAATACTTTTTCCATGCTTCGATGACAGAGACCACAAGAAGTCCCCAAGCCCCAAAGGCAAAGCTGTGGAAGCCCTCTAATCTATTTAGATGGTGTGATAGGAACAAAGTGGAGGAGTCAGCTTTAAGTAGTTTCCTCAAAAAGCAGCATGTGCAAACCTGACAACTGGCAGCAGAGATAGAAAGCTACTCTGAATGTCGCTTTCAAATGTAAATCTATGACTTTCTATTTCAGAAGGAGATCCAACATAGAGATCATCTTATACTACTTGGGGCATAGGTTTTACACAAAAAAGATAGTATTTTTTATCAAGGGCCCTTACAAAAAGTTGATCCATCTGTTCCATGTATATGTATGAACGCAATCAGATAGCCCTTACCCAAGGCTTATCTTGGTGAGTCACCAAGAAGGGTCTATATCCCTTCTTCCTTATTATGTACATAGCACTAGTCAATAAGCTTTCTAGGATACCTTTGACAACTTTTGCAGGAAGGAAAAGCATAATTCAGATCTTGTTTAAAAATGGTTATGACCTGCAGCTCTTCACATTACCACATTTTAAACTACTGCCAAGTTTAAACACTAGCTGTAGCATATCCAGTTATCAAACTCTAAAGCAGACTTTTGCACTATTACAGACCATATTTAAAGATTTTTAGGGCACTAGCAAACAACAAACAACATTTAAGTCTGGAAGATAACCTATAATGATGTGTTTTGGTGTAGTGCAGGTATCTCCCATCCCCATATTTCATATAATTGATAGTTATGCAAATGTACAGCTGTTTACCTAGTATTATACAAGATTTATCTAGCTATCAGCAAGACAAAGTAGTGTTATCTTGCTCTGATTATCTAAAAAGTCATCTTTTAGCAACTCCAGAGCTTTGTCGGCACCCTCCATCCCAACTGACAGGTACAGCCTCACACTCTGACAGCCCTTAATTCAGTAAGGTGTCATATCCCATTGACAAATCCTAGCAAAACCAATTCACACCTGTAAGTTACCATTTACTTAACATAAACACTAAACCAGATATTTCAGGAAACATTCAAAAGCACTGAGGGAACTGGCTGATGGCATTGACAGGCCACTTTTTTGAAAGGTCACGGTCATCAGGGAATGTTCTTGATGACTAAGGCAAAGTAAGTTCAGTCCTATCTTCAAGAGCAAGGAAGAGGATCTAGGGGTCAACACAACAGTAAGAATTACCTTAGTCCCTTGGAAGGTGAAGCAATAAACAGCCCTGGAAAACCATTCCCAAGCATATGAAGGACAAGATGACTGAGTAGACTTATGACAGAAGTCACGCTATACCAAATAGAGCCTTCAACAATGTGAGTACCTCTGCATCAACCTGACCTCCACAGACAAGACAAAAGCAGCTGATGTTGTCCATCTCATGTGTACTAGGGCTTCTGATACCATCTCCCATACCATCCTCACGTACGCTAGTTCCAGTGAATTTTGTCCCCAGCTCAAAAAATGTATTTCTCATGAAATACTGAAGCCAAGAAAGCCATGATTTGTTACCTGAAAGCATACTAGATTTTCATGCTGCATCATAGGATTATATACACTCAAATAACCCAGAGAAACAGATTTGCACTGATCAGTGTGCCCCAGTGCATTGCCACCCCTCCCCACAGCCCCACCATTGCTCAGCACGGCTGGGAGCATACGCTTTCTTCCAAAGTTACACATCTCTTCCCACCACTTCCCAGAACACCATGTTGTCTCAAATAGGTTTTCTGTCCAATAAAAGCTTGCCATTGTTCATATTTCACAAAGTGTTAGGGAAAGGAACAGAGACAAAGCTATCACAAGTACCTGTAATAGACCTAAATTCATACAATGAATTCAGTGAAACTCAAGTCAGCACCAGCCACTGATAGAGCTTAGAAAACTCATACCCACTAGATCCAACATAACCATTACCAACAAGCATAATCTCACTCTTACTACAGAAATTGAAAAACACATCTTTATGTTCTGTGAGATTGCACCAGTCAAGTGAACTAGGAAAGTGAATTTTTACAGGCTCCAAAGCAGCAGTAGCATTAACTATTGAAAACAGTATATGCTGAAGTAACCTTCATGCATATCTGTGTTGAACCAACCTACTGTTCAGTTTTCTCAGTTTGTTGATTTTAACAAAAGTTTCCTGGTCCTTTAAAGTAAATTGCTCTGAGACTTCATGCCTGTAACTTTGTTTATTAAAGCACAAACTATTGCTGTGCAAGTAAGGTGAAGGTGTAAACTTGTACAGAAAGAACATGAAACCATACGTGAATGAAGGAACATTGTGGACAGGTTGCATTTTAATCCATAAAACAAGTATAGCTCAAGAACTTGAAAAATTCTTTCACAATACTTAGGAAAAAGGTAACAACCCAGAGATTCTACAGCATTTGTGCACTGTGGTCCACAGATGTATGAAACAATCCTATGGAAGTTAGTTGCATGGAGAAGAAAGGGAACTAATTCCAACACTATTCCTAGTGATGCCTGTGTTATGAATTTTCTTATTGGAGTAATTCCTATATTTAATAGTTTGAATAGCAGATTTCAGTAGATTTCTACTGATTTGAAATAATCAGCTACTAGAAAGTATTACACACACACAATGCAGCCACATCCTTAAGAGCAGTGGAATAATTCACAGCCAAGGAATCACACTTACATTCAAGCTGAGACACCAAAGCCAAACTGGTCACTGATACCAGCAGCGCTGGGAAAATGCTATGAAACACAGACACCTGCCTTGCCTTCTGCCATCATAATTCCATGTATTCAGATGTCTGCCCCTTCACCACTTCTGTCTGCCAAGAAACAGCAACAGTACACATCAAGAACCTGAGGGGCCATTACTTCTTGGTTCATCGATGTGTGAATTGCTTCTATATGAGAAAGGAAATTTTGATGCCCCTGTTTCCACAAGTAAAGCATCTAGTTACCTTCCAGTTATAACAGAGGACAAAGGGGATGCATTTAAAATCCAGCTAAGAAATTCAGGGTCTGGGTGCCCAAAGGATGAAGGGCAGTCAAGACAAAGCAATACCTATTTAATATGGTAGATTGTTCTATCACTCCTTGCTACTAGAGAGAAGCAAAACATGAAATTGCATTTGGGAAGAACAAAAGACCAAAACAGCAGTCACAATGGGTTCTTACAGTCTCATGAATAACTCTTCCTAATGAATGGTTCACATTTACATTAAGTTTCAAATCTCACTACTCCACCTCAATTCATTGATTTTAGAGGAAGTGCAGGAACAACTTGCCTAATTACAAACAGAATAACCACCTAAAATGCTGGAATTTTCTACTTCACATACCC
>JAOXJM010000012.1:150748349-150774302 GCA_026413425.1 Tringa solitaria | reverse complement strand
ACACACACACACAAACACACACACACAAACACACACACACAAACACACACACACAAACACACACACACACACACACACACAGCCCCCCCCACCTCCTGCCCGGGGAGCCCCGGCCGGGCCGGGCACTGGCTCCCCCTGCTGGCAGCGGGCCGGTACTGCGGGTACCGCACCGCCCATCCGGAATGCTGCCGTATCGCATGCGAAATCATCCCAAAAAAAACCACAAAAAACCCCAACAAACCAGCCTAAAAAGCCCTTCAGGATAAGCTCCACCCAAAATTAAAAACCGCATGATGATTTCCCTAACGCTAAGTGACCTGCTGCTGATGCAATGGAGTTTCCTGACACAGAGACAGCATCCAAAATCCTCCTGCCCAGGTAAGTTCTACCTTCAAAAATTCAGCATCGCTTAATCATCATTAAGATGCTGTGTTGATAAGTACAGGAAAACCCATTGTGGAATAACTATGCTCTTTCCAGAGTGTGCTCATATTAATACTTCAAAATTGCCAGAGATCCTCAAATTCACAGAGAAAAGGCTGGAATAAATCTTAAAAGATCATTAATTCCTCACAAACGTGTTATATGACTACACTTAATGTCATTCCCAACATTTGTTCCACATGGTATTAACAGGCTTCTGTGAATATTTCAAGTGTCTGCAGAGAAAAAAAAAAGTCTGAGGAACAGTTACAGTAAGCTTTAAAAACATGATAAATCTTCTGTTGTATGCTTTTATACAGTAGGCCAATAAAAACCTAATCATTTTTCCAGACCATGGATGCATGGTGTAATAAAAAGGTCAAGGGTATATGATAAGTGAAAAGAATCTTTAAGACCAATTTGTGTTACCCAAGACAAATTGGACCACAGTAGTTCTTCCCAGCCTTAAGATCTGGTACTAAAGTCCCACATTTCACCTCGCAGACAGGTCAGCCTGGGATACCCATTAGCATCTCTCCAGAAAAGCAGAAAGCGTTAACTAAAGCTAAAGATAACCACTGCAACCTGCTGTGAAGCAGATAAAATCCTCCACACACATCAGGATTTAAGTAGACAAACCGAGTCAAATCATCAGTAGGAAACCGTTTTACTTTGAACAACTCCTCCACATACCACAAAAAAAAACAAACCACAAAACATTTTGGGGAACCCCTGTAAGGAAGACAGAAAAGTCACTGTGACACTACCTTCTTCCTTGAAATTAGGGCTTCTTAATCCTAAAAAAGCCCATGCTGGAAGCAGGCACGAAACAGATAATTACTGAAGTGAAAAAAACACTCTAGGTTTCTGAGCTTCCATGACTATACAAACAGACCAAGAATATCCTAAACTATGTGAAGGCAAGTCTAGGAGAGAAAAATCTGTTTTCCTTCCAACTGAGGAAAGGATGTAAGGTACAGTTAATCAAAAAAAACCCATGAAAACATGAGTACTTTAGTGCCTACAGCCGTGCTTCACTAACACCTCTAGTTGACCACCTCTAGATAATTAGGACACTGATCAAAAGGAACCAGGAACAACTTTGTCCTTTATCAATAACTGGAAAAGGACACACATGAAAGGAAGAATAACCACATTAAAAGCAGTCCTTCCGTTCCTACATTTTTTAAAAACATCATCATTATCACAAAGCAGCAGGAAATGCTGGCTGACAATACTGAAAACATTTTGCTTTCAAACACATCTGCTTTCCAGAGTACCATTACTGGGTGATCAGAGGCAGTAAGAGGCTACAGATGCATTTATTCTCCGAGCACTCAGTGTCAGAGCAACACAAGCAATTTTGACTTCTTCCAAGATTGTCCTGTCCACGAAAAGCCATCTTCCTCCGACACTTTTTGTACAATCCAAATGGATTAATAAAGTTGAAGAAAAAAAAATAAATCAGCAAATCCTCAAAGGATTTGCAACTTCAGATTTTCACTGCCACTATATTATACCAAGATCAGCACAGCAGCAGTTATAACAAATTTTCTTTCGGATTAAGTGCAAGAACAATAGGTTTACTGAAATGATTTCTAATCTTTTTGGTTTCCAATTATTTTGTCAAGAAATGTTTCCTAGAAAATAAAGATTCATAAAAGAACACCTATATAGGCCAAAAAAAGTGAAAGATTTACCAACAGCAAGAATTAAACTGACATTTGTTTGCTGCCTTGCAACTTTGTTCCTGTTGGGCTGTTAGCTGAAGCCAAAAGCCTGATAAACACATCAAAATAAGAAATGGAAGGCAGCCAGCAAAACAGCAACTGGAAATGGAGAATAGGAAGGAAGGAAATCCATTTAACTTTCCAGTTTCTTATTAATTTTACGTTGACAATAAGGTGAAAGGATAAAAATGACAACACAAAACAGAAAAAGTGATAAATATGACAGAGTTGAGCCCAAGCAAGGAATATTTTCAGATAGGAAAAATGCAAAGAATAATACATGTACTGCTCAGCTGTTGAGACACAAAAATACAGCTTTGTCAGCTTAACAAAAATGTTTCTTTACTCCACCTTTCCAGTTTCTACTCTAATTTGCTCCTTCTCATAAATAGCCAGCCTACACCTCCTGTACATCTCAAGTCATCGGCAGTTCAGTAAAGAGCCTAACAATTTAGTAGAGATTAAGTGTCCAGAAATGCACCTCAGTTTGAATCAGAGATGTCAAGAGATGCAAAAATCTACCTGTTCTTACATTTAAGAGTTAATCATTCATTGCTAAAGCACTGCACTTTATTTTTTCATTTGCACTTTTTTGGCCAGACACTTGATCACCAGTACGAAGGGTCTCTTGACACCTTGTTTTATCTCTGGGAAGGTAGTAAGGCCCTCGAGCCACACATTTAATGATCATTTTCACAAACCAGACTAGCAAGAGACCCTCTCAAGCTTGCAAAGTATTGTGCTTTATCCATGATCTTCACAATAAGATACATGACTTCTGTACTTGAAGCGTCACAATGAAATTCTCTGTAATAGGCCATGAAGACACTCATTTTTTAGCTAGTGATGCACGTGGAGCTCATACCAAGGTAGCAGTAGATGGCTCTTAAGTCATTCCCAGACCTACTGCCACCCCTGCCATACAGATCCCATTGTGCAGGTGAGACTTACCTTCCCAGCTCTAAGGGGTAGATAACCTCACTTTAGCAAGATATTCCACTTGCCCAGTACAAATATCCCATCCTCTATAATTTTCTACTTGAAAAACAGTATTAATAATGTAAACACTAAGCTTGCAAGATTCTTGCAGAGCTCAGCTAAGAACAGTCTGTTAATTTACCATAAAATATTAGGTGTGTCAGTTACCAGTTAATCTGTTTAAACATGCTTTTTACTGAATCTGCTAAATACTAATTAAAAAGTCATACAGTACCACACTGAATAATACTTTACAAAGGCTACTCAGATATGAACTTTCATATCCAGTCCTTTCAAATCAAAGCACATGCTAAGTTCTTCTGTTTATTAATTATCCTAAAAGTCAGAGGGGGGGGTGGAACTCAAGAGGGCAGAAATGTCACAAAGATTTTAAGTACATGCAAGTTAAGTGAAACAAGCCACAGGCCAGAAGGGCAGCCATTCAGTGCTGTGACCTTCTTTCTGATTCCTCCAGTAAATAAGTACTCAGAAGGTTAGAGTTTTAATTTCCATGGCTGGTGTCGAAAAGGATTGAAAGTGACAAACCATGTCAGTCTAAATTTGAAACCTTTAAATTCGATCTCTCTCATTGACTGCCAAAGTAAGTGTGCAAGTGAATTAGAAGTCAGCTTTAGACTAAATGTGCTCATCGGTGAGTGGCTGCAGGCTGGAGTCATGCTTCAGAGCAGATGAGCCCAGGGTGAAGTATGTATGATTATCTTCAGCTGCATTTCACAGCAGCCCTGTTCACATGACTGGAATACCTGATAAATCACTTCCCCAGACTTTTAAGAGACCAAGACTGGAATCTAATTGTTAATAAGTCTTATGACTTTCCCAATACAGTTTCACTGCAGTAAAAGCAGAGAGGCAACCGCTACAAAAATGTGAAGTTCTGAAGCGCTACTGAATAAGGAAGGCTGAGACATGAGAGACAGTCTCCAAAATATCCCTCCTTCACTTCAAGGTATATTACTTTTCATGCTGCTTTATGAAAATAGAAACAGAATCACCATCAGCCTACCCTGATTTCACGGCACTACCATCACACCATATCCAGTCCCATCACTGTCACTAAATTTCTCATCACACTGAGCCTGTCAAATAACTAATTGAGCCCCACAGATTTTCATAGCCTGTTGAAGTCTGGTATCAGAAGGCAGAAGACTGTCTAGTTAATCTCTAAGAAAGACAACTTAAAGTGTCATCTCTGAAAAAAAAAAAGTCTTCGTCTGAAGGGCATATTACAAAGTTTACTGTTTTATTCAATACAATAGGACTCTCCAAGTAATTTTAAAACCCAGTCAGCTTTCTTCAGTTGTATTTGCTTTACGAAATGCCTATGACCTTTGTTAAGTGTTTTTCCAGCCTCCAAGAGCAAAGACACTTGAAACAAGTGTTGCTCATATGATTGAGACTACAATGAGAAACAAAGGAGAGTTTGAGGTTATTCAGCAATGGAGTACATGCTAACACCATCAGGGACTGGGAACAAGCAGCATCACACACGTCTGTTCCATGCCACCCATCCTCAGAGGAAAGTGGATGACTCAGTAGCAAACTGATTTATATCACAGCATATGCATGTCACTTCAATCCATGCAGTCAAATACATCTGTTAGAATTGTGAAAAATGACAGAAAAATCTTGCTAAGAAGCCCTTACATACCAAGGCATTTATTCAAAATCAATAACATCAATAGAACCTTAATTTCTAAGTTCCTACTTCAAACATTTTCACAAAGCTATCCCTTACCTGCTAAAAAAAAGAAATCGGGTAATATCATCCACAATGCAAGAAGTCAGTACAGTTTTCCCCCCATGCCCCAGTCTCACTGATATTTAGGGCAGTACTGGTCTATTTTACTATTGAACCCCCACAAGAACCAGCAAGCCCCTGCCGATCACCGCTAGTCACGCAGCTCAGCGAAGCCAGCCGATGTAGAGCTAGGACATACAGCCATCTACTGATGGGAAGGCTTCTTGTTCCTGTACATCATCCTGTTGACAATCATTTTAAGGTAGCCTTGCCAATTTCAGGCATTACCTCAAATCCCCAAGTAGCTAAAATGAGCTTGTAAGGAAGAATTCCACAGGTACCGCCTGCAGAAAAGTAAAAGCTGTCTGTCAGCAATGGCATGGGGACTCATAAGGATTTCAGCTACCCTAACTTTGATTACAGAGTCCTCTCCACCTACATATTTAACATTACACAGCTCAAACAAGTACCAGGCATCCGTTTTAGCGTCTCCCCTGTGACAAAGCAGGACTGGTATCAACATGTTTTATTTACAGTCAGCTTCTTCCACCTGCAATTTCACACACTTCATCCAGCATTCACAAAATACTCGCAATGAATCAGTGCTGTGCACAGATGTGAAAGAAGGCAATGAAAATAACTCTTCTCTTACAGATCTTTCAATGTATTTTTTTACAGCATCACTCATGAACTAAGTTGTGAAAATGAACATTACATTCACACATTTACATAAAACCCCACATGCAAAGTCAGCCTTCAAAATAAAGGTCTCAAGAGGTTTAGAAGCTGCTCACTGCTTTGCCATGAGAAACAAAAAGAACTATCCTAATTTCAGCACAAGCATCACTTTCACATACAAAAATGTTTTTCAGATTTTGCATAAAGATGAGCACCTGAGAGCTGTAAATCAGAAAACACAAATACACATGTACTAAACTCTTGCATCTTCACAGAACCTCATCTTTCCCAAGGTTCTTCACTTACAGAACTTATTATAATAACTGGACATAATGTTCCAGTTCCCATTTTCTGTACCAGCTGCAAATTAATCCTATTAGCATGGTCACCTTATTATACATGCAAAGTAAGTCTGTTTCCAACCTATAACATGTTTAAAGGTTTCCAGGAAAAAAAAAAAATCCCTTTTTCGGAAAACTTATTGTTCAAGTACACAAGGAAATCATCTTACTTGTAGCAAAGGGTGTAGTCTAATTTTCTGTTCTAAAAACATAAGGAGCATCTGAATGCTTCAATGATCATTTAAAGCAAAATTTAAGCAATAGGTCTTATATCTGTGTTCCAAAGAGGCAAGTACTTGAGTGGAGTTTTCAACAAGAAAAATCAACACTTCCATGTACTATGCAGGAACAATGAAGGATACTCATCTTTGATTTTAGTTCTTTCAAAATGCTTAAAACAAAGTTTTAAGCGATGCCAGCCAACAAAGAGATGCCAGCATCTCTTAACTCTGAAATACAGATTAATAGTACTGTCCAGGAAAGTATTCTTGCAGCATCCTACTCATCTCCACACTGTTCTTTTTCAACCAAAAGGTATCCTGGAACTCTAAAAGCATGTCAAGCTCTGCTTTTCTCCCGTAGCATTTAAAATTATCTAATTTGTGTGTAACCAAATTATAATTTGTAATTATAAGCAAAATATGCAAATGCATCCACTTCTATTTGAGAACTATAATTAACAGATTTTGGAAGTCTAGATACAGGACTTTTCCCTAGAAGCCAATTTTAAACATGGTTAGAAATTTGTTAGCAGTTTGGCTCTTGTGTCTACACAGTAAACACACTTCAATTCCTTCAGCATCTTGGAAGGATTTATTAATTCAATCATACAATTCTTACAAGTCAATCATCAGTTTCTGGAGATATTTGGCTGACCTACAGTATTTCAGTTTCAGGAGCATTACAGTTAATATCTGTATTACGACATCAAAATGCTATTACATAATTAAGCTGGTTATTTTAAGCACTTAAAATCTTTACTAAGACACACACGTACCTGGAAGAAGCCAAACTGAGAAACATGTTTCACTTTAAATTGGAAAGCTAAACAAATCCTGTTAAAGTTAGACAAGCTACTTCATTTGCCTGCTCATCAAGCTATCATAGAAAGAACTCAGTAGACCTGACACAAAGTACAAGACCAAACTATAACACATACATTTCCACTAATATTTGCCTTCATTGAACTGCACATAGTTGTTACCATTAAGAAAAAAAAACAGTCACTGACAAAGTGTCATAACAGGATGGGTTTGTAAAACATCTCCTCTTATATTTCCCACTTGTATTATACAGTCACTTCGCCTTATTTGCTTCTTTGGTCACTACAGCTGCCCAAAGCCTATATTACATAGATACTATGCAAATTTGCATTTTAAAACAGTTAACCAGTTTACAGTCACACTCCTTAATCTCTTTTTACTCATCTCCAACATGTGAAATAACTTTAGATTTAATGCAAGACTTTACTTTCAAAGTAAAAAAATCAAGAGACATTGTAGAATAAAGACATCAGATCCACATTCATCTACATTCATTTTTTCATTGATAATTATTTTTTTAGCAGGAAGTATGCATGCAGATACAAAGTATTACATGATAAAAGCAGGCAGAAGTTTGTCTGTCCACTAATTTCTCATTTCAATTAGAACCTCAAAAAGCTACCATGGTCCCAAGAAGTCAGTTTTGGCAACAGCCATACAGTTATATCTACTTCCATAAACACTATTTATAAAATAGTAAGTCACATACTCCTGTAGCTTCCAGAAGTAATTTACATATGCAAAAAAATATTCTTCCTCCACTACCTGGAGATGAATTTCAATAATTTACAGCCTTGAATTTTCAGCTGTCAAGCTAAATTTTAACAAGACTTACAGCAAACAATACAAATATATATTTAATAACATAACTCTCCTTCTCCCACTATCAACAGTAGTATTCTTTACAAAGTTAGGAAAAATATGCAAAATACCAACCATCCAAAGGCATGCAGCTACAAATCACATAGCACATACATTCCACAGCTGAACACTGACAGCTACCCCTAAGTCCAGAGTATTTCAGACAATAGTTGACTCTCCTTCTGATTTAGAGATAGGCAGTTCATTACACATCAAAGGCAACAACAAAGCATTAAAAGGAGCCACATTGATTTAAACCTATTCCTGCCATAGGAAGTACACTAGCACAGCTCTGTAAGCACTTCAGTTGAAGCCAGTATCATCCCAGCTGTCATTACATTAGAAGATCAGTTTGTAACTTATTTCACTTGACCACCCCAAGCCCTGTATCAAGTATTCACTGCACTGAAGTCACCTGCCAATTACACAGTACTTCAGAATTTACATTAGAGGATATTGTCAGCCACATAGAATTACTTTTCTATTCTGCATAGTATCGTTGAAACAAAGAGCTAGCACTTTAAAGCACATCTGACATGTCAGATGCGGAAGGGGTAGGAATCACTTACTATTTGGAGTTATATAATTGCAAAAGAAAATATGCTTCGGTGCTTTTAAAAGATTCACCAAAATGTATTGTGGCTTTTTCAATATTTTAGTTACAGAGCTGAAAGCTCCTTGGAAAGGGGATAGAACGTAGGCTCCTCTTTTTAAAATACTCACACATACATAAGCGATAAGCTACTTATTGTTCAGAAACACATCAGCAGGATAAAAAGAGGAAAAGCCTTCGGGGCTTTTAAGGGAGTGGAAAGCCCGGGCAGAGCGCATAAGACCCAAGCTGTTTTACCCAACATTTCAACTTGGAATAACGCGTAAAGTCAAGCCGTGAGCGATGATGCATTCACCGCTGTAAAAATAAAAAACAAACAAACAAAAAAAAACCACCGGGGAAAGAGGCGACGTGTGGGGACAGAGGCGGCCCCGCAACGCCGCCGCCGGGGGCGATGCCCTGGACGGGCCCTGGAAGCCGGGCTGGGGCCGGGCAGAGCCCCCCGGGGCCGGGCAGAGCCCAACGAGGGGAGGGGGGCAGCAGCCCCCGGTAAACACCGGCAGCCTGAAGACACACACACACACAAAAAAAACCACCAACCGCCCCACGGAGCGGTGCAAAGCGAAGAGTCACCCCCTCACTGACCGGCCCCCACCAACTCCGGCTCGGCCCCGCAGCCCCTCACCTTGGTTGACCAGCCTCAGGGCGTGGGTGAAGGACGGGTCCAGCGAGTCCTTCTCCGCCATCAGCTCGGGCAGGTACTTCTCGTCCATGGCGGCGGCGGCCTGGGGCGGCGGCGGAGCCGGAGCGCCGGGTGCCCTCCCGGGAAAGAGGGCGGCGATGGAGCGAGTCCCAGTCCCAGGCGACGGTAAATCCTCGGAAGCAGCGCTTCCCGCTGGCCGCCTCCCGCCCGGGGCTGCGGGGACGCATCCAGAGGGAAGCGCCGCAAGCCTCCGGCCGGGAGGCGGGAAGGAAAGGGGAGCGGGCCGGGGGGACGAACCCCCCTCCCCCCGCCAACACCGGACAAGGGACGCGGAGAAATCCCTCTGCTGAGGCGCTCGGGGAAAGGGGGACAGGAGGAGGAGGAAGAAACGCGCCCCAGGAGCCGCTGAACCACTCAGGACCCCCCGCGCACAGGCGCGTAGACAACCAGGGAACCCGTGAGGCAAGAAGCGCCAAACACAACCCCAGGTCCCTAACGGCGCCGCGCCGACTGAACGGCCGAGCCCCTGAGCGCCAGGTTTAAATATCCCTGGTGAAGCCACGCCCCCAAGCGTCCACAAGCCCCGCCCACTGTCCGCCCAGCCCCGCCCTGAGGCGGTGCTCCGCCCCCCCGACTCCGCCCAATGGGTGGTGATAGTCGAGCCCCCTACTCTGCCGCCCCGCCTACTCCACTGACGACTGCCATTGGGTGGTATAGCTTGTCAGTCAAGCACTGGGGACAGCCTCGGATTGGTGGTCGCACTTGCCCTTCCCCGCCCCGCCGGCGGGCGGGAGCGGCGCTGAGGTAACGCGCGCAGAGCGGCTTCTCAAGGGGAGCGGAGCTGGTGGCGGCGGCGGCGGGCGGTGCGAGCAGCCGGAGAGAGGGGTCTCCCGTTAAAACCCTCAGCTGACCCTCTCTTCAGAGGCGAACTGATGCCGTGCCCCTCTGGAAGCCCGCAGGTGCCTTGACAGACGGTCGCCCTATCGGCGCCAGCGGATCTGCGGCGTTCGGCCTGCGGGAGCGCCCTGAGGGGAGAGCTGCCCCGAGGCGAGGGGCGAAAGGAGCCTCCCGGGGCGTCCGGCCACCCGCCAGCCCAGTCATCTCCTCAGGACGCTCTTCCCAGTCCCACAGGGGGTGGGAGAGGGGCTCGGGGGAGCCCGGAGAGCGTCCTCACCCTCCCTTTAAAATCTCAAGGGGAGGGGGAACGAAGAAAGGCAAGACTGTTTTTTAAAGGAGGAATAAAACCACGGGTTTCACTTATTTTCCTCCCCCAACAGCAATGCTCTTCATTTATCCAGCATTTTTCACTTGAACCTCTAGTAATATAAAGTACTTCATAAATAGTAGCCAGAAAAATCTTATTTCTGCTGAATTACACCAATGGGCTGTTGTAAGTGCGCTTGTGGTTCAATAGCAGCCTATTTTACAGGAAAGAGAAGCAAAGTTTAATAGCCCTTGCTAAAGCCTATTTTCCTATTTTTTCAGTGGATGCACTTGGTATATTAGATCATTATTCTCTTTGATCTTTAGCTTTGAGGCTTTACATAGCTTCCTCATTAGACCATAGGTGTTTCATCAATGAATCTTTGGTGACAAAAGCCCAAAG
Source organism: Tringa solitaria (assembly GCA_026413425.1). Taxonomy (NCBI): domain Eukaryota; kingdom Metazoa; phylum Chordata; class Aves; order Charadriiformes; family Scolopacidae; genus Tringa; species Tringa solitaria. The sequence goes on along the minus strand of JAOXJM010000012.1, from coordinate 150,763,627 downwards.
GAAGCAAGACCAACTGTTTTCTGTAACAGAGCACGAGGGCTAAATTACTAAAAAAAGAGGAAAATTACTGAAGACAAGATCATAATGCTAAAGTAACATTTTCCTCTTTGTTGGTTTTAAACCAACATTTATTGGAACGTTGATAAAAAGCTTTTAAGTGACAAGCTAAAGTTAAAAAAACACTGGAAATATTCTTACCTCTGTGGATCAAACAATCACATATTTGCTTTTGTATTTTGGGGGAAAAAAAACAAACAAAATCAGCTTGCAATATATCTTAGTCATATCCTTGCAAGATGGGGAGAAAAAAGCTCTGAGAAATCACTCAAAGCTTGGAAGCAGAGGTGAAGGCTCCCTTCTCAGCCTTACATGTGCTCTCTCACCCTTAAAACAGAAAGACCATATATTGAGGTATCTCACTTTTTCTATTTTACAGACTGGAATATTTCATAAACCAATGTCTGGTATGTTAGAATATGAAGTATACTTGATTTACATTCTCTCTGCAACAGTTCCAAATAAATCTTGACCCAGGACTAACAGAAACAAATCCACAAAGTTAGAGTTCAAAAATTCTCCAGTACGACATCAGGCTTGATGGATACAGCAAAAACATACAAGGAAAGAAGCTGGATTACAATGAATGTTTTATTTCAACCTTCTACATACATCTTCTATATAAAACTACTGAAATACAGCCATCTGTTGAAAAACAGGCAGACACATGCAACTTTGACACTGAGCAATATGTAGGAGTGTAATCTTTATTGAATGACCTGGAACAAAATAATCCCTATCTTTGCCAGGAAAGCCAAAAATGTATTTAAAGTTCCTCTACAGCATACAGGACCTCAGACAGAAAGATAGCTATATTATTAAAAATGGTATAAAACAAAATGTACCTTTCTTGGAACGAGTCACGTTCTCCCTGGTAACTGATTAAATAATCATTTGGTGTTTCAAGAAACCACAGTATTTCTTCCCGAATTATACCAATTCCCTCTGGCTTACAATTGAGAAAGACTTACTGGATGTCTGAAGACTTGTTTCTCACCAGGTCTATAGTAATATAGGAATTATAAAATTATCCCCATTTTACCCTATTGTTCAAACTCAAACCTGCACAGAACAAGTGAAGTATATTGTTTTCTCAGATGAAATTCACTAGGATGTAATAAAACAAGAGGATGGGAAATTATGAGCCTCAGGCCATAGAAAGCAGCCTAGGATGTGGTTAGCTGGGAAAAGCCTGCTGAGCATAGGTCTTACTCTCCAGGAAAGGCAGGAAACACCAAATTCTTAAGGACTGATTGCTTTCTTGCTACTAAAATCTATATAAAGCTTGAAAAGCAGCTTCATCAAGGAACTGTCCAGTAGGTATTAGCTTTAGTAGTCACAATTTTTTAAAGTCGTGAGTCCAAACTTTTAAAATTCACTGTTTAAATGTGTTTATCCCTACTCTCCAATGGTAAACTAAACAGGATTTTTTACACACGTCCACTCTGCTTTCTATATGCTTGTGGTAGTCTCAGGAAGTTAATTTGGTAGGTGTACGTCAGTCAAGAACCAGTGTCAGAGTAATGTCCATTGCTTCCCTTAAAGCACCAGCTGTCTGACCTGACAGTATACCCGTAGATGCCAAAATTAATATTCATATGTGATAGAAGCATTAGGATGTGTTAGTACCTTCACTCTCAGGGGTGAGATTCACTTTCTTACTTCTTGTACCTTTTCATTCAGCCAACAGGATGTCTGGGGACTATGTGTGAAGAGGCTGAAACTCAGCTGCATCCTCTCTCTGGTGTGTAGGTTCTGTAGAACTTACTGCAGTTACATTCTCCTCATTTGCTGCGTCGGCATAACAAGCAGTATTTTCACCATTTAAGTCTTTGTTCCTAGTATTGTAAGTACACCTAAATATTTGTAATTTTGCCCAAATTACTGTTCACTTAAATTTTTATTTTGTATGACTAGTGTTATTCCATTTATTCGATGATATATTGAACTGCCACTGGCCATGGTAGAGTTTATCTGGTTCTGATGTAGTCCTCACCTCTGATTTACCTCCAGGTTCCTGATTTAAAGCTCAGACCACAACAGACTGTTACAGAATCATTATTTATTTGAGACTTCAGCTCATTAAAATGCACACAGCTGAAGACCTATACAAGCAGGCTCTATTTTGGGAATTAGTTTGTCACAAATACCACATCTAGTGAATATGTCCTTGATGTGACTCACCACAGTTCTGATTAGCATGTTGCTAAGTAGGTGCTGGCTTCCTTAGTATTCCGATATATCACTTGCCAATTTCTATTAGGCACATGGAAATTACCATTGCACTCCTTTTTCCAATATTCGTGTGGCCATTTCTTTCTTTTTATACTTGCATGTGGGTTAAAGCATGAAAAAATAAACGAGTATACTGTCCTATCAAGATATTCCATCATGAACCATTTTCAAAAGCTCTGGATGCTTTCTCCTACAAATTTATGGCTTTCTCTTTTATAGGTTTTACCCCATAGTTCAAAGGTTAGGCTATTTTCATCCCTAATGAAGCTTATTTCAGTATCAGCTATGATAAGGTGGTTTCTTTTAAAAGGTTTGTTATATTGTTCTCATTTAGTGACTACAAACATAGTGGCAAAGAACTTACATGCCTGAAAGCCTTTGTTTTCCTAACACAAGATATTTTCTTCCTGCAAATATGCACCTGTTCATCCAAGTCTTCCATTTGTTTTGTACCTTGTTTTATGGTATTAAGTATCAGAAATGGGCTGACAGAAACCTTCTGAAATTGAATACGAGGAAGTGGAAAATCCTGCACCTGGACAAGAACAACCCCAAGCAGCAGGACATGCTGGGGGACGCGCAGCTGAAAAGCAGCTTGGCAGAAAAGGACCCGGTGGTCTTGGTGGACACCAAGTTGAACAGGAGCCAGCAATGTGCCCTTGCTGCAAAGAAGGCTAATGGTATCCTGGGCTGCATTGAGAGGCCTCTTGCTCACAGGTTGAGGGAGAGGATCTTCTGCTGCATACTGGTGAGGCCATGCCTGGAGAGCTGTATCCAGTTCTGGGCTCCCCAGTACAAGACAAACGTGGTTATACTGGGTAGAGTTCAACAAAGGGCCACAAAGATGATGAAGGATCCAGTGCATCTCTCCTAGGAGGAAAGGCTGAGAAAGCTGGGACTGTTCAGCCAGAAGAAGAAAAGGCTCAAGGAGATCTTATTAACATATATAAATACCTGAAGGGAGGGTGCAAAGAAGATGGAGCGAGACTCTTTTTAGCGGTCCCCAGTAACAGGACTGGAGGCAAGGGGCACAAGCTGAAACACAGGAGGTTCCCTCTGAACATCAGAAAACACTTTTTACTGTGAGGCTGACCAAGGACTGGCACAGGTTGCCCAGGGACATTGTGGAGTCCCCCTCCTTGGAGGTGTTTAAAAGCCATCCGGACATGGTCCTGGGCAACTGGCTCTACATGGCCCTGCTTGAACCAGGGGTTTACACCAGATGACCTCTAGAGACCCCTTCTAACCTCAAAGATTCTGTTTTGTACAAAAGATATGCATAAAGGTATTTCTTTTTAAGGATTATATGCCTCTTTCAGGTTGTACATTTGTATTTTTTATACTGCGTTTTAGGATCAGCACTTCAAGAGCCAACAGTTTATCAGGATTTTTGTTGAATCTGAACTGATTATGTTTAGTTTCCACTGTTCCTGTGTACCCATATCTGTGATGAAGAAAAAGGTATAATATCCACAAGTAACTGCCCTTCTGATGTCCATAATTTTACATTAATGAAGGGCTGCACATAACTTCTCCTTGTTAATGTATTGGCCTACAGCGTGTTTCCTTGAATGAGCTAAAATACTACAGTAGAACAAGTAAATGACTAAATCTTCCATGTTATGGAAAACATCATCTGTGAAATCAGTCAGACGGTGATTCCAATACCATTTTCGTCCTGTCTTCCCCAGTTACTCTAGATTTCTGCCAGTTGTAGTCATCATCCTCATTATGTTCTTCAGCTCTTGTAAGAAGAAAATATTTTTACTTGCTTTAAGCCCCAACTCTGGAGAGTTAGATACATCTCTGTTCCTAAACATAACCAAAATGATTAACACCAGCTTTCCATCAAGTGTAATTGAATTTTAGATTGCATTTCCTTGTATCTTTTGCCTGTGACATTCAGATTTTGCCATAATCTTTTCTTGTTGTTTCAATATAGTATCAGTGGTGGTTAATTCCAAGCAGTCCTTCCTTAAAAATCTTATGTGCAACAATCATAAAAAAAAATATTTCCTTGAACTGCCGTCTTCCAGAGATCTGAAAAGGGGATTGCTACACTCTGCCTGGCCCGAAATCCTAGTATCCAGGTAGAACACACAGTACGTAGAACGCGTAAGACCTGGAGAACAAAATAATTACATCATCTGTAGCAGGTAAATTTTAGCATTCTGCTTCATTGTTCTTTTTAGGTCTTAAAAGCTAATGCACTGTATCAGAACAGTCTCTCCAGTTTCTGCGGCGGTAATTGAGGCAATACATTGCAGTGAGTTCACCACCTTTTTCATTATATTCACGTATGCCATGATCCAAAGGGCTTTTTTCTTTCCTTTAGGCATTATTGCTAATGGCAGTGGTAACAGTGCACATAGTCCTGGAACTGCACACACATATCCCTTGATCGTATGATGTGCCTGTAGGCATCATGACAAACTTTATTTTCTCTGCTCTGAAGTATTTTGTAAGATTAAAAGAATCTTTTCTAATTTTGGTTTAAATAAGGTGCAATGATTTTACAGCTCTCTGTCTCAGTATTGGCTTTGTATATGTATTTATTAAAAATCTAGATTTTGACATTTTCCTTTATATACTTGCTGATACTCAGCAAAAGATATCAGTGTTATCCTGGTGAAAAGACTTTTTTGTATATTATTTTTCTCTTGTGTCATATTTGGTTATAAATACTTCTTTACTACTCCTTTCTTGATCCTATACAGTAGCTATAAAGGAATATTGTACTATTGCTAAATTCTTTTGCTGGGAGCTTTTGCAAAATTGTGTGCTCTTTACTTTCTTATTTTCCTGTGTAGTATGCTTATAAAAGTGGTTTGTTTTGTGCACTTTGTGATTGTCTTTTCTAGTGCTGGACAATCAACATGTCTTACAAACCTCGATGCATCTCGTCCTCCCACAAACCTCTTTTATTGCTCTGAACGTGGGTGATGCCGAATCCTGTACACTCTTATCTTTGTTATACCTGTCTTCTTCCTGGTTGCACCTCTTTTAACACATTGTGTTGTGTGCTAATGAATGTTCTCTTTTGTTCTTAGGAGAGCTTTTTCCAGTGTGAAATTGTTTGTTACTAATTTTTTCTCTTATATTCAATCCCATTAAAAGCCTGTCTTTCACAGACTGTCTTTCCTAACTACCAAGGCCTCGTCAGCTAAAACTTATCAGTTGTCGTAGCAAGAAAGACCTTGATGAGCCTCACAACATTTAGCTTTCTATGGTGATATTTTCTTTAAAAAGAAACAGAACTCAAATCAGAATTATAACCTTTGTTCTTCTGTCTGCTTATAGGATTTTACTTGATACCTGAGCTTTGAAAATATCCCTGCCTTTTTCCTTGGTACCTAGTAGAATGAGTGGCTATTCAGGATGAAGAATATTACCCACTCCAACCCTGAAAGAAATCTGCTGCATTAATATCTTCTGTATATGACTATTTTCTTGAGTACTTCTTTTCTGATCTACCCGTGTCCCATGTCTTTCAGTATTCTGCATGAAAACTGCAGGTAGTTTCTTTTCTTCTGATAATATATCAGAAAATATCATTGTTCAGACTGCTCAGATCCTCAGAGAGTTAGGGTAAACTAAAGTTATTATATAATAGAGGTAGTTTGGTGATGGTAGTTTATTGCATTTGCTTTTAAACAGAGTTAAGTCAGACACAGTAATTATGAAGCAGTCTTATAAAAAGCATTTCTTAAGCTTATGTTAAGGAGGAGGAGGTATAACAGTAAAATGTCCATTTTTCTTTCAGAAAAAACATTTTGTTTAAAATGCTGGAAGATGGGAATTTTTAGTTCAGGTGTTTACCTGCACCAGCTAGTTTTACCAGAGTGAGCCAGAACATACTTCATGGAAACTTTGCAGACTGAGATGAGACCAAATTACACAAAAAAATAATTATGCTTTTAAGTGACCTTCAAGTGCCTGCATATCTGAACTGAGATTACAAGATTACAGCAGCTGTAGGAGAGCCCCAAAGGCACTGCTGGGGCAAAAACAACATAAAACACTGCAACCCGTTCATCTTCTGTTCAGGAATGGGAGCAGGCTCCTTCTGCACCTTCTACAGGCAACGGATGAAACAGGATGAACTCACCAGGAAAGACAGCAAGACTCAGCTCTTGCTCTAAGTACACAGGCAAATCAGTATGTGAAAGATTGATTTTATAAGTGCTCCCACTCTGTTCCCAGTATCCCATATTCTTGGTATCTTTTGTGATGCAGGGAGTTAAGGGACAGAAACAGAATCATCAAACAGTTGCCATCAGAGATGCTCAGCTCACTAGCAATTGCTGAAAAGGCTAGTGTGTTTTTATGCCTAGCTCCAAATAATGTCATTTGCACTTTTAACACTAAGTAGTTCTGTTTTCTAAGGCCCTATGCTTTCAGGTCACCTATCAATACCAACTCCACACAGAAATGTTGATGCGAGTGGTGCATATGTATCTCATTGCTTAATTTTGTAATATCACAAAGCAGGCAGAGAGTATATGCAAAACAATTGTTTTGAAATTTATTTCAGCTGTGTCTATTTTGATAATTGCTAGTAATAGAGAGAGTACCTATGGTGGCAAGGCAGAGTTGTGTCAGATGCTGTATTTATGAATTTTGTCTCATAAGAAAATCTCTTTGAATCTGTCACATTGTAAGTATATATTTAGTTCTAATGGAACTTCTAACTGTTGTGTTTTGGTCTTAAATTTTGAAATAAAATGTTTCCTTACTTAAATTTATCTTTCTCTAAATTTTTGCAAAGCGCAAACTAAGTATTATCTCTTTAAGTTTAGTATTTCTTGCTTTAGACAGCAAATAAACTAGGTAATTTCCATTTCAGTAACAGTCTGATTTCATTTTTAGGTTTTCTTTTACATCAGACATGAACTGAAATTTAAAGTGCCTGCTCTGCTGTGCATTAGAACAGTAATCTTGAGTTTGTTGTAAAAATTATATATTTTTATAATATTATATGTAATAGGTAGCCATATATTTATTTCTCTATTTGAGATAATGTAGTCTGGATGGAAGTATAAATTAAAATTTTTTATCAAGATTCATCCTTCCATTAATTGTGTCACTGTAGGAGGACAACAATATTTATATCATGCATTGTTTAAATGCTGAGTGGTCACAGCACCAGGTAGCATTACTTGAAGATAAGGGGAGAAAGAGCTATTAGTAACACTTATCACAACCCTTCATGGGTTATGGTTTTAAACAGAAACAGAAGAAATTTAGATTAGATATTAGGAAGAAGTTACTTACTGTGAAGGTGGTGAGACACTGGAACAGGTTGCCCAGAGAAGCTGTGGATGCCCCATCCCTGGAGGCGTTCAAGACCTGGTTGGATGAGGCTTTGAGCAACCTGGTCTGGTGGGAGGTATCCCTGGCTGTGGCGGGGGGGTTGGAACTCAACGATCTTTAAGGTCCCTTCCAACTAAAACCAATCTATGTCATTTTACAGTTACAAGGTGGTATCTTGTTAGCTGTCTTACAGCCTCCTTTACTGCATGCAGTATTAGAAGTGTTTCAAGAGATTTCGTAATTTCAGAATTTCCCCTTAAGAGATAAAAATCAGGTTTACCTGCCCTGTTAAAAACAAAAATCCAGAAGGACAGGTTGTAATTGCCAAGAGTGTATTGGAATTTTTATGGTGTAACAAGAAAAAAAATGTACCAAAGTATTAAATCTAGTTACATTTTTAAAAAATAACTGAGCACTAATAAATGCCAGGGGAAAGTGTTCTGGGAATACGGTTTGGCAGTTGTGTATTAGGCAACTGGCTTTTGAGACTTAAAGAGCAGTTCTAGAGGTTGTCCCAGATTTGTGAGTCCTAAATGTGTTGTGGAAACAAGACAGAACACGTAGAAGAGAGCAATATAGGAAGACTTGAGAGAGCTGTTGCTTTGGGGGATGGTAAAAAGAAAAGTGGCGGTGAGCAGAGAAAGAGAAGTCACTAGATAAAAAAAATAACCTGTTTTTACAAAGTATGCCTGAGAATTCAGTGAGTTGAGAATGACCTGATTTCAAGTTTTTAATTTAGAACTCAATTGGGAAACAATAGTCCTGACCATATGTTCACAAATATCACAGCACTTTTGTCCACATAGTAATTTTTAGCAAAATGAGGAAAAGTAAGAAGCAGGACTGTTTCATTACAGATCGGTGTGTAAAGGGAAATGTTAAGACAAAAACATGCCTTTGGTTTCCAGCTAAAAGATTTTAATTAAATGTAGCTTCCCTCCCTCACCCAATCATTTTCCTTAATAATTTGGGATATTGACTTAATGCAGTTCTCTAACTGAAACTGAGAAATATATGTTTGTCAAAAAAAAGCTGCTAAAAATCAATAGTTTGAATTTTATGGATGTGCTGTCTTATTTTGGCAGTGAACAGCCATGAATGTAAACTTAGGGAAGAAATGCTTAGTAAGGCTTAAAATGTATCCAAGCACATTGGATACATTTCCTTAAAAATAATACATCAATGGGCTAATACCTCAATTCTGAGTTCTATTTACAGGCCTCTAGATAGATTTTTTTTTTTTTTTAATTACTGGAGAATTAGAGCACAATACTTCCCAAGGAAACCACTTCTGTTTTCTTGTTGTTTTTTTTTTAAGGAAATTGTTAAGTTTTATTGACTTTTGAAGAGTTTACCTCTTATGCAGCTCAAGTAAAAGTGCAATGCTTGAAAAACAGGGTATGAATGAGTCTTTTAAATTACCTTGAGAAGCTAAGGATATCCTTATAGCATTAGTAGTTAGTAATTGATGCATTCCTCCTAAATCTCAATTTTGCTGCTGCAGCAAGTCCCAAAAATTAGCATAACAATCCTAAAGAATAAATGGGTCCCTAGCTGTAAGTTTCTCAGCTACTGATTTTTTCATTCTTTTCCGATTTTTTTTTCCTGGTATTTTGCCACAGATCTTTTGTTCCCGAGATACAATATGCAGTTAAAATTATCTCATTTTGTATTTGTTTTTCAATAAACAGAATGTGTTATACAAATGTGCCATCTTCTTGGTTGTACTATAAAACAAATACAGTGTTCTAAATGACACAAATAATTAGATTTTTAATATTCATTATTGTATCCTTTTTTTCTTTTTGATTCATGATGATTGCCAATATTATAGCTATAAGGATAATAACGTGATCTCTTATGTTCTATATTGCATTAGAGTTCTATGGCAAAATTAGGAAGCAATCCTAAAAATATCTGATCCTAAGTATACCCAGATACATTTCTATTTCATTTTTTTATATCACATAAATAGAACAGCTATAATTTTATACTAGTAACATCTAATTTCAGTAAAAACACTTCAGGTAGGCTGGGACAAATTAAAGCATAAAAGTGGGAAAGTGTGAAAGAAACATATGCTTTCCTTTCAAGATTTATGGTATTTAGCTACGGCAGTGTTAAAGTCTTGCTGTTTTTTCATATGGAAGAAAATATGAATATTCAAATTTCCTTAACACAGTGGGCCAGTGGTCAACTGCAGGTTTATAAAAGATTGCTTTGGCAGATGCTGTTGTCCTCTACATGCAGGAAAAAAATCAAGGTGAATTTTCTTTCTTGACAGCACAGGCTTACAGTGAGCTGCATGATGCAGAGCCAAACAAAAACAGTGTGGAACGGACCCCACAAGGTCATCTAATCCTACAGTTTGCCCAAGGAAAGAGTCCAGGGGACACTAATATCTGCTGAACTGCCTTGCCAGAAAATTGGATACAATGCCCCCGGTAAGGGCCTTTTCTTATACCTACAGACATCTCCTCTGATGTAAAGTGTGATGGAATGCAAGTGCACCAGGATAGAGCTCACTGTAGGAGTTGAGCTTTTACCCTAAAGCTGTAGGACAACGTATGTAATATTTATCTCACGTGTTCAGGTTATGCAGGTTGTTATGATGCATCCTGCACCTTGTTTGTTAATATTAACTCACCCTAAAGAAAGTGAATAATTATCTTATACTTTTAGAATCTAAGTCTCAATACAAGTGCCTAGCTACCCTTCTTATATTAAACATAAGATAAAAATCCAACTTTACCCCTCATAATAGTATTTTCCATGGTATTAATTCTTTTTCAAGTTAATTCAGGGCTCAGAGAAGATGCTGAATTCACACCACCCTATCTATTTAAATGTGGAATGAGCAAATCACACGTGAAAGAGTCCACATGTTTTTCACACTGCTCTTCTAACATGTTTCAGTCTTCAACAGTTATAAAAATAATACTAGCAATACTATCTCCCAGTTTTTAGTGGAAAAAGTTAAAGGTTAGTCTATTTTTTATTTTAAACCTACTGCAATAAAATTCTGTGTCTCACTAAGTGTAAAGACCAGAGGAAGGCACTTGTGAAAGGTTAACATAAAAGTCATGGGCTTTTAAAAAATAAATTCTGAATAAAATCTTCATAATTAGGATATTAATGCTTCAGTCATTTTAGTTAGATTGCTATGCACTGCTGAAGTTCAGAAAACAATATTAAATCTCAAAATTGCTCCAAAAGGAAAGGACTCAGAACCTAGATGTGGAGATTATTATAACTACTACAGTAGTTGTAAGACAAAATATTTTAATTCAAGAAAAATATGAAAGCAAGTCAAAAGAGGTGTGCTTGTCTAATTTTGCTTCTCTATTGTAAATTTGCAAAAACTTAAAGGAATGTAGTAACAGATGAGAAAAGAAAACACAGTAATTTAAAAAACAAGTTGTTGTCTTCTTAAAGAATGAAATCAAAGTCTGTCGACTATTTGTGGCCCTGCTTTTACAGGATGGTTCATCCATATCAAGGAGCTTAAGAGATGTAGACTTATAGGCATTTCATTGCTACGACTGTCCCAAGATTGAGAAGACTACTATTTGTGTCCTTAAGGAGAAGAAAAATATTCAACTATGTATGTTATTGTTAACAAAAATAAGAAAATTTAGCCCACATATTCATTTCAAAGACATAAAATTACATTGAGTATGTAATTTCAAAATAGCATATGAGACACTGGAAGAAAAAAAATAAATTATAAGCTAATTTAGTGTTCATATAATCTGTATTGCAGCCAGCTTTTGGTTACTTACACTGAGCTCTCAACTTTTGTTTTCTTGCAGGAGTTTTTGTTTTGGTTTTATTTTTTGTTGTTGTTGTTTGGTGTTTTTTATTAAAAAAAAGAAACCCATACATTATTTTTACTGATTACTTTTATCCAGATCTGCTGATACAGCAGGAGTCTTTAGTGGAGTAATTTCTAACCTGATTTTAAAAACGCCATCAACCTCCACCCTTAAAAAACACAAAACCCTAAAGCCTCACGCACAGGTGCTGTTATTTGTAACATATTTCTTTATACAAATTGAGGAAGCAGCAGCCCTGGAATTCTGAAGCTATCTCTGATCCTCCAGAGTCTTAGAAGCAATCCACGAAAAAGGAGATTGGCTCTAATATTAGAATTTTTGGCACAAATAAAAGTTAACATGCATTAAAAATGTGAAAAATCATATTCTTTCACATTAATAAATACTTTGTGGTTTTAAAGACTTTTAAGGCTTCCTGTGCTACGTGTCATTTAAGAGTTACTGTGTTGAGGAAATTCTTAGAAAATTTTGTTCCCCTTCAAATTTTGTTGTAAGGAAATTAGTTATTGTGTTATACAAGTGACAGATATAACAGTAAATCAAGCTAAGACAAGATAAAGCCCCTATAAAAAAATGAATCTTTTGTCTCTGCAAATACCTGCAAACCATGCGTTGAGAATAACTCTACAGTATTAGTTGTACTGGTTGATTTGGCTGGGTCTTAAAATCCAGTCCCTGACAAAGGTTCAAGAAGGAGGTTTCCTGTTACATGAGTTTAGAGAGCGACTGAAAAAAATAACTGCTTTGCAAAGCAGTCTGGGAAATGTAGTTCTACTGCAAGTGATTATTTTGGTAATTAAACCTTATTAGCACACTGGACAAAGGGGGTGAAGAGCTGGTAGTATTTGATGAAACTGTATCTTACAGTTAAAGACAACGTGACACTAGCAAGAGAGTATTAGGGTGTAATAAGGCTCTGTAATCTTGTTTGTTCTACATTTGGTCTAGGTTGTCTGGTGGTTTTAGAGCCTGTCTTTTGATTTCTTTCAGTAAAGAAGTCAGTGCTTTTTTATAAGCATAATGTAGGACAGTTTAGTTTGGGTTTCATCATTTGCTTCATAATAGGGTGTGTGAGAAACATGCAATAAATCATCTGTTGAAATCTGTTATGATAGGTATTTTTTCGTAGTAGTAGTAGTTGAAATCCTGAGTTTTATTACATTATTTCAGTTTTCAGACAAAGAGGTGATACAGCTTTTTCTTGTATCCCTCTGTTATCTGTATGATGTAATCAATAGTTTTCATGCACTGTAGAAGTCAGAGTTTCCTGCAATGCTGATGGTGTAGTGAAAGGTAAGTATTGCTCTTCCACTGGAGAACACTTTGGGCCTTTGGAATCTGAATGATAAAGAATTTCTTGGAAAATGAGACTTACTATTTAGTTTGTGAAACAACAATCTCTTACATTTTTAAAAGAGGGTCACCAGAACTCTTTGACATCTTTTAGAAATCCCAGTGAATTCTTTTTTGCTGTCATTCTGAAAGTGCCAGTGGATATTTAAACCAAAAAGCTGGTTTCCAGACCTGGTTTTCCATAAACTGTGTCTAAAGAATAAAAATGTATAGCTTATTTTTTTTATATGAAAAACAATTAACTCTTACTGAGATCTTAACACAACTTTTAGACATGAAGGAGAGAGAATAGAGGGTGAAGTAGAATTGCTGACAGCAATCATAGCTGTAGTTCTGGCTTCTCTGATTTCATTAGTATCTACCATTACTGGTGGTCCACCATCACCTGTGGTTCAGCACAGGATGCAGACCAAGGACTATGCTCTCTTTCAGCATAAAGGTGAAACAATACTCACCTGGGTGGACAGCAGGTACCAAATACGTGTATCTAGTGCAACATGCAAGGCTTGGAGTAGCACACCTCACCTCCAGTTGCTGTTGCAGATGGATATGGATCACCTATTCTTCTGTAAATGACTGAGGTGTATCCAATGGCAACATTCTGTTCCTTTGATGTTAAACTCAATTAAATCTATCACTAGCTGATTTGTTTTCACAGACCTAGTCTACTCTGTAAAGCTAGTGATTATAAAAAATGTTTAAAGAATATAAATGCTTACTCCTCTGTGGTGATTTTTTTTTTGTTGTTGTTGGTTTTTTCTGCAGGAATTTAAGTTCTTCACCAAGCTTTTCAACTCCTGACAATACTTAATGGCATTATGGTGCTTTGGTAACCTCTTTAAAATATAGAAAACAAGCTAGCACGAGAGCAGTTGAAAATCACTACCAGTGTAACTGGTAATAGCTATGACCCCATTGTGCTGAAGGTTGTGCAGGTGTTTAACTTCAAAGATATATGCAGAGCTCTTATGATGGCTTCTAACAAGCACATTTATAAAGGGGACAGGGAGTCACAGAAACCTCAGCCAAAATGAGCCTTCTGCATCTTTTCATTTTTTCACAGTTGTGTAAATCTGTGGTGTGCTATAATCTGCTTCAGTGAGCAAAGATATCCTCCAAGAACAGCTTCTCTGCTTAGCTGTTCTCTATGGCAATACTTCAGTGAAGTGGGACTCCTTCGGTACAGGCAACCTAGAGAAAAATTGTCTCACACCACCACTAAAGACAGATGGATAAAGAACTGCAGTGATTTTTCGCAATGGTTATTTTTTAGATGGCTGGTCCCAAAAAATGGAAGCCAAGGCTTACCATATGCTTTCTCTGCAATCCTCTAGGGAGAACTAGTTCCCTTGGATAGACAATCCAGAGATCCTCAGATTCATCAGGGAATTGCCGGTACCTCAGCAGTTACCAGGGGAAAATTGTGAGCATGGGAGAAGTCCAATTTCCATGTCCTCTCTGCAGTATAGGTACCAGAGTCAGTTTTGTGAAGGAGATGCCACGCAGCCTCCTCAGAGTCCAGAGTCAAAACCTTTTCATGAGGGAAGATGCATAATCTGAAGGAATAGAAAAATGTTGTGCTAAAAACATTGTGATACACTCCTTGTACAAAATAACCTACTGGTACCAAGACTTAATCAGAAATACTTTTACACTAGTGCCTAATGCCTTCACTTAAGAGTGTTGAGTCCTGGAGTTTCATCTTGCCCTCACGATTATTTCTTTTTTAAATCCATTGACTGTTGAATGCAAAGCATAGTAGCCTGTAGCTACATTCGAAGTGTTCCCTTGTGTTGAAAAGGAGGAAAGATTCATATGGCAGGAGGAGAGTAGCTTTCTGAGAAGGGAGAATCTTCCCAAAGCACACAAGTTATTTCTCAACAGTTTTTGGGTAAATATTGCAATTACTGGACTATTATAATGATAGTTACTGCTGCAGCTGAGTTTTTATGGAGAAAGAAGCTACAAGTACATTTTGGCAGTATTTGGCATTTTGAGTATGTGTCCCCACCTCAGAAGATATCTTCCAAACTGGGTATCTTGATTTTTATCTTGATTTTTAGGCATTGCTCTATGTATTTTTTGGATCCTGACAGAGCTTGTGCTTCAGGCTCTTGGGGGAAAAGATAGAACTGCACCTGCTTGGAAAAAAAAAAAAAGCCATATTTCTGTACAGAAAGGACTTAGTATATCAAATATCCTCAGGTTGCTTTTTTATATGCACTTTTTTTTTAATTGTTCATGAATATTCCGAAATCCTACAGGAAATATAGTTATAAAATTAACTTAAACACCCAGTGAATCTGTTTTCTAAGTATACAAGGAATACAATAAATCTCATGATCCATCCGGCAGGAATGTTAGCATTCCTACTCCATCTGCTCCCCAGATGGAAAGATGCAGAGAGAAAGGAACAAACAACGTATCTCAGCATCTCCAAGTTAATAATGTTTCTTTTTTTTTCTTTTTTTTTTTTTTTTGTGG
>JAOXJM010000012.1:150710360-150727060 GCA_026413425.1 Tringa solitaria | reverse complement strand
TTTCTGATGCATAGAGTGTTTTGATTGGTAGTCATGGGGAAGATTTTGAAAAGTCAAGACAGAAGAGGAATGCAGAATTTACCCAGGGAAAGACTGGACTTTGCTATATAAGCAAGTTAAATTTACATCAAACCTAAAGAGAGGTTAACATTATTTAAATTTTCAGTGCTAAAAAATGAATGACCGTAATGTATACTATTCTACTACAGTTGTGCACTACACATGCAATAAAGATTAGGCAGCTCAAGCTATTATTGTAGGTTTGTATGGCTATTGCAAAACTTTGGATCAGAATTTCAGTTTTTGTAAGATTTTCTGGGTGCAGTTAGCTTATATCATCCAGATGTCTGCATTAAAAGAAGTTATAGCAAGTCACGTTTCTCCTCTGATTAGCGACTACAAAAACTGTTACGTTATCATTCCAAACGCAGAGTGTTTCAGGGGCTTTGAGTCAAATGTGATCACTTCACCAGTGAAAAGATACGTACTCATTCCTTTGCCTTACCTGTCGGAGATAGTAACTCAGTTTGGAATGTGGCAGTCAAACTGTGCTTTTCTCTGCTGGCACTTTATTGCCAGCAGTAACAAATCAATAACACTTCCATAACCCTATTGCCATGTGCTTGTCCCCGAAGTTACACCTAGAGAGAACTGCTCTGCAGAAAATGTCCTTGTAGAGATGGAAATTAGCATCACGTGGAGACAGTGGAACATAACCTGAAGACAATTGTAGACAGTATAGATAAAAATGTGACACCACCTTTATTGCCAGTAGTGATAGAGAAAAAGGTAAAAACACTTGAACCATGTGTATTCAGTGGGTGTAGGTACCAGAGCTGGCTCTTGGGGAGATGACTCCAGGAGTCAGAAACTCTGGCCGTGTAAGTACATACTGGAGCAACCACGGCCCTGACACATGGTCTCCAGACCCTTGGTGAGGTCATCTACGTGGCACTTACTGTGGAAAACCCCAGATCTGGTTATCAGTGTGGGCACAGGCTTGACTTTGTAGATTGGGAAGCAGTGAAGGAAAAAATCCTCAGATTTTAAACTGAACTTATTTGATATGAAAATCACTGACATACCATGTTTATGGAGCTCCACAGTCACTTTGAAGAGCAGAGCACAATGTAAATAGCTATCACAGAGAACTTATAGGACTAAATCAACAGCAAAATAGGTATAATGAGACACTGAACAAAAAAGAAGTCTGTGCTTGAATTGTTAGGATGGATGAAGGGTATGGATCTGTGTTTATGAATAACATGTTATTGTTTATCAACTTGAAAGACATCTAGAGATAGCTCAGCTGTTATGAAACCCATATTTCATATTGCACTGAATATGAATTCTCATCTAAACGTGTTACTGATTGTGATAATACAGTTTTATTTGAGTTTTCACTTCTGTTAAGTATGACTAGTTTATATGTGTTTGTAATTGTTACATGTGCAGTCTGTGCTATGTGTATTGTATTCTCCCTCAGAATTTACCTGAATGTGTGAGAAACGTGGAGTTTAAATCTTCAGAAACAAAGGGGTAATTGGTAGATGAAGAGAAATACTTATGAGAAATCCAGATAGGCCAGTGGCCCAAACAGGAAGAAATCTTTCCGGGGCAAGAGGAACTTACTGAGCTGGACACTGTTTGCCTATAATGTGTGTTGATTTTTGAGATATTTGTGATTAATAACAAAGAAACTGTTATTGCAGCCTAGTAAGGAAATGGCAAAAGAATCCATGTTAGATCTGGTGAGGAGGTGAGTAACCTTGAACGGGAGCCTGTACTGCTGGAATAAAGGCCTGTTCTCCATGATGGCTAGAAACAAGCATTTTTCTGCTCAAAAGGCTTATTTGTGGGCAAGACATCAGTGTGATTCTTTATAATATTGATTTTTCTCTGGGAAGCTCAGACAGTGAGGAGGATATTAGCTGATACAGTGGTAAGGACCTCAGATTACTTGAGTGTTGACATTAGCAGCCTAATTGAAGAAGTCCAATGTAGGGCCCATTTATGCACAGAGATGAGAGACATAGGAGAGCCCTTGAACTGCAATTTCCTGAAGAGAAACAGAGATACACATCCAAAATGCCATCTCCAAGCCTGAACAGCCAACTCTGAGAAGGTATACAAAAGGGAGCAGTGGTCAGTTAACTCATAAGCTCTTCACAGCTGTAAGGGTCATAATAATTCCGAAGGCCTGGGAAGGAAGCAGGGAAGTGTCTTCTATGTTACTGGAGTATTAATATACTTTTGCAAGTTTAGAGGGTATAATCACTGTCTCATTCTGTCCTATTTTCACCCAAATGTTCTGCTTATTTTTAATAATTACTGCCTTAAGTACACAAGGGATCCCCCACTACTGTCTCCTGAAAAGCACGACTTCCTACAATTTCACCAGCTTTGGTTCAAAAACTTGGATTAGCAATCTCTTGGCAACTTGGTTTCTCTAACAATGTTACAGAATCTTAACCTTACAATTGGATAAAGCCCTGAGCAACCTGGACTCACCCCATAGCTGACACTGCTGGAGGTTGGGTTGGAGATATCCTGAGGTCCTTGCCCACCCAAGTTATTCCAGTTTTCTATGATTCTGAGTTATTAGCCATAAAATTTCATAATAGGACCAACCAAGCATGGGTCTGTGCTAAACAGAGCACAGCACAAATTCAGTATTGCAGACAGTTGCTTTGATTGTTGTCTTTATTTCTTGACACCTACTTAGCTTCTCTTGTACTTCGATGAAATATTGCATTTCTCAACTGTGACCTTTAAGGTCCCTTCCAACTCTAACCATTCTATGATTCTATGTTCCAGTTGTAACAACATATGACAAGAATGGCATATACCCCTTCAGAAAATAAGGAAAAGTATAGATTTTCTTATTGAAAATTTAAAAATTAACTTTGCTTGCTCAAACCCTTCTGTTCTGGACATTGTCATTGATTGTTCTTCAAAGAGTCTTGCTTTGAAGAGTCTGATGTAGTCTTTCATTCATCTGAAGAGTGATATCTATTTAGCAGATGAAAAATACAGTTTATATTTATGATATACACAGTGAGACAAGCCTTTAGCAGTGTAAATCAATGTGCCTTTTTTGAAATCCGTGGAGGTATATTAGTATGTCAGAAACTGATGTGACCATTACATATCATCTTTGCGTATTTATCTTGGTCTATCTTGGTCACATACAAAATCTCATTTAAGGCCTCATTTCACTTAGGTATTTTAATAGTTGCCAAAATTTGAGCATGTCATTCAGTTGATTGCAAAAAGATTCATCGTGTGTTTAAGCACCCTGCTGAATCATGATAAGGAAAATAAATGAAGGATATAAAGGATAATTTTAAATAGTGGAATATGCCTACGAGCATACTCCAGTAAGCTCTGAAATGTATGTGCTCCTTTTTCCCCCCAGAAAACAAAGAGAAGAGCAAAAAAGTGTAACTTCTCTGCAGGGTCCCTGGTGAAGGAGTTGTAAAGTCAGCAAATTTCTTTACTGTTTGCTTTGCAGTGCAATACCTTCACTTTTCAGTTGCTTTCCCTGTAACATAGACCTGTTCTTTGTCGCTTGACCTCCTCTGTTTCTGCCTTTACAAACTGCTCTTTTTTAAAAAGCCCTTCTGCTCAAAAGATTGTCAAGTGCTGTGGTTTCTATTTTCAGCTTGCAGTTAAAAGGTCTTTGTTATTTTCACAATCCTCCCTTCTTGTGACTTTCACACTACAAAGAGGCTATCTAATTCCTATCGCAAGAATCCAGCAAAAAAACTCATCAAATTGGGCCAACTGAACATAAGAAGAAATCTTTTTGTTTGGAATAATATGCTTGAGGAACAGAAAAGGAAAAATATGCAAGAGATGCTCAAAAAAGAAGCACAGGGAAAGGTTTTTATGGTAGGACAATATTGTCCTTCCACCGTCATTGTGGCACAGCCCGATTTGCTAATTAAGAGAGCACCGAAGAAAGATTTTGGTGTGATCCAACAGCACCACTGGTAAATAAATGTGGAGCCACTTTGAGAAAGACAGCTGTAACAGACCAAGAAACATGTAAAAGTGGACAAAGATATAATTAAATATATGTAAATATGACTTTATAAGAGCAGGTGCACATGTGAAAACAACTGAACCAGGCCCCGAATGCATGGCCTTATTCTGTAGTTTTTTGATTCTGTTTGAAATGACTGACATTATTAGTATTTTTTACATCCAAGAATATGAATCATTTGTGCCTGACCTCCATGTCCAGAGGCTTCTCCAGTGCCCAGTGCGTCTTGCTCAGTCAGTCATTTGGGTTTAACTTAATGAAGAGAATGGCAATTGTCCAAAAGACGTGCTTTATCGAAACATTAAACTCCGGATATTTTAACAGTTTCAGTCATTTAAAGGACTATACTAATTTTATAGCTCATCCAACTTATATTTGTTATAAGTGTTTTCTCTTACCAACTGCGCACTTCAATAAACAGGAGACAAAGTTGCCAACTGATTGCCTATGATTCACCTTCCTCTCAAGCTGCTCTTTAGAGTACACAATATGCAGAAATCTACAAAATCTTTTTTCTGACACAGGTTTGTTATGTGTTATGAAAGCTGGCATGAGTTAATAACTGTGACACGAATGGGAATTCGGAAGCTCTAGATCCAGTTCTTGGTTCTTCACTACAATCTATCACAAAACTTTTAAGCCTTTCATTTCTCTCCACCTAAACTCCACCTCAGGGATGTGCAGTAATTAACCCTTTCTTCTGCTCTTCTATTATGCTTTTTGCTGTTGTTGCTCTATTTTTCAGTAAATCTATACAACAGCTCAAATGATGAGCTCCAGCCTTCATTGTGTCACTCATCATTGATCAGATCACTCTCCAAGCGATGCCAATAGTGTGTTTTTAATTGCTTTTTATATAATGAGAAAAATATGTGGCAAAAATTAAAAATAATTTCTCCCTCGAATCCAGACCACACTTCTAAGACTGTGCTTGCAGTAGATCTGCTTCTTATATTATTCTCTCCCCTCTTGACTACCATTTTTATCTCCTGACATTTATGTGTTGTCAGCACTTCAGCCACAGAGTGTAGAAAAATATTTACCCTGTTTGCTACATCATCTTGCTCCCAGTTAGAGCAGATGTGCTTGCATCGCTTTTCAATTCAGAGGCGCGGGAGAGCAGATTCCAGTTAGGCTAAAGGCGAGACTCAGCTCTCTGCTGAACAAATTGCTCTGCTTGCTGACAATTGTAGCTGTTTGTGAATGCATGTAAGAATAAAATTGGTATTAAGATTACAAGATTTATGGGGCAGTGAAGACGTCTTTTTCTTCTGCTAGAACATGTGTCTGAATCAAACAGTTCCACTCACTCACAGGGCTGTAATATGACCAGCGAGGAAGCTCAATGATTGCTTCCTTTCAGGGTATGGTGATTGGAAAAGGTTCCATCTTTTTTTTTTTTTCCTTATTGTTGTTGCAAAACAGGTTGAAGCAGTTTTTCTGAAATTGTATCAATTGAAAAAAAAATCTCATGGGGAAAATATCTTGCAATTAAAATATTGGGGATCTGGATTCTTTGGAAAACCTACTTTTCAAATTGTGTTTGGAATTTTCTACTTTGTTATTTTGTGGGCTTTGTGTCATTATTTTGATGTTATTTTAAAATAAGTGAGAAAAAAAATCATTTATAAGAGGGGCATTGCTGCAGCTGGCCATGCTGGTTTCCAGAGGTGGTGGTGGGGTTGTGATAGGTGTTTACAATCTTCAGTGGTCTCAAGAATTCAGACTTACTAAAATATATTTACCAGAAGTGTCCCCTGCCTCCTGTTACAATGAAACCAACTGATGCTTTGGAAGTTGAAATTACTGTAATTTGTGGTGTAAACCTACTCCAAAATGTAAGCATTTCTACAAAGCAAACACTTGGATTTTTGACTTGAATCAAAACTCATGGAATTAGCTGCAGTCCATAAGTGTGCTCCATGACTAAGTCTTTCTGTTTCTATCTACTGAAGGTGGGACACTTGAACTCAGAGGGTATTATTTTGAAAGCCAATGAACTGTCTTATGTGGGGCTTCATAATTAGAGGTGATGCTTCTGGAGGAGATTAGCGTCTGCTGGAGAAAGATTATTCCCCTGTTCAGAAAGAATTACAAACTTACCAGAATAAGACATCTGGCCATTCACCTTCTTGGCAAAAGCCTCTGGAAATGATTGATGGCTCATAGTCCGGCACAAACACAAGGGTCTGCCAGTGCTGTAAATTCCTCTGTTGTCTGTACATCCAGATTAAATCCTCAGCACTGTCCCTGTAGTCCATGAACTAATAGCAGGCTCAGTACCTTGGCAGGAACAGCAAACGAACTGATACAAACTAAATTTGCTTAACTAAATTAAATGCATGGCAATGCTAAGAGAACTGAGTTAAGGGCCTTCAGAAAATGTAAAGAAGGCAAAAACAGATAGGCTTGTTTCCTGGGGGAAAAAAGATGACATGATTTAAAAGGAGACATCAGGAAAGAAAAATCTTTTAAAAATAATGTACATATGAACTGAACGCTTCATGTTTTTAACACATAATCTGGATTTGTTGTTGCATGGAGGGTGGGCAGGGATAAGTCTGAGAAGGATCTGTGCTAGATGAAAATAGAAAGCTTTCAAAGATTTAACTGTGCAGTAGAGGGGAGAAAATGCCCTTCAGGTTTTTTTTTTTCCTTTCAATAATACAAGCCTGAGAAACACAAAGTGGCAGAGAAGCACTTGGAAGGAAAATGCACAGTAATTACCTAGGCTTTGAGGTTCCATGGAGATATTTGCCAAGCCAAGATCTCCAGTTTCACTGTTGTGACTCAAAGTGAAATGTATGCCTAAATATTAGTGATCCCAGTGTGGCAGCCAATATTGTCTCTGATTACTTCATTACGCTACCCTTAACCAGAGAGAGAAAATACCCTTGATATTGACTTGTCTTGGGCTGATCCTGCAGAAATTACATAGGAAGGAAATCCAAAAGGATCATATTTTTTTCCACTCATCGTAATATTTCTGAGAGCTTCTGAAACTTTTTTTTTTTTCTTTTCAGTGAGTGGGTCTGCCCTGTGGTGGAAGCAGAAGTGGTCCATGCCACTGCACCGACTCTCTCAGCACCTTGGAAGGAGAAGAGCTATTCACAGTCAGGTTTGTCTCTGGATTCGGGGTTTCTCACTTCTCCCAGCTGTTCTCTGGCAGTCCTGCAGCTGGAATTACGCTGCCTCCAACAGACTTTTTCCAGCCACAGAAAGTCACTAGAGCAAAGCAATAGAAAATCTGGCTGCACTGATAATATGTCCCATTTTCCCCAGGGCTGAAGGCTGATGGCTCCTTTACATAAATTATTCCATCTCTTCCTCTCTGCTCAGATATGCTTTTTCATACCGTCAGCCTTGCCCTGAACGGAGAGCAGATTTTGCCAAGGACTTGAACCGTGGACCAAAATGCAGAAAGATCAGCAATAGAAACCTAGAAATCTGTTCTTCCACCTGATAGTGAAAGTTGTGAGCTTTTCCAGGCTGTTATCTCTGGAGGTTGGCCTGGCTATATGAAATGTATTTGTGAAATCATTCACATACAGCTTGTTTGGAAGAGTACTCTGACATGTAGCTCTTCTCCCAGTTCCACAAAGTGGTGACATGGAAAAAGATGAAATCTATATTTAATGAATGAAAATTTCACCCGGTGTAAGCAATTCCTTGTCTAATGCAGCCAGCTCTTGCCAAGTTTTCAATAAAACAGTTGCTTTCACCTGACATTTATTTCTTGAATAAAGCCATACTTGAGATCAGTGTGTTTTCATGCTGAGATTGTTAGCGAACTGAAAATAGGCAGAAGAGAATAGAAGAGAAGAGAAGTTTGGCCTTTCCAGCAGGACAGCAATATAGGATTTATTAACAAGAGCAAAACAGGACAAAAAGAAATCGTACGTGTATTCCTTTAAATTAAGGGGATTACTGTAGTGGGACATCTGGTACTTTAAAGTGCAGATTGCAAACTCACTATGCTGTATCATTTTAATCCCCATAAGTAAATGCTCCCTTCCAGCTTCCTTTTCTGTGTTAGTTATTCTCCCGCTTGCTGTCTGTCCTTGTGTATGGGAAGAACAAATCCAAGGGCAAAATGCTGAGAAGCAATTTGATTTTGTAGACACTTTGTCAGGCTCTATCCCCAGAACTTCTGCGGATGTGGGAGAGGAGTGAGGTTATGCTGTACGGCTAAATCACATGCTTTAACATCTCAGCTTCACTTCAACACGACATGACTGCAGGCAGACCCAGAATTTCATATGGGAACAGTTAAATAACTGAGAACATCTAAAGCAGAGCAGAAAAAAATCAGGCAGCGAGGGGTAAATGCCTACAGGCAGGCCAAATCTACAGAAGAAAGAAAATTGCTATGCTGTATATTCTGCATAACAAAAGAAATGTACTTGTGATGAGGGCTGGCTAAATTTATAGTAGTTTTGGATAGGAGATAATAATTATTGCCATTGTAATCCTGGATAAATCCTCAGTACAATTATCAGCCTCACCAGAGTTTATTACACACGTGGTAGCTGGAGATTTGTGAAGCCTGGATAGTTGCTATCCTCTGGATCAGGATAGCGTTCCGCTTTTTTGTTTGTTTGTTTTAATCTGTTATTTCAAAAAGCAGATTATTTCCTTTTTTAATTTTAAAGAGGACTCTTCAGAACAGATAAATAATCTTATTCTGGGCTGATAGTCCACATCTATGCTTGCAAAAAAAATATTTTGAGTTTTACTGCAAAAAAGACAGATTTATAATACTGATTGCTATATTTATTTCTAAACATTCTTTCTGCTAAACATGCATTTGCTGTATAAGAGAACCATCTGTGAATTTCTGAATTTCATTAAACAGATGATAAGTGTTTAGTGATAATGATTTCATTAAACAAATGCTAGTATTTTGTTTTCCACAGGATTAATACATTTCATACATAAGAATTATCATAAACTGGTACAGACTTAAACAGTTTGCAAACTGGAAATAGTCCCAGAACTATACTGTTTGTTTAGTCGATTCAGATTAATTAAGAAAAACAGGTTATACATCTTAATTATTATTAAAAATTCCTCTGAAATAAAAAAAAAAAAAGAGATAAACACGCAGGTTTTGTAACTTTTGCAATTTATTTTGGAAATGCCTACCACTGCTTTTAACATCATTTTGTGTGACTGAATTTTTTTGTAAACACAACTGTTCTCTCACAAGTATTTAAATGAAAGATTTCTTTATGTCTTTCAGGGAAAGATTTCAGCAGAAAGGCTTTCAAACAGTCTGAAAGTCATTTTGACGCCAAATCAAAAAATGAACAAATGTTTTGCCTTTACTTACAGTAGCTGTTCAGGCGGCAAAGAGGGTCTTACTGAGCCATCAAATCCAAGCTACTCACTAAGTGAGCAGAACCAGAGGTGGGCACTGACAGCTTGAAAAGCCATCGTGGGCTCTCAGCGCAGAGCAAATGTTGATGAAGAACATCACCCAACAGGGAAGAGGGAACCTTAAAGGCGTGAGTGGTTTTCTACTCGCTTCTGTTGCCCACATTTACAGAATCCATTTATCTTTTCTCTATGATGTAGCTGCTGAGAGCAGCAATGACAGTTTGAGATGACCTTTGTGCCCTTCCTCTGAATTCCAGCTCTTCTCTCATTTGCAAAAGCCTCATCAGGAAATGTCTAAATGCCTACTCCTCCTTCCACTGTTCCTCTGACAGCACTTCTCTAAGAGGAACTGATGAGTAAAACAGCTGAATTATTTTTTTTCCATTTTTCCATTTAATGTCGTCCCATGTTTTCCAGCTCCTGCTGTTTTCCTACTCCCTGCTGGACTACAGGTGGCCATCAGCTCCCCTTAGCTAAACTTCTTGCCACTTTACAGGTGTTACATTGATTCCCCATTTTTCTGCCTCACTTTTGTTTTCCCAAGTGGCACCATGTCTAATGCCCTAGTTAAATTCAAACAGATTTCATCTACTGCATTCTCTTTGTCTGGATAATCAGTTATGCTATCAAAGGGAGATATCTGATTATTCGAGCATTATCTACCCTTGGTAAACTATTTAGCATTTTATCTCATTTTCTGTTTACCTCATGTAACTAATGTTCCTTTTTATTGTCTCCCTTTTCCCTCACTTAAAAATGACTGTTGTCCAGGTATACTGACATAAACCCCTCCTTGTCACTTAGCACATCTTCATCTAACAGACCTGGAGTCTGGAGAAGGTGGTCCAGCCTGACCACTTGACTTCTTTCCACCTCAGACATGGGACTTTCCTTTTCCATATCCTCCCATCATCCCCTTGCCCTGTTCTCAGCACCATCTTCCCAATGGAAAATGAATCACAGAATCACAGAATGGTTACAGTTGGAAGTAACCCTAAAGATCATCTCATTCCAAACCCCCTATCATGGTCAGGGACACCATGGGCAAGAGACCAAGTTGCTCAAAGCCCCATCCAGCCTGATTTTGAAAAAGACACTCTATTCCCAGGGGGCCACAAACAGCTTGGAGAAATGCTTTATAACTGGGAGTAAGAGTTCTTCTTTACAGCTCTCTCCACAGCTATAGAGGAACGCTGTGCTATTTTTCTTTATGTAAACAGGCCGTTCTTTATATCCAGCCAAAGTGATCGCAAACAGCATTTTGACTGTGAAAGCACAGAGGACTTTCCAGACTTAGATGAAAGTAGTTAGTTGAGGTTTATATAATTCTTGTTTAAATTCATTATACATGCATGGATACATGAATCTTGCAAGAACTTCTCTAACTATGTATTTTGGTGCCTAAGGAATACTATTCTGCAGAGATAAAAGCCCAAATCTAGCAGACCCTTGTCTCAGAAATTCTTATCTAATTTTCAACATTTATAGAAGGATAATTACCTTCCTCCTCTCACCCCCCACTGTTTTAACAAGGAGTTGGATAAACTTCTTTTTCTTGCAGAGGATGTAGCAAAAGTTTGCGATCCAGTTAACCCTGACTGGTAATTTCAGTTCCTTCATTGGCTCATAATGGGATTCCCATCAGGCCATTTCCATCGGCAGTTTTGAGGAGTTGCCTTCACTTCTTGTTTTTAAAGTGAGAAACCAAGAGCTTGGTTTTGGTGGTCCAAAGCTCTGTTACTGTGAGATCAAAGAGATGGAGCCAAGAAGATGCCAGGCTCCTGGCTGCCAGCTTATGCCTGCCATGGGACATACTGTTCAGAAACCCTTGGTGTACACGTGCACCAAATAGCAGCAGTAATAGAAGTGATGTGATACACTGTTGTCTGGAGCATTACAATATACCATACTTTCAGGGATGAGATGAATAAAGGAAAGAGAGGAAATGATTACTCTGCAGGAGCCCGAGTCAATCGCTCCCCATTCTCTACCAGACCTGGAAACATTTGGCTCTTGCAAATAATCTTTAATCAGATAGGTCACGCTATTAAAGTCAATGGCTCCTTCTGTGAATAAAAAGTACTCAGCAGGCTAAACATTTGCTGGACCGATTTCTAAGTCTTAAAATGCTCAGAGAAAACACAAAATGCATTATATAAATTCTTGTTGCTGTACTTCACATTTTACTACAGAGTGAAATTTTATTGCTGATTCTCATTTATTAGGGAAAAAAAAAAGAGAAATATGAACAGGACCCAGATGGCATTGTACTTTTTACATAATTGCAAAATACTTACGTTACAGGCAGTTTTCATTATGTACTAATCAAACTTGTGCAATCCTGTCACTGCACTGTCAGTATGATTATCACTTCTATTTAACAAAAAGTTGAGTAACAATCATAAAGAAAAACAGATAAATTAATGGTCCTCTCAACAGAGACACCAAAGTGGAAAAGGTCCTGCTGCAGTTGTAGCTCTCAGCGTACAAGAAGCCAGGATGAATTGTGGCACCAGCATGAGATACTCAGGAGAAAAGCAAGTGGTATGACAACAATCAGGCAAGATCACAAGAGCAGTTAAGCCAGCTAGCAAAGATTTTACGGTGTCCCTTGTGAACATCTGAAAGTAGCACTCAGAACCTGCCGTGTTTCCTTCCTTTGCCATGCAGAGAACAATAATACCTGAGAGCATCTTTTTTTATATGTGCTGTGGTTGTGAAGAATTTATGGACCGTGGAGAAAGAATCAAAATATAACAGGAACAGTAAGAGACAGGCAGAGTGTTCTTGCGGCATCCTAGAAAAAGACATCACAAATTCAGCATCGCGGGCAGAGCAGGAAGGAGAGGGGACTCACAATTCAACTGTGGCAGTGGCCACGCAGACAGGCACTGAAACTGCAAAGTGCTGCTCTAGGATGAGTGTGTCACAGGATGGAGACAGTGTCAATGGCTACAAAAGTAATAGTCATGATCACCACACAAAACCACTACAGTCACCCTCAAATCATGAAAAACACTTATGTCTGCAGCCTGTAAAAGCCTGCATGAAGACCTTGCCTTGACTCTTGTTGATGGATTGTCTGCAGACCACAGTGACCACTGTTGGAATCTGACATCGGGTAAGGATGACTGCTTTCAGGAGGAATGATGACTGTCCCTTTACTTACACCGCGGGGCTTTCTAATAACCAGTGAGAACAATTTCCAGTTTCAGACTTTCAGTTTTCTGCCAATCTGCTGCAAAGCCCTGAACTGAGCAAAGATCCTCTATGTTCCTGCCATTTTGTGTCCCCTGGTAGCTGGGGAAGAGCAGATCCTTGGAGCTCTCTGTGCATCTGGAACAGTGGCAGGCAACTCAGATGCCCTGATGCAACTGCAGAACTGAAGAAGTCTCTCTTTGGTTTCAGCCCGCCACTGCCCTGCAGTGACTGCCTCCTCCAGGGGAGCAATTTTGGCTGAAACCAATCTTAATCTCATCACTCCTTTGCCTACTGCTGGCATTCACATCCAGTCCACCTAAACCATGCTAGCCTTATAAACTACAGAGGCCTAGGTGGCCTTAAAACATCAGCCTGTCTTTTTTTTTTTTTCAGGACCACGTTCACCTCTAGTATCATCCCCAGAGCATCTAATTTCTGCCTGTTGACATTCACATGCTGCTCAGGTCCTTAGCTGTAGAGGAAGCCCTGAACTAGAATTTTCAAAGGCTTTTTCTTCTGATCACAGCTGAGATCTTACAGAAGAAACACCTGCAGCCCAGGCAGTGTCTGCTTTCTAGTGTGGTCACCGCACTGATTTACGATGCAGGAGGTGTGGACTCAGTCTTTTATTCTTTGAGATGTTTGAACCCACACTCCAGGCAAGGAGCCGACCACAAGGCTACTGGATACTTTGGTGCTACTTTCTCATCTTTTGTGTTGGTGCCATTCCATACTTTTAGGAATGAGTATTATAGTGCAGTTTGGTCTAATTATTTGTGTATAGATCTGGGATTTCTTATTTTCCAAGCCATGAAAATTTTGTTATTTTTTGGTACATAAAAAAGGAGCAGGAAAATGCATGGATGTTATCTAGAGAGCTTTGGTAACTTCCTGTTAGGATTCCAATAAGCTATTCCACAGATTTTTTGGGAGAGTTTGAACAGGCCTATGCTCCATTGTTCATATGCTTTGAAAAGACAGAGTAAAACAGCGTGAAGATCTGTGCTGAAGACAATGATTTTTGATAAAATCTGAGGTGCTACCTACTATCGATAGTTCTGAAAATCTCCAATATGAGTATTCTCGATGATGCCTGAACTTGAAACTTGGGGACAGGAGGAGACTTTGCCAATACATAGATTTAAAAAAAAATAAAATAATCCCAACCTAACTATGGATTCTACATAAAGAACTTATAAATAAAGGCACAAAAGAATACCATGGCAACAAAGAAAGAAAAGAGATCAAACTAGTTATTATAAAAGACAAATCTTATGCTATCTTCATTGCTAGCTTTATAATCTCTCTTTCTGCTGTCTCTTAGAGCATCATAATACAAAATCTTGGTTGAAGCACTGTGGAACGGTTATTTTCCCTCCAATATAAAAGCCATTGTCTTGCAGGAAAATTTCACTGAGAAAATGTATTCTATGTATAAGGAAAGAAAACATTACTTTTAAAAACAGGGGCTTTGGCATATAATCAGATAAATAAAAAGCATTTAATCCATAACCAACCAAAAAATGAACACTTGAAGCTAGGGAACAAAATGTCAAAGCAGAGGAAAATCACCAGAGGTCATAGCATGCAAAAAATTTGAAGAATTGCTGCAAATTATTAGCACCTTCCTCTGAACTTGCTGCTTTTACTTTCTCACATCTCTCTTGAGTTACAGCCATGTGTTAATCCGTATGGGGCACCTCTAGTTTATTGCCTTTTTACTCAGAGCAACCTACCACCTTAGAAGTCGTCAAGTTCTCTCACATTTGTAGAAGTGCTTTATATTTCTGCTCTCTACAGTTCCTAGAAGTGCTGTGCCTCCTCACAGAGGCAGTTCTATTGAGTTTCCAGTAACAGGTTACAAAATATGATGCATAAGTGAGTTTGGACTCCAGTTAATAAGGATTTTCAGATACTATGCCCTAGGATATCCTGCCTGATCCCTGACATTCCATAAGGATCTGGGTCTCATGAGACTCCTGTCCCTGTTCAGTTACCTGAGTGGGAAGTCTGGGATGGTCTGACACATCTTAAACAAGATCTATCAGCACCTTTGTTTCAGCAACAGAATACCATTCCTACCATAGGACCCACCCCACTGAAGTTCAGCTGTCAGTGGTGTCGACATCCATGTTGAAGCTTGTTGCATACTCCTTAAAGATCCAGTTGATAGTGAATGTCATTTAGAGCATGATTCACTAGACCAAATGCCAGCATTAATTTTAAGAAGCAATGAACCGTGTCCTAAACTTGTTTGACCAGTACAGGAGCCCATGCTAACATGTACATATGGACATATTTAGGTAAATTATGTGAATCCCATCCTGTCTTTGAATGAGGCAATCTATTGCCATATGATTTTAAGGTAATGGGTCTTTTGTTTTTTAGCATAGTCTTGCAAAATGTCCAATAGGGGAATTGTCTTCAACACACTTACTGTGCTGGTGGGACTTCCCAGGGCTCTGTGTTTCATGATATATTAGACCATGCATAGATAATCTATAAAGGATGTGCGTCTGGTAAAGCTGTTAAACTCAGGGCAAATCTTACAGATGAAGATACCCTCTAACACACTCCCCACTTCTGGAAAAAGTGGCTGAAGAGATGGTCACCAGCTTCTTTGGGAGCACAGACAAGCCATCTTTGTGCCCGGGAACTGCAGGTCTTTGTTCTTTGTGAACTGGATGAGCGTGTGTATAAGGGGGGAGCAATTAAGATGTTCTGCCCACTGATATACAGCTCTTCTTCAGAAATTCAAACTTGCTGTTAACTACCCAATATAAAGAAAATGATCATGACAAAATGACCAGGCCATTTTCACATGCTCTGCTTCTTTGCTTTACAAGTTAAAAGAGAGACACACTGATAGGAGGCTTCATATTATAGTTAAGAAACATCACTTTCTCTTTATTGTTTCCCCTAGTTTTCTCACTTTTGTTTTTCCAATTATTTTGATTAAATTTACCCCCATGATCTTATTTTTTTTCTTGGACATTTAATAGCAAGTTTAAAAAAAATAATCACAGCTGATGATAGGGCAAAGAATTGCTGTGGGTTTTATTGGTTTCTTTTTTCTTTAGAAGTTACAGCTTTAGCACTTTAAACACTACATAAAACATCAAAATTACTCTGAAATGGTGTAATAATATAACATAAAAAAATGCTACCCCAAATTAATATTTACATCTATTCTTGCCTCTGTGTGCTGATCCATTTTTAAAGCATTTGCAAGACTTTTTTTTTATTCTGAGGCTAGAAAATAGGCTCCAGTACTCTTGTGGAAGGACACATTATATTCCTACTGGTTGATAAAAGCAAGAGAAAAAGAATTCACTCCTGCTGCATAAATAAATAATAAAAATAATCTCATCTTGGGGGAACTGCAATGTCAGTTCATTTCCTTACATTGATCAAAGTGGTCACTTACTCCCTCTTTTTGTCTTATTGGATTATTTTTTGGCCTAATCCTGCTGTGTTGTGAGATAGTTCTAATAGATTCTAAGTTGCCTATGTAATGTGAATATCAGCACTTCTCTGAGGTTGCATCTGTAGGAACATATGAAAAAGTCAAACTTTTTTTTTTTTAAAGAAATTTAATTCATAGTCCATTTATTCTTTTTTTTTCCATTGTTAAGGGGCTGTGATCCTCCAGTCAGGATCATTCTTCATTAGCTATATCTTATTTATGAAAAATGCAAAAAGTAGGTGTCACAGTCAATAGAAAGGCACAAGTAAGAGAGAACAATGGAGCAGGAGGAAGGCTATATGGCCAGACTGATCATCTTTACACTTATCTACTTGGAAATTAGTAACTTAACGTCAGATGTATAGAGTGAGAGAGAGACTAATATCCAAAGATCCTTGTCTTCTGGCCACTCCTGGTAATTTGTTACAAGAGGCACAGGTGGAGGGCATTCTTGAAGAGACTTGGAAGAGGGACTTGAAAGAGGGATGGACTTTAGAGATTATTCCTGAGCTATAGGTTAGACATAAAGAGCCTTGTTGAAAATGATACAAGGGTGTCCTGGGTTGAGAGACACAGGACTAACTTTTCTTCTAATACTGGGGAAAA
>JAOXJM010000012.1:150655353-150679782 GCA_026413425.1 Tringa solitaria | reverse complement strand
GTGGAAAAATAGATCTGATACAAACAATTTCCAAATCCTGTTAGAGAGAAAATACATAACAGAGCTCATGTGAAGAAGTCAGAGAATATGTTGTGGATACAGCTCCTGTGCACGAGCATTTTGGATTATTTGATTTTTTAATTTTCTCTAATGCAATTCCTTGTAATTCTTTCTTTATGCCTCATGCATGGAGCGTCACTCTGTACACAGCTGTCTCCATTTTCAAAGCTGCCATTCTGTCTGCTGAAACTTCATGGCAATGTAGATGGTTCTGTGAGCTAAGAGCTGACCTGCTTACAAAGGCTAAAGCAGCACCATATACTGCCAGAGAAGAACTCAGATGTTAGGGAACAGCTGGAGACAGATAGCACTTAAATATCTCTGCTCCAAAAGCAGTTAGTCCTTAGCATCTTTGTTAGAAGTCAGTCCATTGGACTAACAGCTCCTGGCTGAATTTTTTCTTTCTACTCTTGCATCCAAACTGAACAGTCCAAACTTCTGCCTGTGACCCCAGCATCCTCAACTGGAAGAGGAGAGCAGGGCAGTAACCAGCAGTCCTTATGTTTTATATGACTGAAGCAAAAAGGCTGGGGTTCATCCCATTAAAGTCGTATCATCTACAGTGTGGATACCTACATTGGAGCTGACTGTTCACCTTCCAAAGTATCTATATATAAAGTAGGTATGTACTTTAATATGAAATGAATTATACTGATAATAAATGTAGTTGCATGCTACTAATTCAGATGAACGTGTCTATCTCTTGCTTGATGAATACTACTAAAAATAACTACATAGTATAAAAATTTCCCATAAAACTGTGAAAACTTTCCTAGGAAGTACATGGCCTTTTTAAGGAGAGGACTGATTGGTCTTTTCTGGAAAATAACTGCACTTAACAATATTGCGAACATCCAAAATACATCTATGTTATCCCCAGATAGACACATAGGAGGAAAAATATCTCCACGCTGAATCCATGCTACTGTTTCTTAATTTTACAGAAGTTTCACATACAAGGATTGGCCAGGCAAGACATGAGGGGAAATTATCAAGCTTGGCTTAACTCAAATGATGTAACAGCAGGTAAGTGAGAAGCTTCTTAAGATGTAAGAAATGAGGATGAAGAGAGGGCTGGGGAGGAGAAATACAGCCAGCAAGATGAATGATGGAGTCATTACTCATTTGGAGCCAACCAGGGTGATAATCAATTCTGTCTCTGCCCCTGATGAGAGATTTAAACAGGATGTTAACTTTGGGCTCACAAAGCTTTGGTTTCTGCCAGGGAAGTCCAGCTGACTACACAGCGGGCCATGTTACAACCCCCTGAGATTCCTGCCACTGTTTGCAGTGGTTTTAGTTCATTGCTAGTCTGGCTTTTGCTTTAATACTTTGATTCAGTCAGACTGTGCTCAGTTGGAAGCAGGAAGGTATCTGCATTAATGGTGGTCAAAGACTGAGCTTTCAAGTTTTGCTGATTGGTGGTAGCACTGGGAAAGTTAAGCTGCTTGGTCTTAGTCTTAGTTGGCTTTGTCCATAGTGTGGCCATGCCACATTGTGACACTGATCATGACTGAATAAAATAGAAAACTTTATATGAGGCCTAAGTAGTGTCTTGCTCCTGAAACCAGCTGGGATTGTTTTGGTTCTGAGCATAATTTGGAGTAAAAACTATCCAAGACGTTATGAAGAATGTCGACTTTGATTATAATAGAAGTGTTTCTGGTCAAAGTTAGAGAGTGACCCAGGCCAACAAAGACAGCCAGTGAAAAATATCCCTTAGAGAAAGTTTGAGTTTATTTCAAATCAGGGCCATCTATCTGGAGGAAGATGTTACATTCTCCAGAAAACATAATTAGCCCCTTTGTGGTCCTCCTTTAACATTTCCTATTTATACGATGTGAAGCAACTCTAACCAGGAGACTGAATGACTGCCTGACAGACACTGTAGCTTGGAGATGAGCTGTCATCTGGGAGATCAAATCCTAGTCATGCAGAGAAGGCATTCAAACTATTATTCTTGCTGTGTGTTCTTAAGACCACCTGTCAGGGCCATTTAATCCTGTTTGTTCCCTCCAGGCCTGGACACAAGCTTGTAGTGAGATAGAGTGATTCTCTTGGTGTATATTTTTACCAATAAAGTCAGAAAAGCATTCCTAATGAGAAGAAAGTGAAATGTTAAAAGTTGATCATTTTCAAAATGCTAGCCTTAGCTAATTTAACACAGCTTCTCAACTGATACGGGCTTCTCTGCTGGTGTGAACAACCCCCCAGAAGCAAGGGTGTTCATTCTCATCAGCAGCTTCTGGCCAAAAGGGCAACCTTAATCTTTTCACCTTCAATATGGCCGTGGCTGAACTGTCAAAATACTTTGCAGGTGCTGCTTCATCTTCTGGGAGTTTTCACTGTGATACTTTTATGGGTTGCATTTCCACTGCCATTTCCTATTAGGCAATTACAGACACCTTGTTTGACAAATGCATTGGCTGTTTAGCACAGTATCTCCTGTAACTGTTTTGCTTGTAGACTGTGGGGTTTGTTTTTTCTGTGCATAAGGATGGGTTAGGAGGGTTAGGGACTATGCAGGAGGCAAGCAGCACACACTTCACTCATGCTATGTTCACATTGAAGTAAAGGTCCATGTCTTTCCTGTGCTGAGAGCTCCAGAGCTGGGTGCAGAACTCCAGGTGGGGTCCCACCAGAGCAGAGTAGAGGGGCAGAATCACCTCCCTTGACCTGCTGGCCACGCTGCTTTTGATGCAGGCCAGGATATGGTTGGCCTTTGGTCCACAAGTGCACATTGCCAGCTCATGTCCTGCTTTACATCCACCA
Organism: Tringa solitaria; assembly: GCA_026413425.1. NCBI lineage: Eukaryota > Metazoa > Chordata > Aves > Charadriiformes > Scolopacidae > Tringa > Tringa solitaria. The sequence goes on along the minus strand of JAOXJM010000012.1, from coordinate 150,676,950 downwards.
GTACCCTCAAGTTCTTCTTGGCAGGGCTGCTCTCAATGCCTTCATCCCCCAGCCTGTGTTGATATCAGGGGTTGCCCTGACCCAGGTGCAGGGCATCTGTTAGGGAAGGGGAAGAATTTGGGAAGAATTGATTGGACAGGGAAGAAATCCCATTGCTTAATAGGCCAGGTTGCTTCTTGCCTGTTTTAGGAGGGGTAGAAATCTCTGAAACAAGGATGGGGCTGAAGAATGATGTTGTCTTAGGCCCTTTGATTTTAGTTTTCTGTCAGAGCCCTGAGACTCGTTGCCGCAGGCTCCTTCCCTGGGTAATGGATATAATCTTCAGCTACGATGTAAAGGGCTTGTGAGGATTAACACATTAAATTTTTAAGTTTACAGTGGTTGAGGAACTGATGTTGTGTTGAATATCAAGTCACCAGTGGCTAGGCTAATAGGCCTCTGAGCATGCCCATGGTGAACTGGTTGTTTCCAAAACCTGCAGCCTCACCAGCAATGATGTATTCTGTGCTCTCTCTCAACTCCTCGGTGTGCGATACATGTAACACTCAGCAGCCTTAGATTATTTATACTCTGATTTCAGACCTCTGTCTTCAGAAATAGTTTCCCAGAAAACACATACTAAATGGAACCTTTGCTTCCTTTTTTTTTTCAGAAAGCAGAGGCATCTCCTACTTTCCTATGTAGCTTTTCTCAACCCAAGGAAACAGCAGTCTGGGGTATTTATGCTGACAGATTTGGCAGCCTTCTCATGTTTATGTGAGCTGTAAGATAACTTGAGGGTCAGTTCCTTCTTAGATAAAAATTAAGCTGTTATCTGAAGGGGCATAGATATTTTGAAATGAGTGTTACTGGAATTTGCTATAGTCATGGTCTCATAGTCACAGTCTAAGTGCTGCAATTGCTGACCATACTCTCCAATGTATACAACAGCAGTGCTCAGCTTACACTCTCTGTATTCCAGTAACAAACTAGTGATGGTAATTCACAACTATGTCTGTTCAGCTGGACAATGTAACAGAAAGACTGTGAAACTTGATGAACCTTGGGTGATAGAGCCCACTGCAGACACCCCCTGGGTGCTTGCCTACGCACTTGTCCCTGCCTGCCATACATAGCCAGCTAACATCACACAAGGTGCAATGTCCTCCTGACTGCTTTGAAGTGTGCCATGGATAAATTGTGAAGCAGCAAATAAGGCTCTGGCATGATGATTGGGTTTGACAGGATTTATTCTGGAAGGGAATTCAAGTACGGTATAAATCTTTTGTGTGAGAATCACATCTTTCTTGGGAATTAGTCCCTACCTGTAAAATTATTCCCTGACCAAATAAAGACCATGAAGAACATCAACTGTCTTCCATTTTAAGTGCAAACCATTTTCATAATCTAGCAGGGGTGGGTTCAGATGAAGTCCCAAACTCTTCAGCACATCTACTGAGATGACCAGAAGCTCAGTAGTTGCAGAAGCCTGTCAGCCACTCTAATGTGGCACTACGACCATGTCCTGCTGAGAGGCTTGGTTTTCACAAAGCAGAAACATATTGGCTTGGAAAGATACCAATACCATTACAGCTATACAGCTCCAAGGCTGCTGCTGGCTTGTGTCTGGCCAGCTTGAGGGCAAAAGGACAGGGTAAGACAGGATAGGATAGGATAGGATAGGATAGGAGAAAAGGGAGTAGAGCTCATATGCATGCTGACCTCTTTCACAGGGTTTTCTTTTAGCTTTCATCTAAATGATCCATGCAAAGTAACTTGATTTTGGTGCAGCTGAAAGTCAGAAGTAAATCCATAAATGGCAAAGGGCCCAGATCTCTCCTGCCTTATGTCTTGCAGATAATCATCTGCCTCTCTGCAAGGTGCATGAAGAATTGTCCCAAAGCAGGTCTGTAACACCTAGAACTCACTTTTTTTTCTGGTATAAATCACTGTGCAAAATGCAATGCAGTGGAGAAACAAGCCCAGTGGAATTGTCCAGGTGTAAAACTGGTCCAAGAGAGATCTGACTCAAGCCCTACAGATTTAAATTAGAAGGAAAGGCTCATGAACATTAAATTACTTTACAAATGAATGGTACAAAGACTCTCACCTTCCATAAGGTTTACTCATCCTTTATTCCTAGGGAATAGATTTTATTATTCCTCATAATAAACCCTCTATAGACGGAGATGGGGACGTAGACAGGGAATAGGGAATTTTAAAAGGGAAGGAGGAGATAATTTTTTTCTTGTTCTCTTGCCTACAGAAAACTCTTTCATTTTGTTTTTCTTCTGCAGACATTGGAAAGGCTGGAGAAATCAGAAATTGGTTTTGGTGTGTTTGTTGTTTTTTTTTCACCAAACCTTACACCATAATTGGAGAAAAGCTAAATTAGCAGCTTTTCATTAATGAGATCTATGGTTGCATTTTAATAGGGTGAATAAATTGTGTTTCACCAGAGGAATACTAAATTTACTGTCAGGAAAACAAAACAACTTTGTTCTCAGAGACTTGTGTGTTCAAAGGTCATTGATCTTTTTAGCTGTATTTCCTTTGTGCTGTGTCTTCAGAGGCAGATAACACAGGATTTGAGGGTGGGGGAAGGAGCCAAACGTTCTTGTCAACTTTATAAAATTTGGGTATATTTATTTTACTGAAGGTGACTTCTTTCTTCTTGACATTTAATTCTCTGAAAACCCCTCAGACAGTTGTGGATCTTAGTGGCCACCACAGGCAGTGCCTCCTCTTGCAATTTTTAAATCAATGCAAAGAGAAAAACAAAAAAACACTCTCAAAAATGAATCACTTCATTTTGATTGTTGCTTGAGGTAAGACCTTTACTGAAAAAAAGCCTGATAATTAATTAACAGAAAAGTAGGCTTAGATTCTTGATCAAGCCACGAAGATGAAATTTCGTATTCTACCTTAAATTTCTCTTACCTTGGATTTACTGGGGGGTTAGAAGACGTGTCGATTTGGTCACTTTGGAATGCCTAAAACCAGAGAATCATGTGTCTGTGTCCTGATTTGCCCCTTTCACACTTTGAAGTAGATAAGATCAGTTTGTGAAATTTACCAATTATCATTCTGTGGATCGGACAGTAGAGTCATGCCTGTTCTCCCTCAATAGTGCAGTTCTTCAGGCATAGCAGCTTTTCCAATGTGTCTTTGGTCAAATTAGCACCTTCTTACTCTTCCATAGAGTGCATAATATATTTGGAGGATACTCTGCAGGCAGCGGCTGCATTTCCATGTTGCTGTAAAGAGCTGATAGGCATTTGAGAAACCTTTTGAATTCACCAGTCCTCTCTTTGCAGATTACCACTATTACTGTTTTTTTGAAAAGGAGAGCTCCTTGCTTGTGCAGGATATTTTTAATAATTGTCATTTTCTCTCTTTTTCTCTTGGTGCCTATATCCCCTTCAGACCATGGAGAGGTGGCCCTTTTTGATGCCCAGGATTGTTCAAATGATAGACAGGTTTTGCACACATGATTGGGTTCTTTCTCTTTGATTCACTTCTAACTTAAAATTTTGTTTCAAAACACTAGCAGCACTTCATGGGTTTTTTGCCAGGATATGCCAAGCAACCCATTTATTCTGAGTGAGAAGCTCAATTATTCTGAGACTATACTTAGTTTCTTCTAAAAAAATGTGGATTTCTTCAGACTTGTAAAAATAGGAAGGAAATAAAGATGTAAGAAAGGGTAGAGGAAAGGGTCATGTCTGGGTCAGTCTTCTTTTTCTTTTCAGCACTGGTATTAGGATTGTACCTAACAGCCAGTGTCCCATGCAATTGCATTCAGACAAACACGTGGACAATGTTTGCTTTCCCAGAGAGGTGGCAGCCCTGATGTATTGATAACCATAAAGAAACAGGTAGGGGACCCAGAGGGCAGCGTTTTTTCATGCTTCCAGTAGATATGCCTGACTCACAAGTGTAAATACATGCAGTAAATATTCCATCAGTCTATATTTTATATTTAGACCTCTGTTTATTTCTTGAGACTATTAAAATCAGATCCTTATCCCTGCCAGCCCTGCCTATATTTTTTATATATCTGTTAAATCTCCTTTGTTTTCTTTCTTTTGCTTACTTTTACTACCACTGTCTGCCTATTACAAATCCTCTTGACCAGCTCCCCCAGAACACAAGCTCCTTTTCTTCTGTCCTCCCATCACTCAGCCTCACATTCCTAATTGATCTTATTCACTAAACTTTTCTCTTCTGTAAGCCCTTTTCACCCCCACATATAGGAATTAATCTGGTGACCCTATGGAGACTGGTGAAATATCCCTGAAGTGGGGTCTGGCTGGTTCATTCTGCTGCTTTCAACAACCCCGAGTATCTAGGCAAGTCTGCACAATTAACATCAACAGTTTTGGCATAGGGAGAAGTCAAATGCAGAATATGCTGCATGCTATGGCTTCATTCACCCTGCTTTTGCCTTCCCACCCAGGAATGGTAGGTGACATGGTATGTGACATTAATTCTGCTACCTGTGAAGAGACTTGTTCTTTACTTTTTGGGCTCTCAGAAGGAACTGGGGATGGACTAATCTACTTCTTCACCAGTTGTAGCCGTCTCTTATTATTGCTCAGTTAATCCTCTTTGCTTTCAAAAACAGATCATGGGTTCAGTTCTTCAGACAATCACACAAAATATTGAAAAGCTTAGAAGGATGATGCATGTCTGTTCTAATAAAAATGTCTATAAGGTAATAATCTACATCTGAACAAGTAATCTAGACTTCCCATGTAGTCAAAGACAATCAGGCAAGGGGTGATTCATCTCATAGAGAGCTAAAATAGATCAGATGATTCACATCCCAAGTGTGCTTATTTCTTTTCATTGACTGTACTTGAAGCTAGTTCAGACAGAGGTATCTACATTGCAAACACTTAAAGCTGAGTGAAAGAGTTCTTCCCAAAGGGATTTTAAGTAGAGATAGACATGGCCCTTATCACTGACTAATCAGCTATATTTTAGATGTTTCCTAACTTTGGGAATGGGGTGATATAATTTGGGTCATCTAGCTTTCTGATAAAGGTAAACAAGGTATTTGCTAGTTAGAAGAAGGAACTTATATTGAGCTAAGGAAATCGTGCGCTGGGTCTTTCTATAGGGTCTGTCTCTTTTGTTATATTTAAACAGCAACAATTTAAGTTTCCTTTTATTCAGAGATTGCAGCCAAGGGAGCAGAACTGCATGCTTCTGACTAAATAGCTTTCTATGGGATTGGAGCATCCAGCAGCCAAAAGTCTACACATAATTGGTCCTTGTCTCCTCTTTGGCAGCACTGGATATTCCTTTGTAACAGAGATGTTGTAGCTGGATATTTCATTTGCACACTTAATGTTCTCATATCATGCATGTACTTACACTTACAATTGTGCCCAGCCTTCTTCCGGTCTACACCAGTCAAATTTGAGGTCTTCTGTTTTGGCTAGCTGGTTCGTCCAGTTAGTCATGTCTCAGTATTATTTATGTCAAAATTGTCACTATTTCACTTTACAAACAATAAAAATGTAATAATCTTTTTAACTTCCCATCTCCATTTCAAGGATTCTCATCACCTGGTAATGAGTTGCTTCCTGCACCAGCCATCCTAAGGGCTTTTCTGGAAATACCCACTAAAAGACAATGGAGTAGTAAAGGGTTTGTTGCCTGTCCTTCTGTAATTTATTCTTATTTCCTAAAATAACTGCCTTTCTTGAAGGACACAATTGAACTTCTCCTACAGTTAGAAGCCATATTCGGTGAGATGGTTGGTGATTTAGGCCTTGCTAGAGTACTTTGAAGTGTAAATGCTGTGATAAGACACCATATCTCAAGGAGACTTCCGTAGGAAAAGTGTAAGGATCCCTCCAAGGGCAGCTCAACAATAAGACCATTAAATCTAAAGTATTACAACTAGGTCATGGGGAATAAGGTCAGAGATGCAAGGCTTCTGTATTGTACAATGAATGTGAATGAGAGCTGAGCTGCTGAAGATAGTAGTAATAAAAAGCATGTTATCAGGACTAGTTTGTTACACAAACTAGCTGACATCTCGAGAGTCAGCATGGGTACTTCAAGCATGAAAACTTGCTGAATGGACAATACACTGATGATAAAATACAAGATTGCAAATGATGCTTAATGATGGTTGAATGGTGTGTGCTCTCTTTATATATGGTTGGAGTTCTCAGTATGGAAGATCTACAGAGAGACACACTCACATCATAGTCACACAAGGGAAAAAAGAAAAAGAATACAAAGGGGAAAAAAAATAAAACAAGCTCTCCTGCTATCCTTATAAACCATAAAATGCACTGGTGCCAAGGTATTTTCTCTGCAAGCCAGGGGTCTTCCTTCAAAGTAGCCTGGAGGAAGATGTGGAGATGGAATGGGGTAGAGAAACAGATCCTGTTCTCGTTAGTTTAATGATTTATGTCTAGGTTTGTTTGTCTTTGGTGTGATTAATTGCTTCTAATTATCTGCTACCACAAAGTTTGCTCTATACAGAAAGGATGCATCCCTGTGGGTGGGATACCTTATCTTTGGATGAATCAACCCTGAAAATGTCCCAGTGATGGTGTCTGACACATTTTTTCTTGTATGGGACAGACTAATAGAAATTAAATCACAGGAAGCAATCTGGGAGAGAGAAAGACTAAGGACCCCAGCCAGATTATTATTTTTTTTCCCCGAATCTTCTAATTTTGAGTGTGCTTCTAATTCTTGTGCACCTTTCCTTGCCTTCCTTTCCACTCTCCACTCCTTGTTTTAATTATTGCACATGCCAAAAGGCCAACTGCCCTGAATTCAGTCACCAGGTTAAAAACGTGGGGAAGGGAAGAGGCAACCGGCTGTAGAGAGTCAGCTGGAGCTTGGACTTGAACCAGGGCACACACAAACTGTGCTGTCCCCCTGCTTGTTATTGGTGAACACTGGCATCTAGGAGCCACCACTCAAGACTGGGAAGTCAGGTGAGAAACCTGCCATCCTTTTATGAGTGGTGGACATGGCATTTCTACTCAGACACTGACATCAGATCAGTGTTTTACTTGGTTTTCTTCTTAGTTAGAAAGGAAGGAATTATTGGTGGTATTACCAAGTGGGGGTTTGTTTCAGAAATTTCTGACCCAGTAGATATAAAGAGGTGGGTTTGCAAAGCTACTGTTTTATTTCTCATACAGTGCTGAAGGAGGGGAAAAGGACTGATGTAGCTGCACTGATTTCTGGTTTTTACATCTGTTTTGACTGCATTCTGAGATGTCATGAGGAATGAACTCTGTTGCAGGTCACTTTGTCTTGTTTTTTCTGGAACTTGCTCAGTATTTTTCTGTTGCTCCTGGCTTTTTCATTGACCTACATTTATCTTTGCTTTTGCCCTTCTGCTAGGCATGTAGCAACGCTTCCCTGGATGCCTTGTCTCCCTCACCAATCCAACCTTCCTTCAAGGTTCTGTTCACTCACTTGTATTTTATCAGATAATATTAACCATATAATTTCACCGTGAACTGGGGATTTTTCATTTTCTTTATATCAGGGAAGTGCATCTGTAGTGTAACAGGATTGTATGTCAGGTCTGATAAGGAGACCAGAACTTCACAGTTTCACTCCCAAACGCATTATAGGCCACATTCTGACTCTGGTAGGAAGACGTTTGAATTTAACTCAGAGTAAAATTTAGCCTGTAGTATAACCTTCCCGTCAGAGCCAACAATTTACTATCTATCTAGTTTGTGGATAGCACGAAATTAAGCAGAACCACTATCCTAAACTGTAATAAAATCTATTGACATCCAAACTATGTGTTATGCATATGTAGTCTAGTATCCTGAGGCAAAAATGCACAGAGGTTTGACAGCAACCTAATGAAGGAATGCAAAAGAAATAGGATTTAAATAAAAAATCTGCAAAAGGACAGAAAAGGTATCTGATAGCCAAAGGGCTGGTTCTCTTTGAGATCTGTTTCAAGAAAGTGCAATTCTTGGAGCAGTAAGAGGAGTTATGGGACTGTGATGAGGAAGATTAAGGGGAAATGAATGCAGGTGAATTCGAAGGATGAAGATTTTTGTCAGGAAATGGGTGTCAGAGTTGCAGGAGCTGATGATGCAGGAGCAGTCAGAGCACAAAATTGGGCTGTGTGACGACACACTAGGGTGAGGAGAAGAAAGAAACCAATGACCTTCTACAGTGGTAATTTTACCAGTTTTGACCAGCAGGAACCAGTGCAGCAGTTTCTCTTTTGCCAACCAGCTTGCTTCGTGGCTGGACTTTGAGTTGACACAAAGACTACATTAAAGAGTACAAACAACAGCAGACTAGACAGTGAGACACTAACTAGTTCCCACAGGAACAGGGGCAGCAACAAATAGCCAGACCTTGTAGATCTCCAGGAAAATGTATTTTCAGTCTCTCTCCACATTGTGGCCTGCCATCTTAAGAAACTTTTTTGCTTTTTTAAAGACTTTTAGCAAGAGCGTAAATGAAAAAGTGTTGAAATCCCATCCTGGAGAGAAAAGGCTAACTGACTCAAGGAATGTTTTTTTTTCTGATTTTTTTAGCTCTTGCTAGTCACTTTTTCCATCTAACTTACTTATTTAAAAGTTATCAGTCATCAACATTACCATCCTTAATCTAAAATGTATCAACATGCTGAATCCCACTGGGATTTTACAATTTATTTTTAATGTGTAAATTGTCTTCAAGAATTAAGGGTACTATGATGTTCACAAAAAGCATATTCTTGCTATCACTCGAGAAATAGAGCTAAATAATAAATTAAAGCCTGGCTACAAAAACATTAATTCTTTGCATACATTTGTTTTTAAAGCTCCCTTGTTTGTGAGCAGTAATAAAAAATATTCTGCACACTTTTTTTGATAGTGAGATGAGAAAAGTATAATAGGAAAGTAAAATTAAATTATATTTCATTACTGATGACAACCTGAATAAAACATGGAGAAAGCATTATCAGGCTTCAAGAACTTCTGGCACCTTGACAACAAACAGAACAAATCTATATCCACTTAAAAGCTCCCACACATTAAAGTACCCCAAAATAATCATCTCTCTTTTCTTCAGCTGCAAACTAGATGAACTGGCAGTGAACAAAAGGAAAGCGTTTCCTCTTGAATTTTTCATAAGAGCTGTGTTTCAAAAGAAGCATATCACATAGTCTTCACTACTTCATTTCATACTAAGGCGCACCCCAATGCTGCACTTAAAAATCTTTGAAACCTCTCTGGGAAAAAGATTCCCTGGGCACCCAGTTTCAATCATCTTGCAGACTTCATCAAAACTGATCTAGATCAGGAGCAAACAACATATGAGGACGTGATGCTCTTACTGATACGTCATCTTTTGTTTGGTCTGGAAGCAACCATATGATGCAACGCAGCATGATACCAAAAGTTAGATAGCACTCCGTTAACCACCCAGGCATCTCAAAACTTTGATGTGGCCTTCACTGTACTCCCAATGAAGTTCTCCTTCACAGGAGAAGCACAGACAGGTAACCCCTACACAGATTTAGGGGATGGCTGCAGGATCCTTCTGCTCTGCTCAGCACTGATGGGAGTGCTGGGTCCAGGGCTGAGCTTCCCAGAACAAGAGATACTTGGATGTACTGGACAAGGTCCAGTGAAGGGCCACAAAGGTGGTTGAGATCCTGGAGCACCTGACATACAAGAAGAGGTTTTAAGAGAAGGGAATATTCAGCCAAAGAGAGAAGGTTCAGAGGGGATTTCATCCATGTGTATAAATATCTGATTGGAGAGTGCAGGGGTTGTAAAAAGGAGGGAACCAGACTCTTCTCAGAGGTACCATTGAAAGGACAAGAGGCAATAGGCAGAAATTGAGACACAGGAAATTCTGTTTAAACCTAAAAAAAACCGTTATAACAGTGAGGATGACCAAGAGCTGGAATGTTGTGGCCAGAGAAGTTGTGGAGTCTCAATCCTTGAATATATTCAAAACCCAGGTGGACACAGACCACAGCAACCTGCTGTACTGCCCCTGCTTTGAGCAGGATCTCCAGAGGTCCCTTCCAACCTCAGCAATTGTGTAATATGAGCATGGTAAAGACTGGAGCAGCCACTTTCCTGTAGAGTGAGTCCCATTAGCCAGAAAAGCTGTTCTGGGAGTGCAACAACTCTGGAAAATACACCTTACCTAAAGAGAACTGCTGGGCTCGGGATGGTGATGGTGAGATCTCTGCCGTTTTCCATAGTTTTTCCAGGGTAGTGCCCTAAGACTATAAAATCCTGAGCGGAGATTATACTTTGTTTTGTAGATCCTACTTATTGTTCGGGGTCATCTAGGTACACATTGCACTGCAATAAATAATGGATGGCCAGTTGAGAGCCACAGAATGAGCAAGAATCACAAAGTAAATCTGGAACCTGCAATGTCCTTGCCAGAGTCTCTTTTAGGACAAAAACAAAACAGCTCCAGCAGAGGTCAGTTAAGGAAAACTTTTGTTTTGTTGAAAGATTTGCTTTGGCATAGACTGTATCTTTGAAAGAAAAATACCAGACTTTTTGATGTGTTTAGGAAATTAAAATATATGCATTTCTTAAAAAGAAATAAAGACGCATATCCTCAAAATATTAGCTACTATTTTTGCAAGTCCTTAAAAAAGTTCCTAACACTGTAAAAATGAACAGAAAAGATTATTATCCCATCCTAGTTTTCCTACTTCGAGTTTATATGAAAGTTAGAGAGGTTCCAATTTAGTTTAAATAGCTAGAGAGGATTGTTTCAGACTATGAGAGCTTTCCCCTTCCCTTCTACCCTTATTCTACTTTGGAAGCTCACAATGATGTAACTCTTCCCTGTAGTGCCTCTCTCAGCCCTCTTCCCTATTTTAGGGTCTTGCAGGATCTTGCAGTTGTTGCCCATGCTGTGTTTCTGATCATATCAGAGGGCCCTCAGTGAGGCAGCACAAAAATGAATATTTTATCTCCTAAGAACTGAGTATTTCTGTGGAGTATCTAGCATAGTGCACAGCCAACCTTACAGTCATAACTGATCAACTTTTAATTCGTTAAACATTGAACTGTAAAAAGTCTCAGCTGCATCTTCAATTCCAATTGGTGATGTGAAATCAGGAATACCTTTAAATAGAAGAAAATATAGCCCACACTTGTCTGTCTTGATTACTAACTTCTCTTCCCCTATTTGAGTGTTTTTCTTCCTGATTTTTTTTTTTTTTGTTATGAACCTATAATACATCTCCTTTAAGGAGATGTACTTCACAGTAAATGAGGTGTGAGCATCAAAATGAGCATCGAAGAAAGTGGGAAAATATATCAAAATTACCTGAATGAAGAGATTTGGGAAACATGGATAGGAAAATAGAACAAAAGAGGAAATGCGAATTAGAAAAATCAAGAAGTATTCAATACCGTGTGAAACAAGAACAACTTGAAACGTACAATTATAAGAAAGATGACAAGAACTGTACAGGACCTTGCAATGAGATATGGAAGAAAAATAAGCCACTGCTTTGGTAAACGTCACTCTCCATAATTCTGGGTTATGACTTCACATTTATATAATCAAAGTAATTACCCAAAAACATATGTTAAAAACTTTGAAAAATAAATGAACAATAAGAAAGATGAATAAAATTAAAAAATGTATCTTGGCTAAATATGCAATATAGAGGGGAATAAGCAACAAGAAGATGAGAATGAGTTAGAATATCAATTAAAAGTACATGTAATAGGATGAAATTAAACTCAAGGTAGTATAAAATGAGGATAATTTGAACAAATTCTTATGAATTGATGTTTTGAAGCACCATCTTCCCAGAGGAATGGTGAAACCATGTGAAAATTTACAGAACATAAATAAATGTACAACAGGGAACTGCTGTACTCTTGGAGAGATATATGTATTTATTCATCCGTAGCATCCATTTATTAAAGTGCTCTGGCTGAAGAAACATGAGCCAAACCTTTCTTTCCTCATGTGGGAAAACCAGGTATTACTGTAATCAGCATTAGACCGCCACCAGCAGATTAGCACTTGAGACATGTAGCCCAAAAGTGGGACAGAAAGATGGATCTAGGAAGTGATTGATTTTTGAACTAATGTGTGCTGGAGAACCTGCTAGGAATAATATAAGCAGATACGTGGGCATGGCCGGTGACAGGAGAAGGATCCTTAAATAACAAATTGAGCTCCCAGGATCAAGCAATAAAGGTGTTAAACAGTCTGGCAGGCTTTCCCAGGGCAATACATCACAATGAGAGTTTAAGAAGAGGTTTGGGGATTGACAATTTTGTATTTTATTTCTTTTTTCTTTTATTTGAAAATGTAACATACAAGTCCAAGGCATTTATTCCAGAGAAATCTCTGTGTACATTTCAAAATATAAATTTAGCATTTTCTCTGACCAAAAAAGCATAAAGTACTGAAAGGCAGAGTAACTGTCAAGTTTCTGTTCCCATGTCACCATTTCTAATCTGGCCACACTTACAATATCATAATCAGAAGGAACATTTAACACTGCCCACAGAGCCCTTTGGCATTCTGATCCTCCCATTCCATCTTCCATACCTCCACACAAGTTCTCTCAGATGGCTATCAAGAGATTGTCACTGAATTCAACTATTTTGTGGTAAAATCTGTATGAAGAAATTAGTTTTGGACTGAATTTTGGTATTAGATCACTCTGTGGTCTGGACCTCTTCCAGGAATGCTCCTCTTCTCCAGATTTGTGTTCTGTGGTTTTTCTAAGGAACCAGTTTCTGCCAGAGCTGGTTTCTAGAGCAGAATAGGCAGCACCGGTTACTGCTGTAATTTATTGAAGCAGTGGAAAATATTGTGGCTTGGAAGAGATTTGTGGTCAATGAGTGCCTGTATACTGTTCTCCATTTGGGATTTCGCTCATAGGAGGCTACAGAAGTTAAGTGTCACTGGCACAAATTAAAGAACAGTAACTTACAGGACAGGGAAAGGCCAATTTAATCTGGAACAACTGCCTGAATTTCAATATGGCCATTGTTGACCTCCTGGTCCCATGAAGCAGAGGAATCACATCCTTATCTTTGAACCCCACTGTGGCCATAAGTCCCTTTCACAGCCAAACTGGAAATTGAGGACTTCTGGAGATTTTTTGCTGACTTGTTTCCTATTATGAACTGAACAAACTACACCTGAAATTCAGCTACACCACAGAAAGGCAAACTGGCAGGAGTTTAACAGACAGCTTTCATGGAAATGAGGGACTGGAAGCCAACGTTTTGAGAAGAAGCAAGAGAAAGAAAGATCATTAGAAGATGGGAAAACAAAGCTACATGGGCTGTGGTATATTCACCGGAATGTATTTTGGCCTAAACTAAGTTTCTTTCATTCATTTTTTTCCTGTAAGATGCTTCCTTATAAGGCATTTAAGACCCTTAGGAACTTAATTAGTACCTAGGAAATTATAGTGGTACATTGATAGTGTTGAAGATGGAGTCACTTATAAATAAGCAGACGAGATAAAGGCAATCAAATGTTACTACTTTTTAGGGCTTTTAAGTGACCCAAGAAAAATTTGTTGATCCCAATTCATTTCCATAGCCAAAGTAGAAACCACACAAGTATCAGTAAAAGTCCCCTTGCTACCAGGCAAAGTAAAGATGAATTTTAACTATTTTTTCATCTTTGCCTGGCCAAAGTGGAGACTTATCGACAGACGTGAAAAAGCTTGTGTTACTGCTCCTTGCTACACCTGGTTTTGTAAGAGGGAACTTCAATCTTAAGGGCTGTCAGTTTGGCACCTATAATGAGCGTGATATTCATTTCAAAAGGAAATCTACCAAAAAAATAAATGACAGGCTAAACTTCGCATCTCTACAAGCAGAACTGTTGATCTCCCAAGATAGTGTTCCCAGCCCACACACCCCTCTCGCTACCATGTGCTCTTGCTTCTCTTCTTTTTTTTCCCCCAATTTTCCTCATTACGTTTCCTTGGCAGAAATTCCACTGTGGATACTAGCAATAGACTTGCCTTGATGCTGCTCATCACTATCCCCTGTGACAGCTTAATATCTCATTATCAACATTAATAATAAACGTGTGTTTCTCTGAATATGCAATGTGAGAATCGAATATATATATGGGATTTCACACTGCATTTATTTGAATGTGTAATGGCTGGTATAAATGCAGCCTGAAAGTGCTATGAGTGAAGGACACGATTGACATGCAGAACCAGGTTTAACTGAGAGCTGTGACATAGACTTCTTGTGTGCCCGAGGTTAAGTTATTTGACCCTATGCACACCCTTTTCCTTGTTTTTCGAATCCCTCCTGCACTTTTGGGAAAAGGTTTTTTTGGTGTGCTGCATATTGCAGTGTTTAAATACACAGTCCAGCATGGTCCTGGTACCTTACTCTTTATAAGAACATTGGATAGTTACAACTACAAACTGATAAATATAGAAATAAATAAAAATATCTGATATTTACATTTCTGAGGATATGTATTTAAGAATAGTTAATGGCCTATTTTTCTCTTACACTCTGTCTACTGATAAATATGACTTTCAGAAGAAAGTAAATTTTTATTTTTATTCTGACATGATTTTTTTTTACTTAAAATTTCCTATTTTTAAATGAATGAAAATATTTTAGTATAACTTCAAGTACCAAAAACTGACACACTATCAAAACCAGTTTCATAGATGAAATAAAAAAGGCAGAACAGTCTTGTCATAAAATAAAAACTGAGCATGAAAACAGGTCTTAAAAAAACTAATTTCTGTTTTTAATTTCTGATAATATTTTTGTTGGTATTTCAGTTTCTAGTAGCTAGAGTTGTAAAGGTTTTAGAACTGCTTATAAAAAACAGTGGTCAAAAGGACCACTCCTTTAATTGATATTGGAGACTACAGCTCATTTGGCCTTACTGTAATGGAAGACATGATGGTGGAAATAAATGCGTATTCATAGTAGGAGATTCTGGAACTCCTCAAACACTGTTACTGGGGAAAGCTCCTTCATCCATGGCAAATGTATATTCCAGCCCAAGGACAGGAGACAATGCTAGCAAAACCCTATGTACTTGGGTGAGTAGCCAGCAATGTGCTTACACTTCAAGCTAAATTTCACAAGAAAGAACAAAATTAACAAAACCTGCAGAAGGTGAGGATACCTGAAAATATTTCCATTTACTTTCTAATACAGATTGTTAGTAGATACATTGATCTTAGCAACTGCATTCTGACCTCAGTCTATCTTGGCTGTTAAATTTTTTGAGGAGAACATGACTGCAAAAACAATGTCTAAAGTCAGGGCGTATATCTAGAAAATAATAGCATCAAGATGAGAAAATGTCACTGTGATGCCTGTGTGTGTCCCTAAGCATTTCTCAAAACAACTTTTCATATGAAGCAGCTCTTGCATAAACTTCAAAAATTGAGACCATGGAGTCTACTGTCTGGAAAGGAGTCCAGTCTAGAAAGAAAGGTCTATGGGTGCTTAAAATGTTATGAAACATCAAAATGCAATGGTAAACTTTCAAAACAGAGGGGAGGATATGCACAAGGAATGCAAGCACTAAGTATTTCATCTGCTCTCCTATGGGAAAATAAAAAGCAGTAAGTGGTTCAAAGTACAGTAGAAGCACTTTTTCAAGCATGAGAGCAGTGTTGTTTAGTCCTTCACTGAAATATAAACTCAGGAGCTCGAGTTTCATCTGAAAGACGACAAAAACAATAGAAATTTTTCAATTTACTGAGTTAAAAAGTCAGGAAGGTAGAACTCTTCCCCGCCCCTCCACCACTCTTTGGAATTCACTCTAAATGCGAAGCTATCATTGTTCTTTGAAATTGAGTCTGCAAGAAATGAAAGTTAAACAAGCACAAGTGAATCTTATGAAGAAAGGACTGAATATAAACACAACATTGTTTTGAAGTTGTTTTTCTTACTGAAGAACATTCCTCCCCTGAACTGTAACTCAAATCTAAAACTCTTTCAGAACAGAAATGTCTTCAGAAATATGCCAGAATGAAGAATATGCCACTTCTCAAATTTACACATTAATGTATCAGGAAGCATCAATATAGTCAAGCAGTTGTAATTAGGAAAGTGTCTAGTGCAGAAACACCATAAAAATCCATGCTCCTGGGGCCATGAGTTTGATGGGCTTGGAAGAGGTGTTCAAGCAATGGGATCAGAGAAAAAGGAACAAGGTTTGTTGGCTTGGCCTTGCTCTTCAGTGACATGCACAAGCTTTTGTTTTCCTTTATTTAAATTCCTAAATAATAAACCAACTAAAATTATACTACTTACATGCTCAGTTTGTGTGGAATTGTCCCTTTTGTGGGATATCTAAAGCAGTTTTAGCTGTTAAAGCTAAGTTGGCATCCCAGACATAGTACCTCCAGGGCTGAAATGCAGCTACCCAAAGTAGATACTTGATGTCCTACAGAACAGTACCATTCTCCTCTGGCACATAACCAGTTCCTACAACGTGTCACCTTCTCCCTTCTCTTGCTTTAGAGAACTGGAGGCTTCCCAAAAATATTTCCTACATATTCGTCTCCTTCTGCTCCTTTCTAAGATCCTTGGAAGACTGGCTTCAAACTTCCTGCCAGTGGCCTCCCACCAATGTCAAAATCATGTTAATTCCTGTGATGATTTGTCTGTGTCCTCACACCTGGAGGCCTCAAACTGACACTGAAACTGACTGAAAACTGCGTACTTGATTTGATCTTCATTTCTTGCCTTAAACTTTCTTTAAATCACAGACTTTTTAGAGCCTTGTTTAGACAGTAGGATCAGGACTGCAGAGCTTAAGCTTGCTGAAAAAAGAATAAGCTGAAAAACTACTGCAGTATAAACTTGGTTAAAACCTCTGAGTATCACTCTATTATGAATATTAAATAACAAAGATAATAACCCTGTTTTTGCCAATTTCTGTTCTGCTTCATTCAGCCCATGCAGAGTGTATTGAGATCTCCATCCATCCATGAAACCCTGGAACATTTTGCTGGCTGGTATTATTATTAACAAATGAAAAGCATCAGGAAGTGCAATTCTTGCTAAAGGAACTTTTTATAAAAAATAAAACTAATGTAAAATTTTGACTTGCTTACACAAGGATCACAGTTTCTCCATCTGTCTCTCTGTCTGCCCAGCTGCCTCTCTAATGGTTCCCTCTCCTTTACTAGCACCAACTTCTCAATCTAGTAGTGAATTCCAAATTCCTTGCCAAAGGAGTCAAGTCAAGTTACAAAGATACTCCAGTTCTGGTTCCTGCATGATCAGCCATTCTTTTTGAAGATCAGCACATCTATAAGAGAGAGAAGGTTCAATTAGCACCACACTGAGGGAGAAGATTCAGGGCAAGCCAATAGCTTTCTCTCCCATTTGGTCTGTCTTCACAACCGGTTTTTATGTGTAAGGCAGCCAATCTCCACATGTATTACCAGGAATCAACTTCAGCACATGTTAACTCTTGCCCAGAGAGCAGTAGGTGAGTGCTGAAGGGACCTGACAGAGTTTTGAAGAGGGAATGAGGACATCAAAAATATGGCAGGGGGACCCAATGTGTTTATCTAAGCCCATAGAATCACAGAATCACAGAATCTTCTAGGTTTGAAGGGACCTTCAAGATCATCTTGTCCAACCATCAACCTAATTCTGACTGAATGTACTGCATCTTAATATCAAATGAAACTAAGGTTAAAATACCACAGCTTGTTTAATGGTGAAGTTTTTAACATGTTTGTCTCTCATTTTGATGTGCTATTGATAGGAGTATTTCTACTACAATGCCAGCACATTGGGTTGAAGAACATACATTAAAAAGCCAGGGAAATATAAAATACATCCCACACTTTCACCTTGCAGAAATTAGTAGGGAGGGCACTATGAGTATTAGGTCCACACTTCCTACTTAATCCAAACTATCTTTATGAATTAAACCTAACCTTCTTCTGGCAGTGGGGGGAGGTGTGTCATGTGTAAAAGGTGCTAACTCATATACTTGGAGGAAATCATATAAAATGCAGATAATATGAAGAGGGTTAAAAGTCTCTTTGTGAGAGCACTTGCTGACCAGTACTTTTGAAGACCCTCAGGCAATTTCTTAACACAGAACCTTAAGTTCCTGTTGAATACAAGGGAGTTTTGTGTGGACTTGCAGTGGGGTCAGGATCATAGTACACACTCACTGTTTGAGCTGTGATAGTGCTAGGAAGAGGTACCTGTTCCGTTCATTGCATTCCCATGCAGAAGGCTGCTCTGCTCCTTTTTCCCTTGCAGATGCTGATGCCTGTGGCACATCTATCCTCATGCTGACAAGCCAAATATTCTGTGTCATGGGAGAATACGCTATGAAGGCTGTAGCAACACTCGTATCTGACAGGGCACTGGTCCTATGAGTCCGTATGGCAAGGATACCAAGCCCTGCAGGGGGCAAAGGGAGAAATGTAGGAAATATAAACAGCACATTTTTGGCACGTTTCTGAAACAGGTTAAAAAGAGAGACTTGAAAGATTAGACTAAAGTAGAATCAAGACAGGCATGTTTTCCAGCAAAAATATAAAAAAATTAAAAATCAGGACCCATCAAAGACATTCTATTAGAAGACAAACTTCAGTTCACCTTAAAAATATCATCTAAGCTGTCAGAGGAAGCCATTGCTGTTTGGGATTGGCACCTCATGCAGCTGTATTTTCTTAATGGTGGGTACAGAGCAAACACAATCAGCAGGTCTTTCTCTGCTGACTTGGCACTTGTTGGATCCCCCTGGATCCATAAGTGCAGTTCTTATTAATCAGTCCTGCACACAAACCACTGTGTGCAGCAAAGCTCAGGCTTCACACAAAACAATAAATGCTTTTGAAATTGTGTTGCTTAGGTCTGAATGCTCATTAGATAAGCCTGCGCTGGAGCCAAGGGACACTTAACAATAACCTCACATACGTCTGATGGTCTCTTTTAGCTATAAAAAGTAAATTTTAGGTTTTGTGCAAAGACCCAGATTAACTGCTGTGGAGACTGGTGTCTTCATTCTCTTCACAGAGGTCTGTTGAGACAGCAGAGCAAATTTTCTTCCTGTATTTTCTTCTGCAGTCAAAAGTTTCTATCTTGTTTCTCCTGCTTTTTGTGACCCAGTCAATCCATATGTCACAATTCTACAGCAGAAGAAATATCTATTCTGATTTTTATTCTGTTGAAAATTTTTCATTTAAAACCAAGCTGAACTTATGCACTTTGCGTGAAAGGCACAATATTAATTAGAAAATAATGACTTCTGATCACTGAACACCACAGCATCCTAGACCTACAATGTCCTAGATAGGAAGTTTTGGAAGGATCATAAGATCAACGCAGATCCTAATTCATATATAACACACCTAACAGAAGCTAACCTTCTCACAAATGCCAGGTTAAGGTTTATTCTTTCTTTTGACCTACTGCTTACGGAACATGGAAATAGTTTGTTGCTTATCACCCCCATGTGACACAGCTCTAGCTGGAATATCACAGTTACCAATCTCCCCCATTCTGAGTGAGGTACTCTTAATTGATCCCTCTGGACTTACTCTGTCTGTGAGTCTACTTCAGGCATTGATTTGTTTGTTGGCCTCATCTACATTATTTCAACACTGAGTTTTTTCTTCCAGATAATAAAGTAGTTACAGGTTTTAAAGTCAATTATAGCCCTACATGTGGAATAGTTAATATCAACAAAAAAACCCCCAGATAATTTAAAAGGTAACTCTGAACATAATTTACAACATATCTTCCGTATTTAGATTGACTGCATCTTGGGAGGCTTAGATTTGAAACAGATGCTCAGGTGATTTGAAAATCACTCAAGGAAATCTGGAAATTAGCTCACAGCAACATGAAGGAATATCTGCTAGATTGAAAAGCGAAAAAAGACAGGGCTATTGATTGGGCTGGAGAGTAAATGAGACTACAATAGATGTTTGGTTCCATAGACTGGAAAGAATCATCTTCTGGGTTATGAATATGATATTCACCA
Source organism: Tringa solitaria (assembly GCA_026413425.1). Taxonomy (NCBI): domain Eukaryota; kingdom Metazoa; phylum Chordata; class Aves; order Charadriiformes; family Scolopacidae; genus Tringa; species Tringa solitaria. The sequence goes on along the minus strand of JAOXJM010000012.1, from coordinate 150,656,982 downwards.
TGATACATACTTAGGAAGAGAGAGACACATTCTGACAGGCAATGCTTAGTTGCAGGCAGTTTAAAATCAGTGCCAATATAGAAACAGGAAATGTATCTTATAAATAAACATGACTTAATGTATGAAGACTCCAGGAATTTGAAGTGACAGTTAAAGTGGCACCTTGTGGTTCATCATATTTGATCCCACTGTGTCAATGTCACAGTGGCAGCTGGTATCAAGAATCGCTGGTAGAGAAGAGGATAATAAGCTGCTCTCCTCATCCTCACCACCTTTCCTAACCATGTTATTTATATTTATGGGGGGTGGAAACTGGGACAGCAGTTTTGAAAAGTGGGAAAAAGAAGGGATATCTAGGTTCACTGTATACAGATCATGCCCTCAAGTAAAAAAAGTTAATATGTTTCAGCATCAGGTAATGAGGTAGACAACAACATTTATCCCATAGGAATGCTGTTCTTCTCTGAAGTTCTGATCTTTGACCTCCTGCCCATTCCTTCCCTACTTTGTGTTGTACATACAATTTAATTGACCTGTGTAGCTGACTACCTTTATCATGGAGAATGTGGCTCCAAACCTGTTCAGGCAGAGTCAGATCTCCCTCAAGCTAGATGACTGTACCAGCCATTGAGTTATTGGATGAGGAAAGTGGACAGCAATGCTTTCTCCTTTTCCCATTAAGGGTCTGTCTGAGTCTTCCCAGGAAATGTGTGGTGTTCCTAATATACTTTGCCTGGATGCTGAGTGTTCCTGTGGGTGGCCAGACCCCTGAAAGTCAGGTGCTGCATCAAAAGATTTAACCCTCCTGCCCCCTTCGCAGTCCTACACTCAGAGGTCAAACTCAGAAGTTGGTAGCTCTGGGTTTTCATACAAGGACCCCGCTTGTGGAGGCACGAGAATTTTGTACAGTATTTTACAGCTGGAGAAGGTAGTTGGCAGCTATAGGACTAACAAGGAACTACCCACCAGTACTGACAACCCCTTTCAGCCAACTCTACTAGATGGATAAGATTGTTAGACTTTATTTTGCTCAAGGAGAGCTCCATGTCTTACTTGTTTAGTCTATGCACTAGATCGTACTTTTCTCTGTACCCCACAGTGAAACGCCTATGTAAGAATGTTCTGAACGCAGCTTAAAGTTCATCATTAGCTTGTCAAAGCCTTAGGAGGTGCACATGACTTTCAGGAGACAAAAAATACTGATGACCCAGGACATTTCTAAAATAGAGCTTTCTAAAAACTTTCCATGTGTCAGCAATAAGCACATAAAATGGAGATAGTTTGAAAGGAACTTTCCAGTGGCATCTGGAGACCGGCACGTCCTACCATGTTGACTCCAGCACTTTGCAGAAAAGCTGGCACACGGCATAAGCCTGGGTCTGGGTGAAAGACACTCTTCTCCTTAAAGGTGGTACCTCTAACATCTGCACCTCGGCACCCTCAGCACTGACACCCTCAGCAATGACAACTGTCTAATGGTTTTTCTCATTAATACTGTATTTATATTAAAAGTTGGACTGCAACTGTTAGAAATGTGTAAGTTAACTTTTCATCCCCTCCAAAATTTATTCATTTCATTGTAATATAGACATGGCATTTGCACATTCATCAGTACTGGAAATCCAGTCT
>JAOXJM010000012.1:150629881-150655253 GCA_026413425.1 Tringa solitaria | reverse complement strand
TTGCACATTCATCAGTACTTGAAATCCAGTCTTTAAATTGTCCTATGTATGCACATATATTTATAAGTTAATAAAAATATACCCTTTCCACATTTTTTTTCTACAATGAAATAGCCTGTGAGCAAATTACATTTTCTTTTTACTGTTTACTCAGCACAGTGAAAGAATATATTGACTGCTCAGTTTCTATGACTTTTTCCTCTACAGCTTAAGAAAACGGACTCCCACTCTTATTAATTTCAAGTATTTTCTTTGTTGTCCCATAAATTGTCACTGCAGCTCTGACCTCTTTGCAAATTCACAGTAGAAAGAATTAAGACATCTATTTATTTACAGTCATTTCCAAAACAGCTGTGCATCCACATGCTGCTCACAAAAGTTTTTCTGCACTGTGGGTGTTTCAATCATAAAACCACGTGGCTGGCATATAAAAACAAATCCATTTCAAGGGCTGAATTTCTTAATTGGATGACTGGAGCCATATAATGACCTGGGATCTAGACCTGGCTTCAGTTAATCTTTTCCTTACTGTTCTTCAATCCCATGAATTGTGCCACTGACTTCATCAAAACTGTACATATGGAAAAGGAGACCGTGTCACATTGTTTGTTCCCGTTTCAGTTCTTCAGTTATCTGCTGCTGGCATGTGAAGGATCCTACACAATCTGTCACTTTGTTAATGAGTGAGTGGTGTAGCTCTGGAAGCAGCCTGGTTCACCCTGCGCTGGAAAGATCTTGGTTAAGACAAACTGATGAGAAGTTTTCCAATTGTTCCCACCTCCTATAGCTCAGCTTCATCTGAATACTCCGGTTCCTGAAACAGGAGAAAGAAAACTGTCTAGAATTTGTTTTCTAGTAATTTTTTTTAGGTCAGTTATGGTCTAATTAGTCTCACTAAACATAAAGGTGTCTTTTATACAAATTAACAAGACAGAATAAAAGAAAAATATTTTAAATTACCTCATTATTGGAACAAAGGAAAAAAGCAACAACAAAAAAAGTAACAAATGAAAATCAAGCAAGAGCATTACTCTGGTACAGCATTGCAGAGAACTATCTGTTGGTAATAAAAATTAAAACGGAAAATGAATGGCCTGGGGATAATTCAGGTCCTACACCACAGACACTTAACTCTTGCATGATAGCCAGTGCCACCACTGAGGCAGAGGGTGGAAGCAGATGGCCCCAACCAACATGAGATGACATTGATGCTGATCAATAGGAGAAGGGCGGGCAACAAATCATCCACAGCCTCACAAATGGCCAAGTGCTCAAGATGGCCTGTGCCACTGCTGCCCAGATGGTTGATGCTATCAGAACTTTATCAGCTTAACCCTTTCCCCACTGACAATAGGAGGCTACTCTCCTCTCTACACTAACACTTTACCACACCAAATCCTCTTTGGGTGTTGAGCGTGTGTTGCAATGCTGACACGGGGCTCAGGTTCATGTTAATGTTTGCCAGCATGTTGACTAACACCACCAAGGATGCCAACCGGCTTGTCAGGATGGACACATGACTGGGGGCACTTGGTCAAGCTCATATTCCACTGCCCCAGGCAGGATGAGCACAACTGGTCTGTGGGCTCTCAGCTGTGCACAACAGCAAAGACAGCCCAACGGTGCTCAGAGAATTACACGGGATTAGTTGGGCGCCTAAATGACTGTCTGGAGACAATGATCTTGAGGGAGGACCATCACAAACCTCACCAGCTTTTGCTAGAGCTGCAATGTCCGTGACTTGGCTAACATAAACACGTATATTGAAACCAAAGACAAATGGCTCAAATAAACCATTTTACTCACTGCTGGGGAGAGCAGGAAAGAGCAAACTGTGAACATCAGGAGTTGGTCAGATCACTTACTGTGATCCTTGAGCCACTTCTGGTAGAGAATCGGCATCAACTAGGTAGAAGATGGGCTATGGTGTGCTATGGTAGCATGTACTGTATTACTCTTAAATGCATCAGTTGCGCATGAGAGTTTTTCAAAATACCAGGAAAACTGGCAAATACACTTTTGGTTAACATAAATTATTTCAATATAACTAAAAGGTGATGAAAAATTAGGATGAGGACAATACCTGATTTATTAAATGCCTAAATGATTTGAGATGGGAAGATACAAACCCATACTTTTAATCCAGCATATAAAACAGTAAAGAAACATTTTTTTTTTTTTTTAATGACCTCATTCTTGAATGCATTTTGCCACTAATGCAAAGTTGTGTTTGGGTAAATTGCTCATTCTGGAGATTTCTGGTTTTCTGACAATTAAGGGTGAAAATAATAATTATTGTTAAAGTTAACAGTTACTGCTACTGTTAATAATTATCATAATGTTCTATCAGAGAAAATTATTCTGATTTAGGCAGAAGCATGGAATTGTCAACAAGGCAAAGTTTCTGGAAAGGAAATGAGTTTTAGAAAAAATCATATTTGCCTGTGATCTAGTGAAATGGAAGGAGCGTATATGCCAAACTGATGATTAGGCTATAAAAATGCTCAACAATAACTAATTCATATGTAATAACATGCATTTATTTATAAGGTTACAAAGCCTGGAAAGTTCTTAGTGTTACAGACGAGATACTTGAGAGTGAACATAAGGCTGTCTGGATCACAGCGTCCTTTTAGTAACTTATGATTAAATCATGCTACAGATAGCAAATAAAGCTTTTATTACTGGAAAATTATTTCACCCAGGACATAAAACTGCTGCAAGAGTCCTTTCTTAATTACAAATTTTACTTAGTTTTTCAGTACTATCATGCAAATGTTTCCTTAGAAGAGGAAACTAAACTGCCAAACTAAATTAGAAAAAAAAGTCACGGGTTTATAAGCTTTAAAAAAATGGCTAAAGCAGTTTTCAGAAATGTATTCTAGGTGTAAGCTGGGGAAAAAAAGTGAAAGACCAGACTCAGGTATGTCAGATGCCTATCGTTTGCTTTAGTGTTAAATGATCTTGTGGTTGAAAACGGAACTGGGCCATATTAGGGCCAGTTCTCTAAAAGCTGATCTATGGGTCTTGTGGTAAATCATAAAAAATCAGCCTGCCTCAGTAGAAACATTAACCTCCTTTAAAAGAAAGTCATGAGCTAACTTTCCTGCTTTGGTTAAATACAAATATTAAATAAAATTACAGTAGATCAGAATAGGAAAAAAAATATATATTAAAGCATCTGCAATTTTCACTTAGGCAAGTTTCAGCTTCTCTGTTCCCCAGCTGAAGTTACTCATAAATAGGATTCATCTGTTCTCAACTGGTGGAAGTGAATTAAGGAAATTAATAATAATAATAAAAAAAACCACAACAAACCCCTTCTTGATGTTCTGTAATATTTTGGGGAATAAATAAGAAGGGTAACAGGTAATTCCCACGAGGTCCTGATACACCGGAGAGACTTTACAAAGAAGGAAGATGCCCATTTCATTATGCCTTAATTTGTTGCTGTTGCCATCTAGTGGAGGGCCCTCCCCTCACAAAGGGCTGCTGGGAACAAGGCTGACCTCTGCCCAGTTTTATCATCTCCCTTTTAATCTAGTCCCATCACACTTTTAGTTTCTCAGATCTGTAGAAATGATCCTTCTGTCCACACCTTTTCTGACAACACCTTCACCGAGCTTCCCTATGAATAAAAATAAGCCCAGTTGACACAAACCCATGATTTGCATGAGCTAGTTTTGCCAAATTCTGGAGAATTTGCTTGGGATGTGTTTCAACACACGAAGAGCTGAGAGAAAGCATCTCAAGGTCAGCCCAAAGAAGGAGGGTGTAAGCGAGAGAGGTGTAACCAGACTCATCATCAGCATGTCTCATGTAACCAGACTCATCATCGACATGTCTCATGCTGTTAGAGAAGACCAAAAAGCCTGTCCCTCGCATGGCTCTGTTGTATAACTCCCAGCCTGGGTGGCCAGTACAGCAACACACACTTGTTCGTGTGACTGACTCACGTCCTCACTGCTGCTGCTGACACGGTCTCTGCCTTTGCAGACCCAGCTGTCTGTATCTGCAGGTTACAGGTTTGGGTATTTTGTAAGGTCTGTGCCTGTCGTCATGAGAGGCATCCTGGAAAGTTTCCCTGCACGGTATGTTCTAGCTGACAGGCTGGTCACGGATGTGCTGCCACTTCTGCTCCTCAGCAGCTCCTTACAAGGTTGTTCCTATCCTGTGCTCTTGTCAAGAAGGTCTTTGCAAGCCTCTTGTGCGGTGCTGAGTGCTTAAATGAAATGTTTCTCCTGCATTTGAAGACCCCGTGACAACAGGATGCCATTGACCATATTACGCCTGGGAGCACAAAAGCAGCCGTCATTCACAAATCCCTCTTTTCTAAAAGTTACTCCCTGCAGTAACCTGCCAATAAAGGAAATAGTTTTGCAGTAAATGTGCTTTATTTCTTGCCTCCTTTCATCTCTGCGAAGGGCCCTGCATGCTGGCACGGCGGTAACTTGAAAGCAGGACTATATTCCCTCATTGCATTTCAGAGAAATGGGTCACATCCTGTACAAATTAGAAGTGTACAGACAATTACCTTTAACTACATCCCAACAATAGCCTTAGGAAGCGCAAGTACTATGGCTGGCACAGCCAGCAGGTACCCGACGTGGTGCTCGTCTTCCATTCTCTACCTCCTAGCTCTGAATTGGCTCTGCTTACATGTTTTGCTGCACCAACCAAGTTAAACCAACCAAACATCATCACAAGGAAATTGCTGCCTTACTGTCCATAACACAGGAACAGATTGGCTCGTTCTTGTTTGGTTTTGGGTTGTCTTCCTTTATCATCCTATTGATGATATATCTCTAGGCTGGTAAAATGTTTTAAATCACAACTGGTTTAGTGTGTGAGGAGCATTTCTCGCTGCTCCTTTGCCTGGGTAAACTCTAGGGCAATGGGTCCCAAGAGAATTGTGTAATTTGATGCACCAAAACTAGAGCTCCAGAGCCAGAGTTGCCCCTTGTGAAGGATGGGGACTGTATCCAGTTATGATCCAGGCACTAAATCTGGTCACAAAGGAATGAGTGGAGATGTAAAAAATAGCTTCATTTTCCATAAAGCACCACAGAGCCCACTTAGTACCAGGTTCCAGTGTTTTCAAAAACATTCCTTTGGCTTTTGGGCTTTGCCTTTTTTTAATCTGGTATTTTTCTGATTAGCAACATACACAACAATTTGTTGCTTTGATTTACTTCATACTGGAGCTGGTGGCAGAAAGACAGCAGTGCAGTGTGATAATGGGACTTCTCAAGCAAAGAATAAGGTGATTTTAAGAAACAGATGAGATTTCTAAACCCCAGCTTCATTTTTACTAATTGATTCCATACCATCCTCTTTCAGACAACTCCCATGGACCTTTATCATGGTATTTTGAATAGAAAAATGGACTTCAGGGGCAATTTGCTGGAGCACAAGCGAGTCAAAAGAAAGTGGCAGCTGTGGAATTTTTTGAGATAAGGTAGAAAAGCACATCATTAAGTGACTTGATGATGGTGAGCAGAGTTAAAAGAGGAATATCCCTCCTTGAGATTTCTTTCTTTATCTAAGCAATTAATATATTATTGGCCTCAAAAAAGGATTAGACAACCTTTTCTCTTACTCAGAGCAACCTTGCTAATAGTTATCTTGCCTTGGAAAAAGTTAACACTTTACATTTCTCCAGCGCTTTTCACCACAAAACTACATAGTTGGCAGTCCTTATTGCGACCGCTAGGAAGAGCAAAATCCTCACACACCCCTGAAGGGCAAATGTTTTGGCTGGGACATAGAAGTTAATTAATATTTTTCGTGTTCACAGCACTGCAGTGTCCCAACCAAGGTCAGGGCTGCATCGTGCCAGGCACCACGGAGATTCATGGAAGGAGCCAGTTGCTGCTCAAAGCTCAGTAGAAAGGAACAGTAGAATTTTGCAGGCAGAATGGGAGCATGTTCAAACCAATTGCAAAAAATAGCACTCGCTGCATGAGTTTTAACCTATGGTTCTCGCCCATCTTGCTGTGCTGCCTCATAGCACAAAAAACACCATGTAACACAAAATTCAGTGGTTTTAGGTTATCCTCTAAAGAGGAGAGGTGCAATTATCCTCCTGAAACAGCGGTTGATAGTTGTAGTCAGAAATCAGCTGGAGTTTACAAGTGGACAAAGTGAACATTATGGCCTTTGCTAAACTGAATGTAGCATTTTTTTATCACCAGCAGAAAAATCTTAAGTTGCGTGTGTGGGAATTGGATGGTTTCCTCAGACTGAACACTCCTGTGCTGAAATCCTGGCCTGAATAAAGATGAGTTTTGCAAGCAATATTGAAATAGAGATTCTTATATAATGTATATCTCTGGGAATCTGGGTATACATGGGTAATGAATGTAATACAATTTTAATGAGAATTTCATTTTATGACTCAGGATACAAGAAGACATAACTTCTCCTAATATAATTACCTTTGATTAATCTGTGGGAGTTATTAATTTCAGACAAAAGTTTTGCTTTTTCGAATGTCCAGACTAATGAAATTACTCTTATTAGTTTGAGGGTAGATGATGACACAGATATAACAGGCACTGAAACAGAGATGTATTGGACAGCTTACTGGAAATTGAAATTACAGCAAATGAATATTGCACATTGACCCATGAGCACAGTGGGCCACTTTTTCAGCAAGAATTCTTTTATGTCCCTTCTGTTAGCACTGTTAACATACATGCAACACAATCTGCTTTAAGATATTACCAAGCACCCCTCTGAAACACAAACCAGGAATGAGAAGGAAGGACTATTAAAAGAACAAAAGTATTCCGCCCAGGCATATTAACATTATAATTTATATTCTGTATTCTGATAGTGGCCGAGGGGGTGAAAGAAAATTGGGCTCAATTATGCAAGGGGTTGTTCAGACTCTCAAGAAAATAAAGTCTGAGCTCAGAAGAATTCAAAATCTTATTTCCAGCACCCAAAAAAAGTGATTATAAGAAACAGCAGCAGGGAATTCAAAGAAGTCTGATGAAGAGACTGTATTAAGGAAGTATATGGAGATGGATTGTACAATTGTTTAATCTCTTTGCTTGCAGTCTGCTCTGTTTTACTGTGTGGTCTCTTCTGCTGAAAAGGGGTTTGGAAAGGAAAGTTGCTTCCCTGCCTTAACTGACAGCTATTCCTTGCAGAATGTGGATTCTCTCTGGAGTCAGACGAATTTGTGCCCTTCCTGAGAGCAACCTGAATGAAGTAGCTGGAGTGCAGAGCAGGAGCAGGACAGCAGCAAACCTGTAGCAAAGAGAGAGACTGGCAGGCTTCAAAAGAACAAGTAAAAAAGGATTTTTTTCAGGGACAAAATGGATCCTACTCATATAGCGTTTGTTATAGTCCAGAATGGTACTGAAAATCACTGGACTGAGCCTAACATAGCAAGAACCAGACCTGAAAAGACTTGTGGAAGAATCATAGAATAATAGTATGGTTTAGGTTGGAAGGGACCTTAAAAATCATCTAGTTCCAACCCTCTGCCATAGGCAGGGACACCTCCCACTAGACCAGATTGCTCAAGACAGGAGAATCTGATTGCCAGCCCTTTAATTTCTATTATATTTTATCCAACAGATTTTTTGCTTTGAAAGCTCATTTTAAAATTCCATTTTCAAAGCTACTTGCTGTGTTTTCATAAGCACATCTGTGATGATGGAGAGCATGTTTGGTGTTTGTAGTGTGCTCTCAGTCCATCTCAGAGCTTTGATTTACTTCAGGTCCCATCATACCCATGCGCACACCCAAATCAGCTATAAAGCAAAAGTCAGGGGTGACAAATAAAGAGATACAGAATTTCAGAATGTTTGTACCATGCTCCCACACAATGCAAGAAAAAATCCAATTAATTTGATATATTTCATATGTAGAAGAGCAAAGTATCTTGTTAGAGGATGAAAGCCCAAATGAACATGTTACTAAATGAATTTGTCTCTGAAATAAGCTAAATTCTGAAGTCCTCCCTTACACAAAGCTTGCACTAAATTTTAACAAGTTTGCCTGTAAAGGGCTGGGAGAAAATCGAATATTATTTTATTGGATTTAGCAGTGGATGAATATTTCTCATTCTGTCACAATAAGATTATTTACTTGCAAAGAGGTACTAAAAGAAAATATTATGAAAGATAAATGCTTATCTCTAAATGGCAAATACTTTCCCTATATATTTTTACTTTGGGGCACAAACATTACAAATGCGTCTTCTCTTTTAACCATTATTTTTCCTCCAACATTTTTACCATTGTCTTCCTGTATTTATCATTACTAGCAAAATCCATCTCCAGTTGCATCTGTATTCCTGGATGTCCTACTTGCAATATATTAGGAAATATATGAGAGTCAGGTACTTGGTGTTTTTTTCTGTATTTCATACTGGAAGCCTTCTTTTGGGGTCTACTACCAAAACCACCAAGTGAGATTCTTTTCTTAGTTTCTGCTTGTAGTTTTTCTTTGCTTATTTTAAAGTTATCTAACTTTCAAGTATTTATGTAGGTGTTTATAAGTCAACTGATTTGTAAGTGAGTTTCTCCTTATAGTTGCTGGGAAGGGGTTCAAAACATATTTTTACTGAGTTGATGAGTGCTGTGCCTTGCCCACCTTGCATGTCAGAGCTGAGCTCTGGGAGGAGCCATCTCATTTGGAGCCCAAGAGTAGCTGGAGACTGGAATACAGTTGAGACAGCGCAAGCACTGTAGCTCCTCTGACCTTGTTTTAATTCCTAGATGCTTTTCCAGACTTCTTGTATATTTTTTTTTATATTATTTAATGAGTGTGGGCCTTAGCTCCCCTCTACAAAATGGGAACTATTCCGCAGTTCTGCTCCAGTCCTTCAAATTCGTTTTGCCTCAGCCAACTTTTCAGAGCAGGAACATCCACTCCCTGAATGACAACATCTGCCTTAGTGGGGTTCTGCCCATGAGTCTCTATGTTGTTATAACATAAGTAATTAACACAAATAAAAGCCAAATAAAATCAAGGACTATCAGTTAGATTTTTACGTTTATGAATTTCTTATAAGCATCTACAATAAAAGATAAAAATAACCATCCTACTTGGTAAAAAGTAAAGATCTTTCACTTCTACCATTTCCCTAATAAACACCTCACTGGCACTCTCCCTCCTGACTTTTAATTATGGGTCTTGTTAAGTTCATAAACGTTAAACAAATATCATTTCCTTACTTAGGCAATCTTGTTTCAAGTGATTCACATGTACCTCACAACTTTGTGATAAAGGCAATTGTGCATTTTCCTTGTCAGCCTAGAAATAAGCATTGTATAGAACAATCCTACTCTGTTTTCCAAATTACAGTGCAATAATAGGCTCGTAGTTCCCAGTCACGACTGAGTTTCTGTATCTCCTACATTGTTTTCTTCTCTTTTCATTTCCATATCTACATCTTTGTTTTAAGTTAAGAGCGGAACAATTATTCAGCAGCACAAACCAACGATTTCTCTTCCCCGTATAAATTATTTTTGCCATTTTAACACACTATTAAAGATGTACAGAGAGCCAAACCTTAAATCTACTTTGCAGAGTTTGTGTCTGCTCTTCCACCTCAGAAGACAACAGAATGGCAACACTTGGATCCTGAAAACAGATGGTGAAAATCTGAGAAGTGGACTTAGCTGCAAACTACGTGGATACTAGAATGGTGAAAAGCCTAAGAAAACAGACTACTTTAAGATACCACACTGATAAGCGTGGCCCAAAGACTAACTAAAGATGATACCCAATTATAAAAAAGCACTCTCTTTATAAGTAATCTTAATGAGCAATTAAATTAGACAGTGAAGCTCTAAAGAAAATTATGATATATATGCTGAAATCTCATTACTCAAGTGGTGTGGAACATTCAACATAGAAACAGATCTGAAAGTAAGAGAGTAATAATTTATCTTTAAGTTTTCCCTTCAAATTAAAACTTTGTCACATACCAGTTTTCTGAAGACATCCTGAAATGCATAATTGGCACCATACCACCAAATGTGTAATGCCACTTGTGATAAAAGATATATAATTTTGTGTCCCACAGTGTCTTTCTGCATCACAAAATTAGCCAAGGATTATGTATTTCAAAGCAAAGGACTGAGCTCCAGCATATCGAAGCCATCTGCTGAAAGAATCAGACAGAAACCGCCACAATCACCAAGCCACTAGATACTGCCAGCTTTACCTAAAAGGAAACACAACATGTCACACCAGTCTGACATTCCCTGTTGTCAGAGAATACGACTTGCATACTGATCCAGCAAGCATCTGAGCAGCTTTAAGCCCAGAAATGGTTCAGACTGATTTTGTCAACTGGATTGAAATAGAAGAAAATGCAAAGGATCTAGGATCAAAGTGTTCCAGCTCCAGATTGCGGAGCTACTATTCTCAGCAAAGGCCATTCATTTTGCATGCCCTGGCTCAGACAAAGGTCTCAAAGATGAGAATCTAAAATAAGTGATAAATTTATCAACTTCAAAAAAAAAACTATTTAAAAAAATCGATGCTACTCTGTCAAGGCATAGTCACCAAAAAGGATCTGAAATAAAAGCATTACACCAAAAAGAGATTGCCTGGCTTCATTATGACAGGTTTACAGTATTGTTTCTTACAGTTTTATCTATACTATAGACTATACGTGGCCAAAACATGGAAACAAAGCTGGTCCATGCTCATCCACACTGTTTCATGTTGTACTATTCCTGCGCCAGCTGGCACTTTTTCGCGACTCGTTCTGGGAACAGCATCGGTCAGGGACTCTTCCTATCTGTATTAAGTACAGATAAGGTCACCCTGTCTGAGAGGAGGAGGAGGGGAAGAGACTTTATCCAGGCAGATGTGAGCTGTGCCATGCTACCTGTCCCCTGAGCCAAAAACCAGGCCCCTGCTTTATCGGTAGATATGTAGCCTTTCTGTCCACAGTGAGGGGAATTGCACACATGGCTCTATATCATAGTTAAGTGGTGCCTGCATCCCTGGCACCTTGTAGGTGAACCTTCCAGGCATTGATGGAAGCTGAAAAGTGTAGGAAGGCAGTATCTCTGACTTTGGAAATAACTTACTTCCAGAGTTTTCAAGTTAGAGAAAACACAAATTCCTTACATTTCAGTGTGAAAATATTATTTGTCTACAGATCAGTAAAGAACTAGAGATTTTTCCAGTCTTTATGTGATATTGTTATATGTACTCTGGAAAACAGTGGCAAAGGGACTGAGCACTGAAAAAAAGGCTTTGACAGAGCAGGTTTTCATCTGCAGCATCTTGTGCCTAATATAGTGCTGCACTATATCTACTATCCTGCAAGCAACTGGTGGTGACCTTCACATGTCTTAATTTACTAGGTAATAGTGTATTTTCCTCCTTTTTGCCCTGCCATGCACCCCAGGGCAAAAAACAAAAAAAAAAAAAAAAAAAAGGAAAAGAAAAAAAGAAAAGAAAAAGAAGAAAGGAAAGGAAAAAAAATCCGTAGAGAAGCACCATTAAGGGACATTGAGCTATGGGATGCAGAATCCTCCAAGCCAGGGGACTATTGAATTTGAGAGACACGTCCGTAGCTCCCCAATGGGCCTGTCTTGTACTCTTAGAGCTCCTTGACATCACATCATGCACCTTGTTTTTTCCTTTCTGTACGTCAGCTTTTCTTTTCTGCAGTTATTCCTCTCATCATGCCAGTGAAATAAAAACACGGAGCTGTTGCCATATGCTGTGGGCTTCCAGCACTCTCTTCACTCTCTGTGCATTACACTCTTAGCCTCACCCCTGTCTCTGTTTGGACTATAAGTTGTCTGGAGCAAGGACCTTCTGCCACTATATATTTGTAGAGTGCTTAACATAAGAAAGCCGTATCGTTCGTTGGCTGTTAGGCATGACTATAATAAACATAATAAATAATAATAACGTTTTTAGGAGTCCACCAATTACCGGAGATCAGAGTAAAACCTTGCAGGAAATGGGAGAGATGCCTGCCCTGGGATACTTTCTGTGCCATTCTTAGCACAAATTAAGACCAAAAAGAAAATTGTTCATAATGAGCTCTAGATGAAAGTCTTTGCAGGGAGGGAAGAACTATACCAGAAACTGGGGGGAGGGCTCCTCCTGGCCTCAGATTTGCTACAGGCAAATAGTCTTGGCCTAATTGCAGTTTTGTCTTTAGATTTTGACAGTAATTGGGGCACAAGAACAGTCAAAATGGGCTATTGTTCGTGGTGTGCCCTTTTCCTTTTTGCCCAATTTTTTGGAAAAGGTTTGTCTTTTTTTCCCCTCTGTTTTTTTCTCATTCTCTACGTCTCCCCAAACAGCTCTTGAGGTATTCTTTCCCTCCTTCCTACACGCTCTACTTCTTCCTCACTTCAGTCTCTCACTCTGCACCCCAAAATCATCACTCACACCCCCACACGACACGCAGCTGTCCTCCCCTCCGCTTTTTCTCACAAAAGCTCACGTACGCCTGCTCTGTGTATGGTGTTCCCAGGTGGTGATTAATGAGAGCTCGAGCTGGAGCTAAAAAGCTGTGATGAGTGTCTATATAATAACAAACATTAGTGCGGGCGAGGGAGGCAGAAGCATGTGTCCCTCTTCCTCAGGCTGCCAACACAACTACTATTTCATAGCAGATGATTTAAGACATGGAGTTCCTGGGCCTCATTTCAGCTGGAGTCCCCTCAAGGTCCCGTTAACTTCTGAGGTACAGGAAAAAATGCAGGAGAAGAGTCAGGCCCATGTTACATCAGCAGGAGAGGATCTGCGTCTGTCCAGCTTGATAATCATGTTAACTGTGTGATATGAAAGGGATTTTCTTACTGTTAGAATGCCACCAAAGGAAAGCAGGAAAGGTTTCTGCTTCTGGTGGTAGCAGTGTAAGTGGGACATCCCTCTTTCCAGAAGATGCTGCATGGGATGGTGTCCCAGGGGGGTAGGGAGGTCTCTGATGCATCAGGAGCTATCACAAAGACCTTCCTGCCACTATACCTTACTGGTCTCATTCAGTCTATCTGCTTGTATTTCAGGCAGAAACTGCTCAGGCCCTTTGATGATGTGCTTCAAGGAAAACCAGGCAGGGAGCAAACAGAGCAAGTGACATTTAATCTCTACTTCTGCACTTTAACCAAGGAGCTTGACAATATAACATGATTGGATAATGATTCAGGGACAACTATTGCAGGGGAAAATACAAAGAAGGAAGTTAAAAGGGGAAAAAAAAAAACCCAAAACCCAAACAACCAAAAGCAACTGTGATCAAAACTAGCTATCAATCAGGGCTAATTTTATCCTGAGCCAGGGAGGAAAATTTCAGACTGTTGTGGGACAACTACAAGGGAACAGCTGAGTTTCTGTATCATGAAGAAAAATTTCCCTTCATTTGCCCTGATAATGACCTAAATTACAAGTCATGAGGCTGTTTCTGTATAAGTGTTGTAAAATCTAACAGGACAAAATCCCACAAAAATCAGGACAAAATAGTTTAGACTGCAGCTTGCGTTTAGAAAGTATTTTAGGTTTACACGTTAGACACCTTTGTAGCTGCCATCAGAACTAGGACCAGGCTGCAGTAGAGCAGTTCCAGTGTGTAGTACAGAGTGCCTAATGAATGTCCAGACCCTGCCCTGCCTGATGCCTGGTCCAACCTGTACACAAATGAAGACAGAATGGGACTTAAAGCGCTGGCCGTTGTTCTGGATTGCCTTAATTTGACTACACTAGATCCTCTCACATCATTTCTAATCTTGTTTTCCTTTGTCTAAATTTTTCATATGTGTTATTGGCCTCTGTTATCTTTGCAGTTTGGTCTCTTTTAGCTAACTCTTAAGCCTCCTCCTTTTCTCCCCCCCACTTGTACTCACTGCTGACTTTGGAACATGGATTTGAGACAAATGAGGAGTGAGCAGAGATCAGAATCTATTGTGCTCATTAAAAAACTTTCTGGCTGCTTTGCTCTTCAAGTAAATAGTGTATAACAAGCAGTCTGCTAAAAGATGAAGATCTGGGAGAATAGAAGACCTTGTGCTGTTGTGAGAACAGTCAGCGAGATGATGAGTCATTGCTTTAGCCTCATATCAAGGGACACGTAACTTAGTCCATATGTAACAGACAACATACACACATACCCAGGCTGATCCTTAGGATGGGGTAAGAGCCAAATTACATCTTTCTTGAGGAAGAGTGTGATGGGGTCACCGAACCTGGCCTTATTATCCCAAGTGCTATATCATTTATTCTCTCTCACAAATGTATTAGGATCCATTTTGATTGAATTTTGGTTTTCTCTTCCTAGTACTCCCATTGTAGAATGACTGTAGAAGAAACCTTGGTGGACGTTTGGGGCTCAGACTGGATTCTTCAGCTGTGGGAATCTGCGATGGCTGTAGGATTTCTCTGCTTTCTGCTCTTGAGCTACCTGAGAGCCATTCTGCTCCTTAAAACCAGTCCCTTGCTGTGTCCTGCTCTTCAGCCTTCTAGCAGGGAAGTACTGAGGGAGGAGAAGCCAGGAAGAGAGAGAAATAGACTAAGCATTACCAGAGGAAAAAAAAATAATGCTGTAGCCTCTTTGAGGAAGACACAGCCTGGCTTGAGTTTGAAAGGAGGAAGAGAAAGGGAAATTTGGGAACATCAGGACATACCCAGAGAACTGTGCAGGATCTTCTTTGCAAATACCACCTGCATTTTTTCAGCCATTAATGGCCCAAAGGTGTTTAGAACTGAGACACCACCTCAATTAAAATGCTTTTTCCTAATTCTTTCGCTGTGGAATTGTTTATCTCATTCAGGAGCAGAATTTTTATCCGTCTGAAAAAGTATGGCCTTATATTGAGTAATTCCCATGCCAAGAGCTATGCTGGACAAATATCCTGCTTCAGAATGCTTTTCTCTTGATAGCATTTGACAGCTATTTAGTGTGTAATAACATATCTCACAACTCTTATTTAGACACATCTCAATTTAAAACCTGAATCTGAAGGAAACATTCTCTTCTAGGCAGATACATTCAAAGCTGAACTTCAGCCCAGCTGGAACATTTAGTTTTTCCTCACTGAGTTATATGATCTTTTTAATGGAAATGTCATCTCCACCTTAATTATTGCAGTACAAGGAGAAGATGTTATAATATTCATGACAGCAAGTAAAAAATAACTAGATGTAATATATGGATATATCTATTTTCTAAGATTATTGATCTCTTTGGTAGAAGCTCTTGGCAACATCCAGTTCTGGAATTTTTAACTGTGAATTTCAAAGAAAAATAAATGGTGAAGCAAAGCCTTACATAAGTGTCCACTTTGGGAGAATTCAAGATGACACTATGTCTTAGTATTTCTCAGAATTGGGCATTAAAACCCTAGAATTCTTTTCCATGTGTCTTGAACCCTGTTTTTATAAGTTCCTTCTTTTACTCCATTGTATCTCTGTTGAGAATAGAGATCTACTTTTGCCCATTTCAGATCCTACATTCTTTCTTTTTTTTGTTCATTATGCTGTGCTTCCCTTAAAGACAATGGCGGATGATTTTACTGAACATGTCTCAAACTGAAATAGAATATGAATACTTATGGACTTTTCTTTATACTTATAGGTTAAATATTTATTTTATAATAATTCTGTATCCTTTGAACATTGTTGAATTTTTTCCCTTTGTCTGACATTTTTTTTCATTTCCAGCACTTCAAGCCCAGTATTTTTAATCCCACCCTTTCTCTTTCCAGATTTTAACATTGTTATTATACTTCCCCTCAGTCCTATATAGACAGAAGAGCACCAGTTCACTTAGTACCTCGTCATGGACCATTCTTTCCAGATCTCCATTTAGTGTGATTTCAAAATGGTTTGTCTCCCACCTCCCAAAAAATTAGCCAGAAGCAGCTAATAAAATTGCCCTTTAATGAACTTGCCCTGTGAAGTTGCTCTAGAATAAGCTTCATAGAAGTAGAAGGATTCAAGCTTTATGAGTGTTTTGGGTTAAATTTATATTTAATTTGAGCATTTTAAATAAATCATTAAAGAGAAAATAGTGTATGGAAAGGGAAGTGGAAGCTGCATAAAGGTTCTATACTAATAGAGTCATCCTACCACAGTAAAATAAAATCTGTTCCTACTCTTTTTTTTTTTTTGCAGCTTTATTAATCAGTTATTTGAATAAGCTATATCAGGAGCAGCATATTGAATCTTTTATTAAAAGGTATCACAGAGAAGCATATTACATTAAATGACATAGAAGATTCTCACAGATAAACAAATATTAAAATCGAATGGATATGAAATACTATTTTTCATATATGTACAGTCTATGCTTATTTATCTTCAGTATCCGGGCACTCTGACCAGGGTTCAGTATTTAAGTTTTGACTGGACATGATCTGTATGGTTAGTTTCCAATTTAGTCTTTCACTTTTCCTAATTGGTAATTTTTCAGATTTTATCTGTTTCAGGAAGCAGCTATGCTTTCCACTGCAGAAAGCACAGCTCCTTAAGAGTGACTTTAAACTTATAAACTATAAGTTGATTTCTAGAAGACTGTTTAGGAATAGTCCATCAAACCATCAAATTTCTCAGATCACAGGTTTAAAACTGCCCACAAACACCGTTTAATGACAAAGCTCATCAAGCCTAGATAGTAGTTCGTAAGTATTTGAAACTAAGACATCAGCACTTACGACAAAAAGTTAGGAATGTCTTTCTTTTTTTTTTACCAGGTTTTTTCGAACTGCTGTTCTTATGTGCATGGCTTAAAATCTGACTTTACACAAGGAGACAAAAAAGTGAAATATCCTTCCTGCTATCCTGTTTTCTTTGTGCATTTAACAACACTTCACCATGTGTTTCCACTGTGAGGGCATCTTGGGTCACCAATCTATCACCTAGTGTACTAAACAAAAAATGGAAAAAAAATTAAACGCTACCCCAGATTCAGCAGAGGTACAACACAAAGTGCACCAGGTACATGATCTGGAAAGATAAAGCAGGCAACAGGAGAGATGGCAGGATTGAATAATAGTGAACAGTCAGTACCCTGTACTGTCTGCTAGTAATTTGATTTCCCTTCTTGTCTGTGCAGACCTTCCAGCATTTCTAAAGAATAAGAAAACAGGGTCACAAAAATCTGCAGTTGACTGCAGACTTTATTGAAGACCTCTTAAAGCCTAAAATACATACACAAACAGAGCAGAGGTCATATACACAAATATGAATGTAAAAGTGCCTGTATACCTTTACGTATGATTCACAGAACATCCTATACCCATGTGCCCAACATCTCTATACCTAAATTATTATTCCAGAAGGAGGAACACAATAGATGAAGAAAGTTCTCACAGAAATGAAATGTTTCAGTAACCTCTGTCTCTGCAACCTCTGTTTTATCACCCATTAGTCAGCTAAACTTGTACAACTAGCTCTGTGTTACCATGTACATTTTTTGCATTTTACTGGTAAGTAGCATGTACACACACTCTTTTGGTTGTGCTTATATCCCCTGGACAGGAATATCAGACCTTCATGTTTCTGCTTGAAACGCTGACAAATCAAGTTATTATGAACCAACTACTGATGACATTCAAGGATTGACTGTGGCACAAGGTGCTCAAATGGTTTGAAATTTCCAGCTCTCCCTCATTCTTACTTGAAATACAAATGGTCAGCCGATCTTTAGTTCAGAGGTGATCAATAGGAATCAAGCAGAAGGGAGAAGGCCATGTCAAAGTGGATGGATACTTCAAAAGAGGCAATGTCAATGCACTTATCATTTCCTCACACCACAAAAAGACTAATCTTCCTCATAGACATCAGAGTATTTCTCCATCATGAATTAGTGTTTCTTATAGTGGGGATGTTCATCTTTTTGCTTGCACGATAGGGTTTTCGGTGATGCTTGTTTAGCCTTTGGAAGTAAGGAGGCATGCACCTGCTTTGTAACACTCAGCATTTCCTGAAAATACTCAGACGAAGTTTCAGGGACTCTCACTGCAAACAGAAATCTCCAAATCTGTGGACGGTTTTGAAGTGTGTGGATTGCATAAAAACTACAGATGAACCAGTCTTCCTCTTTAGTTGTCAAACTGGCATATTTCTTGGGAATAAAATTTCTTCTTTCATGTCTGGATATTTATTTCTAACCTTCAAGATCATTTTCCTACTGGACAAAGAAATTAATCTGTGAGAGCTATTAACATGAAACCTTTCTTCCATCTTCGGGAATGACTTTAATTGAGAATGAGGCATGTTTGCCATATGTACAGGGGCAAGAAAGTGTACCCTTCAGCGGTTTCCCCAGGCCAAAGTTATCTCTGCACTGAAGGCATTAGCCAAAGCAGCTCACTTGTAAATCAGGATGTAAAAAAAAAAAAAGTACACCAGAATAGAAAATGCAGAGATTTTCCATGCCCAGGATGACAGATCTTCTTTTCTAATCTTCTGCCTGTCCAGGAAGAATATTTGTAAGGTACCTACTCTTGACAGTGATGTTTATTGACTATTCATTCCTATTGCTGTGGGAGCAGACTACAGGTGCTCTTCATCTCCCAAATACTGCTGAAATATGAGTTATCCTTACGCTTATCTCTTCCACGGCCCGCAGAACTTCGAAGTTTAAGTTCTGGCAGACAGAGACGAAATACATCTAAACTGGACCCAAACACAGGGGTCTGACTATATCTACATATTAGTTATGGGTTTGCTTTCCTAGTACCACAGTGGTATAGGGATGAGAAGCCTTCCTTAAGTTGTCTTGTGTTGGGATTTATTTAGACCAAATGTGCCTGACTTTACTATCGTGTTTTTTCTTGGAGTTCAGACATGCTTTGTCAACCATTTATTCATGGGGATGAAAAGTACAGGACCCAGGAAAGTCAGAAGAATGACCTACAAAAGAAAGGGCCATATAACCCCCAAAACTTAGTGCTAGTTGATAGAATAAAACTATACAAGTGTTGGAGAGGAGGGGGAAGAATGGTGCCAACATGGCTTCCAATTTTGACCCAACATGGTTATCTAGTGCTTTTTAATCATGCTGTGGAGGTCCTACTATCACTGGCTGGGCAAATATTGAAGTTGACAAAATTGCCAATGTAAACATAGAATCTGTTTCTTCCTATCCTTGTAAGGGCTCACTCTTCTTGTGAGCTTCAATGACCTCTTCCTCCAGAAACATAATAATCTTCTCTTACTTGCTCATGTCTTCTGTCTACTTCTTTTAACCCCTGCCAGTAAATTCTTCAAAGTGTCCAAATTACTCTCCCTCTTTTTATTCTCTTTGTGCAGAGAGAAAGTTTAGCATTTATTTTTGTTATTTCTTTCTGAGTCAAGGGATCTTTAGAAAAATACCCAAACCCTCCCACTTGGAGGAGTGTCCGAGAGGGGCTGGGATGGACAGACCATAACCCCTATCCCCAGCCCTGTATCCCTGGAGGTGGGGAGAGGTGTTGGGAGGGAAGGGGGAAAGCTGGGAATGGGGAAAAGAGGAAGAAAGGTGGTGTTTTATTTTGTCTCTCTGTTGAGTCTGTTTTGCCCATGACAGTAATGGGTGAGTGACCTCTTTGTATCTTGAACCATGAGCTTTTTCATCCTATTTTCTCCCCCTTGTCCTGATGAAGAAGGGCAGTGAAGAAGCCGTTAGCCCTTGGCCAAGGTTATCTACCACAGGATCAGGCCTGGTGAGAGGAAAACAGGTCAGACCGGGATGGCTGGAAGGGACCATGGGGCACAGTCTGACAACCTGAGTCTGGACTGAAATGGGGCCTCTGCACACACGGGCAGGGACATGAGAGGCACTGAATGAGGCAGGTCAGGACCAACACATCCTGTGAGTGCCCTCAGAGCTAGGAAACACATCTTCCAATTTAGTTTCATTTGGAAGGAATCCAGCTCATGCCCTCTGAGACCTCTGCACAGTGCAAAGCAAAGGGTACTAAGTGGAAAGAACGAGAAGGTTTGTTTTAAGAGCATGCTCTGGATGTAAACATGCTAATGCTCGCACTCCAAGCTGTTTGGATATGACTTCCATCCATCCATCCATCCATCCATCCATCCATCCATCCATCCATCCGTGTGTGGACACAACATCTCCCAGCTGGTCTGTGCAGTTTCCTACTGCCTCTTTAGTCAAGGCTACATCTATTGAGCATCACCACACTCCAGAGCTGTTCAAAGACATTTAAAACATTGAGCATGTTCCCTTAATCTTGCTTTCCATAGCAAAAGTGCAACAACGTATTTCTTCAAAATAAATACAAGCCAACAACAATAAAATCATCAAATATCAGAATTAAATGGGAAAAAACTCCTGAACAAAACTAAAAAAAATATACCACAAAACAAAACATTCCTCCAAACACCACCCTTAGAGGAAGGATAAGCAAACAAAGAGCATATGAAAGATAATATGTATGTTTCTTAGTGCACTTCTGGGAGACACTCCTGCAATGGGGGGGGATGGTCTGGATGCTGTGGCTAACACGCCTGCTCTCAGCAGAGGAAAAGTGAGATGATAATAATCCCTACCGCTGTATAGTCAAGGGAGGTGAGCTGACAAACAGGAGTATGATTCATGATCCCTGTGTTAGGGGGGAATGACAAATGATTGATAATGTGTTTCCGCATTGCTTCTGACAGGTGGCTCATGGAAGGAGAGATCAATCCCAGTTGTGAAATGTGGAAAGATCTCAGCACAAGGTAAGAAGGCAGCAGCTTACAAGTGAATTATACTCTACTGTGCTTGAGATCTTCTAAGCAGCAGCTGTGCTTCCCTTTGGGCATTTTATAGAGTAAACGCTCTATTTTCCAAGGCGTTCAACATCCTCTACTTTTCCCTGATGTTCCTGTGTGTTCAGGGTATTGAATATCATACCAGAATGGACCTTCAGTAGGCCATACATTTTTTAACAGGGATTTTCAATAATTCACAGGATCAGGCCCTAAATATGCACGATATTAGATGAGAATTTTTCCAGTCTCTTTACCATGCAATTTCAAATGCAAAGAGCCTCTGGTTTCCATGTAGTAGCATTGTTTCAATCTCCCAGCCATATAAAATGCCTGGCTAATTGGACTGGTAGAGGAGAGGGGGATTTTTTTGTGTCTGATAAATTAATCAGTGTGCACCGCTGTACATTTCCCACTAAAAATCCTTAATGAGACTTAAAACGCCAAAGAATGGGGTTCTTTATTTTTAGCCGGGAGTTTAGTTTTTAATTGAAGGGATGACTTTTGATCCTCCATTAGCGGGGCGAGAAGAAAGCCTTTCAGGCGGAAGCGGTCCCCCCAGCTGTTGCTTAGCGGCCGAGAGGCTCAGCGCTGCACTTCCACGAATCCCAGGAGCCTATTGATACTTAGCATAAACACACTAAAAGGATCAAATTGACACTCACACAAACCAGAGTCCAAGAAATCACAAAAGCTTTTAATCCAAGCCTCCGGGTAAAAGGATAACTCCTAATTAGCAGTCTAGACTAATCATCAATGTTTAGCTTATAAAAATGAAGCTATCAATAAATAAAGCAGAATCTGAAATGTTGGTATAGGCCAGGCATAAGCTGGAAGATAATTTAGTCATCCACTGTCCATTTCTTACTTGCTCAGTTTTTCAGTATTTCCAGAGCTTTCGTAACCAATGAAGACAGCAAAATGTCTGAGGCTTCATTGCTTACAGATTTCACAGACCAGAAAAAAGGCAACCAGGGCAACAACCAGGGCAAACGAGGATATCCTGTAAGAATTCTCTATAGATCTTTACTCCTGCCTTGTACTTCTCAGATGGAGCTATCACTTAGCTGGACCCTTAGGCAATGTTATAGGGCAGCTGCAAGTCAAGGTGAAATGCCACTTAAATTCTTTCATTAACCCTCCCGGGCCTGTCATTAAATATGGCAGGCTTAGCATTTTTCACTTCAGATGAAAAAGCACAGCTAATCCCAGGAGGCAGATTTTTTTTCGATGCCTAAATTGATGAACAAGACAAGGTCAGCAATTTTCGGTTTATTGACAGAACTCTATTTACTTTTAGAAGTATTGAAATGGTATTTCAGATGCCCTGGAGCAGAACTGTGACCAAAACGAAAAGGGATAGGTTTATGAGAACCATGGCCATTCTGCTGCCTGAAGTATTGTGAGTGGCTTTTGTTTAACTTGGTAAAGCAGAAGGAGATATTTTGTGATTAGAAAGTATTTTCATAAGAAAAGAACTTTAATAAATGGGACAGCACAGGATAGATGGAGACAAACAAAGAGAAGCAGAACAACAGAGAAAGAGCAGAAACTGCAGCCAACCACCCATCTAGAGTTAAATATAGGTTTTGATGCAGAAAAATGTGTGTGGGCTATCTGTTTTGTTTGAGGCTTGTTTGTTTGCTTAGGCATGATCATCACTAACAAGCTGACTAACTGATCTAGATTTCAGTGAGACAAACAGAGCTGACCATTTGAAATCTGTCCGTCATTGTAGCAGTTCACTAATGACAGTTACTGAAAGCCACAGCTGAGCTCCACTTCTGTTTATAAAGATAAATAACCTCAGCTTATTCATAGTGAATAATAATAATAATGAACCCTATATTGCTGTGGGAGCTAGGACACAGTTTGTAAGAACTGGTTTGCCCTGAAAGGCTCTGTCTTCAGACCGAAAAACAGGTGGTTGTATTTTTTTTAAAAAAACAAGTGCAGATTATCTAAAAGTAGGCCAAAAACGAAATTAAGAGAAGGCAGGAAACATTGCTAATAAAGACTAGCAAGTCTAATTAAAATCTGGAGCCTACTGAATTTAGTTCAACCCACTAAATCAGCAGCAGACAGCTCTGACCTGAGCAGGGGACTTGCAGCCGTACAGCTGTGACTGCATCTCTGCCACTTAGGCTTCATGGTAAACTGACACTGAACTTTTGTTAAAACTGAAAAAAAACCCCTGTTACCTGCCTTGATTTTACTGCAAGTGAACTAATTTCTGCTAGCTAATATGAGTGAGGATGACAGCTTTGTCCCCAGGGAAGGTGGAGTTTAAGGACACACATTCTTCATACAAAGTATATTGTTTGTTTCAGGGAGAGGTGAGCTGGGATCCTACAGTGTGACTAAGCTGACTCCCTTGGGGGAGGTTTATTTTTGGTGGGGGTTGGCCCTGCAGGCACCCCAGCTTTCCTAACTGAAATAATCTGAAGTGTATGTATGGGAAGTGCCAGTTAGCAATTAATCTCAGAGAGATTTCTGAGTAGGAAAACATTACTTTTGTCCTGGAAGACCAAAGAATGATACAAACTGGGTGATCTTTCCCAGTAAATTCTCGTAGTTCATCAAGATTAGATTTGTGATTTTTAAAAAGTGGTCAAGTAAGGGATCAGTGCCTTATTTGTGTGCTGTGAACAGAGTAGCTGGGATTTTGTTGATGATCCCAGGGTTTTCTAACAAGAGCTTTCTTTATGTCAATGGTTCTTGTCAATCTTAACTAAATTTTCATTCCACTCACCCTAGAGTACATCTGTGGGCTTAGTAAGTCCATGTTTTTTTCATGATATCTTTCACACATGTATTTACCAGCCTGCTGTTATCTGGCTGCAAATTTAACTTGGCACTGCAACTGTTAGCCACCAAGTGATGTTCTATAGACAACAGAAAACATGGCCAACATCCCCTCCACTTCCTTAGTCCTCTCTCCCTAACGTGCCAACCTACATCCCCCATTCCCACCAGCAGTCCCCTGGGTAGGGAATGCAGGAGGTCGCAACCATGGAACCTTTAGGCACAACGTCTATGCAGAGGGACAGCAGGTGAAAGACATGGTATCGCTCAGATGCATTGACGTCTTCAAACCATTAGCACCAAATCAGCCACAGACCCTCATCCCCCTCCTGCATACAGTCACTAACGCCCTCACCCCAACTTCCAGATGTCTTGCCCACCTCACCTCTTCAGGCACGTTGGTGTGGCTCCATGCTGTTCTATGCAAATTTTGGTTCTATGCAAATTGCTTATGGTATGCAAATCAATGCATTAAATAACTAGCATAAAATGACACATACGGAGATGTGCATAACTTGGCAGCTATAAATCTGGAATCGTTCCACTGACGTCAATGGTTTCACTTCAGACAGGCTCCAGTACGTGGAAGGTGTTGAAATCTGGCCCTGTGATATTTTCAGTCAGCTTCTAAACACAAACTCAGGATGAATGATTAAAAAGGTGTAATTATTATTAATGCCTTATAGTTGTTGTTATTTCTTTAGGTCTGTACAACTAAACATACATCTAAAGGTGGATGGCAGAACACACTTATTTTCAACTAAGCTGACACTGGTCATAAAGAGAGAACTTGTGGTTTGTCAGATCTCCAGGCAGTATGGACCTGATCCACTTTGGCCCTAATCACATAATAGTTTCTCTTGTAAAATAGCCAGGCCAAATAATGCAGGATTTGTGCCAAAAAGTCTTCAGAGGCAGATGCGCACCCTAAAGTATTTCAAATCAATTTAGAGCGGGGAATGAGTATAGATCAGTTCAGTGGTACACGCCATGTATTTTTGATCCGGGACTGGGTGTCTAGAAGCGTATGTACCGTCTTGTGTAACCACCCCCTGACAAGGATCTGCTGTTGTTGTATGCAGGAAAAGCAGAACGTGGTAAAGGTTAATATTGCACATGGCACAATCACAACACCGAGCCCCAGTTCCTGACTGCTTCAACTGCTGCACACTCATTTACACATTTGCAAATGTCGTTTTCACATGGCAGAATTTCCACCCACTTTTTGCCTGAATGTAAATGACTTCAGGAGACGCCAGCCATTAAGTGTTCTTACAACTGCCCCCAACATCCCACCGCTCAAAAAAGAAGCTTCAAAACACTCCTAGAAAACAGTGTAAGACTTTAAAAATATATATCCATTTGTGTTTCTGAACCTTCTTGGTCAGTAGCGGGGCCAGGCTGAGATTTAGCAGGATACTGAACTACAAGACATGCCAGTCGATGACAAGGAGATTCAGCAAAGCCTGATAATGAGAGAGTGTGGAAGAGTCAGGCTCTGCTCCTGCTGTCTATTTGATCTGTTCAACTCACCTTAAATTCTGTTGCATTTTGCATGAGTAAAAGATACAGGAGGTTTCTACGGTATGAAGAAGCTTCCAGATTTTTCATTAGTTAACTGAACGAGCATCAGAGATCATATACATAAACATAGAAGCAAACTAAACTGTCAGTGTTTATCTGTATATAAAATTTAACATTTATCAGGTGTGTATAACATTTCTTTCGGTATTTCCTTTGTGGTTGGTTGGGGTTTTTTTGTGTTGGATTTAGGTTTTTTTTTGTTGACATCATAATCATGATAACTTTACATTTGTGTTGCTATAACTAACTTCTACTTCAACTGACAAGATTAGACCCTCTTACTATAGCTATC
>JAOXJM010000012.1:150609065-150622775 GCA_026413425.1 Tringa solitaria | reverse complement strand
TACTGCAAAAAAAAAAAAAAAAAAAAAAAAAAAAAAGCCAGACAAAAAAGAAAAAGTCAGACAAAACACAGCCTCCCCTTCCCTTATGTGTAACATTCATATTGGTACAGATTGAGGGATTCTACAGATTGAGGGATTCAACTGGTTATTGCAGCCAGACCATTTATTCAACCGGTTATCGCAGGACTGGCTGAGTTAACTGCTTCTCTGCCACTGCTCGCACATAGCCTGGAACTGAGGTTGTCTCCCTGAGATGTTTTGGAAAGGGAAAGGGAACATAGCTTTCCTCTGGCCCTAACTGAAACTACTGTATCCTTGTATCCTTTGTGGGGAGGGAGGAGGTAAGCTAAGAAGAAAACAAGTTTTGTTTTTCAAGTAGAGTCTGATATCAAACTGGTCCAGAAATCACAAAAGTGTTAAAAAGACAAAGCTCTGACCTCTGTTACATGTCCCAGTGCTTTTATGGTGGGACTTACAGAATTTTAGGTATTTTAGCAGGTTTTCTTCACCACAGCAAGTCAGTCTATGTGTACAAAACACTGATTTGTGTCAATGGATACCTCTAGCAGTGCAAGCAGTCAGTCAGTGACTGTGGTTGAGAGATTTGCACTGCAATACAAATGGAGATTTTTGTATTGCATCTGACTTTCACATGTTCTGCACAATGTGTTCAAATTGATCCCTTTTTTTCCTCTTCTCTCTGTCCAACTAGGTCACAATACCACATAATCGATGCTCTGGGTTTCCCAGTTACAACAGCAGATCTCTGGGCCACATCAGTTCAAAACAAAAAAGACAGGAAACAATAACTTTTTTTTTTTTCTGAGGGTTTTTTCTTGTGTGAAGTTAGAGAAAACCACAGACAGATATCTGCTGCTTCACAATATGGAAATACGCAGTGTTATATTGAACAAAACTGAAAGAAATTACTCATCAAGAAATTCCTCAGCAAGCATGTAATTAGAAATGGATTCCAAATTAAAATGCAGCCAGAAACTGCAGAAATCCACATCTCGAAGTAAACAACTTACAACTGCTTTAGGATAAATATTCTGCTATGCTACAGGAATTTTAAAAAATGAGAAATACATTTCACGGTACCTGTGGTTATACAGACAGTAGCTAAGCTGATCTTAAGATATTCAAAGAATCTGTTTAAAGATACACATTTGAAAGAAGAAGAATTGATCTTCGCTGATATCATTCAGTGAAGGTCTGACCTCTGTTTTCATCACAAGCCTTTCTAGCAGGCAAACGAGAGTCAAAAGAAAGCCTTGCTGTGAGATCTACCAAATTCACCATGACCCTAATTCATTCCATCTAATATTGGGCTTTAACTACAGTGCCTTTACCAGGAGTGCCTGTACCTCTACACTCACTAGAGGATCTATGGAAAGTCACAGACTCAGGCCAGGCATCTGACAAAACTCTTCTCCCAAAAAACAAAAGATGCCTCTGTTTGACTATGAAATCACATGCATATAAACAAATTCCAAAATTTGCTCAAACCAGGACAAAGGCTCTAACCAAGTGACTGTGGTTTACTTCTGGGTAGGAATAAAGTTTTGTTTTCATTTAATATCCACAGTAGTGTTTGGTTTCGATATATCATCTGACCATATTTCTCTTCCCTGATCATGGTGTTCATGAAGAAGACATGGGTAGACTCTGATGGCTGCAAAGAAAGGCTTATTCTGCAACTAAATCTTTTAAGTCTATAATGAACCCAAACTGCATCTTCATCTTACTGAAATAAGCACTGAGGAAGGATCCTGCTACGTTGAATAGATCGCACACATCTGCAAAGGCTTTTCAGACAGTCTGAAACCATCCATCACTGTTTCTTTAAGCTCCATCTACTGATTTACTGAGAAGTTCTTGGCATCTTAAAAAGTTCTCCACCTCAAATTTGTGAGTCTCACCTATCTCCTTCTTGATTTGTGCAAGAAAATCATGAGCAACTAATGTCACTCCAAACCCATGCCTCAGCCAGAAGGATATAATTTCCCATCTTCCATCAAAAATATTACAATCCACTGAACACTGAAGAAACTTATCCTGGATTTATTGACTGTAGGTGAAAATAGTACAGTGTCAAATCTGCTACTTGTGAGAATACCCATGGGGAACTCACAGAAAGGCCAACTTCAACCCTTTCTAATCAGTAAAAGTACAAGTAGAGACACAGGCACAGCTTTGTCTGGATGCAGGCAAGGGCATGGAAGTCTATAAACCGTGTTAATGATACTGGTTAATGAAATTCTTCTGTCAACAGACAAAAGACTTTATTAGAGGCCTCCCAAATCCTTTTGCAACACCTGCTATTGTCAAGCGTAAAGTGCTGCTCCTCACCTGAGAAGCGTAGCCAGGATCCAGAATAACGTGTGAAAATGGATTGACATCTTCGCACTAAGCTGAGACAGAAACTGCATTTCCATGTCTGTGCTACTGCCCTGCAGTAATACTAATACTAATACTCATTCTTACTTTAGCTCTGGTCAGCATCCAGGTGAAATGGACAAGTAGTAATGACTTTAGACTCCAAAATATGGAAATGACAAACTGTTGTCATTGCTAACTCCATATGACCTTGCCACCATTAACAAAATGGTCCACTGTGGTTTATTCCATCAGTATATTTTACATGATGGACACTTGTGATGTGCATCTTCTTTCGTTCCTTTCTCAGGAAGAAAAGGGACTAGTGGAGGGCTTTCCTTTGAGTTTTCTAGTTTTCTTGCTCTAGCTTGATGTCAGATATACCAGGGCATATTGAATACTTTCACAGCTGGAAAAGAAGGGTTATGAGACCTGGGATGGGATCAGTCAGGATTAGATTAGATGACCCATTCAACCGTGTTCCAAGCAGCTGAACTCAAAGCAAATGTCATCAGGGTTTGAAGTGCACGAGCAGTGATGGGTCAGTAGAGTGCCCTGGAGACACTGATTCCTGCCCCCTCATCTTGACTGAGGTCTTCCTGGGGTTGTTCCTATAGGTATATAGATTGCATTTTGACTGGCTCTTGTGGAGATTGTAACAATGTGGGAATCTTTTATCTCTTATTTACCTCTTATCTCTTACCTCTCTTTTAAGTACTTTCATGTTCCACCACAGTGACAATAAACCACCACCAGAACAAAGCAGGAACTAGGCTCTTTTTTACTTCGTTCCTTTGAAAATCTTAGCTTGAATTCTACTTTTGTCATTTCTGTGGTGCATATTTTTTTATTACAGTTACATTGCTGCCATTTTTCTTCTCACCTGAAACAGATGTCTCTCTAGGATCATTTATCCTACAGGCAACTGTCTTGTTGGGAGCACAAATCCTGCTAGAATCTCTCAATAGCTAAACAAAAGCCTTTGTGATTTCACATTTGCATTTTTTGTTTCTTTTAGATATTGCAGTTTTTCCTCTCCATCCCTCTCCCCCTCCTTTTTCATGGAGCCCTAACACCCACCTGCATGTACAGACAAGGTATTAACACGGGCCTGAAGTTACCTAATTCACAGGGGCAATTTTTAATAAGCTACTCCAGCCCTAACATAGTTTCCCCAGGTTTGCCATGGAATCTCCATTATTAAGAAGATACATCCAGAAGCATGTTAGATGTAAATTTTTAAGAATGAGTTTGAGAATGAAATGAAATGTTAGTGGGGCTGACACCCATGAAATGCCTACCAGGTATGTTGAGGAGCTGGGGAAGAAATAGAGTTCCAAGTGTATTTTGCAAATGGGAGATAAAATCATTGCTATGTGCTGCCTTTAGAGGCTGTTTTGATTCCTCCTATATATCAGGAGTTTGAGTTATCCAAAAGGTCTGCTGGCCAGGTGATAAAGCTTTGACACCTGTGTACATGAACTTTGTACATCTCAGAACTTAAGGCTCCAGTGTGCTGCCTGCATGATGTTCCTTCTAGGTTGATTTTCAGTAATGATATACTGACCTTAACTAGTCAGGAAAGGTTAGAGAAAATTATTAAGACAAGACTCTTATTCCAGGGAGAAACTTATATACTTTTAATAATAAAAGAATTTTAACCAAGATTTCTTTTTTTTCTTTTTCTTTGTTGTTTTTTTTTTCTTCTTAGGTTAGTAGTAGGCATAATGAATAACAATAATCAGAAAGGAAGTAAAAAAGGATATCCACCTGTAGTTTTAGTGGTCTTCCAGATGTTGACAGTTTCCCCGACTCTATTCAGCGCAGTTTTGCTTTATTACTCACATTGAGCAGGGAGCAGTAGTTTCCTCACTGAGGATTTGTCCAATGCATAGTGCTAGAGCTAAGTTTACATCTTCTCCAATTATAAGAGGGCCATTAAGTTCAGATAATGTGAGGTATAAATTTAAGAGGAATTCTAGGGAAATCATAATTAGGCGCAGAGACATTACATGAGTTTAATGACTGAGATTTAATTTCAGTTTTCAGGATTATAAATTGAGAATCCTTATCTGGCTCATCTTCTTTTTTTTTCTTAATTAATTGGAAATTTATTTCCAAGCAATTAAGGCAGAGATTTTCTTCAGTCCCTAAGTGTTTGTGAGCTATATACTAATGTTCTCTACCTTGCTTTCAAAACTCTGTCCTGCTAATTTCTTTGAGCTCTTTCTGATAACACGATAATGCCCATGTGTGGTTTTATATACAAAGAGCAATCTTCATTTCAGTTTAGATATCCTGTAGGAAATTAAGTTGCTCAGGATTTAGAACTGTGGCATTTTGTAAATGTTGGTAGATTAGAAAGATAGTCCCCCACAAAACCATACAGAAGGAACAGAATTAAGAAGCAAAATCATTCTGCAAGTGTCTGAAGAAATGGTTTGCTGAAATGCTCTGTTTTGCTGTTTATGGATTCTTAGTTACATGATCTCATCAAGTAAAACTGTCCCACTCCTAAGAACTTGGGCTGTGACTCTACTCATGTACACGCTATAAATCAATCCTCTGCTCTCTCAGGTGAAGAGGAGCATCTCCAAGTAAGGGAAGCTGATCACTTTTGATGCAGTTGGATCTTTGCATTTCACGTCTGGATGGCAGAGGAATCAAACCTGCATGCTACGTGGGCACTGAGGTGTGATAGCAAGTGGGTGCGTACATGCACACAGGAACTCAGCAGTTGGTTTTCCCATTTTGCACCATGTGAGGGAATCTCAGCTTCTCCTTCCTGAAGCTCTGCACCTGGGTGCATTTGAAAAGCAAGAGCTGGTACATTAATTTGGGGGTTTTTTATTCTCTTGAGATGCTGTTCTAATCAAACATGAATGCTGCACCATCCTGAGCAGCAACAGGGCATAGAAGTGTAGAAGACAGTCCCTATGCCTCAAGACTTAAACCTCGCAAGAAAGAGTTCTAGGAAGCAGATGTTGCTTTTGCCTTTATTTTCCACACTGCTGAAGTGCCTACTGTTCCAATTCCTTTTGCTTTCCAGGAAACACCACCAAATATGCCCTGGGAGCCTGAGTCAGAAGCAACCCATTGGCCAAAAAAATCCAGCCATGACACAGAGCCTCCCGGTTCTAAGGCAGAGAAGCTGTGAGTGAATGGAGAAAAGCATAGGGTGGCAGCTTGGTTCTCTTTCTCCTGCCACTGTCACTCTGCCATCGTTCAGGGCAAGTCTTGCACTTTCACAGAGTACAGAGTATGAGGAGAAAACAACCTCCTTCAGCTTCAAGGTGCTAAAGTTTAAGACATTTCTGCCTTCTTCATCCTCTTTTGCCTGTTTGCAGCCCCCGCTGCAGTTCTATACTGTCTCTGTCTCGTTTGTGCTGATAAACACTGAACTCATCTTAAACTAGAGTGCTGGCAGAGGCTGGCTGGCCCAGCTTAATAACAAAACCACTCCAGAAGTTCATGGACTTTTTTAGGTTGATTTTAAAAACAATTTAATGTTCTGCTTTACTGCATGGCAACACAGGCACTTTTTTTTCTCAGTACAGGTGAAGAGGCAGCGTTGCTTCTCAGCAGAGACAAGCATTGGGGAATAAAAAAGTTCTTAAGATTATTTACAGCCATATAAATGTCAGTGGAATTATACCCTAATAAATAATATTTTCAGAACTGAGCTGGTATCCCCTTGGTACTTGAGATCTATCAAAACTAGAAAAGAGGAAGGTAAGAAAAATACTGAGGTTTTAGATCAATAACTTCAAATACAGTGCAGTAAAAGAAGGTGAAAATTAAGTTCTGTTTTAAAGTAATGAATGGAACGATTTAGAAGGTTAGTGGCAAAAAATACACTTCACATTTAAATGACCAGTTCCACTGTGAAAAGACAAGCTGATCTGCAGTGAATGTGTGTTAACACCTATAACCTTTCTGGGCAAAAATCAAGCTCTCCAGAGACTGTTTCAAAAGCAAAAATGAACATTCAATGAAAAGTTCATGGAAGCGTCTCCCGTGGAAGCTTGGACTCAAATTGTTTTGCATTTCCAGCTTCAGATGACACATAGCTGCTTGGCTATGGCATTGACTCATGCTTTCTGTGTCTCAGATCCCCTTTCTTCTTTACAAGCTGTGATTCCTGGATGAACCAGGAGTGCACCAAAGTGACATTTCAGAGTCAAAATATTTTCAAGTTTTCATCACAAGCTCAAAATCAGCCATGGGAAAATCTGATTTTAAAAAAAAAAAAATATTGATTACTTTTTCTTGAGTGAAAGCATTTTTTCAGACAGCTGAAGAGTGTCAATTGAGAAGTCAGCCATAGAGCAGGTTACAGGACCTGGATCTCCTTGTAGAGGTGGCTGTTTCAGTGTTCACATGGTCACAAGGTGAGGAAGCTAACCTTGACTGCATTGTAAAC
The DNA here is from genome assembly GCA_026413425.1 of Tringa solitaria. Lineage (NCBI taxonomy): Eukaryota > Metazoa > Chordata > Aves > Charadriiformes > Scolopacidae > Tringa > Tringa solitaria. The sequence continues at coordinate 150,615,973 of JAOXJM010000012.1, read as the reverse complement.
GGTATCTGAATGAATAAAGGGATTCAGTGTCATGGTAAAGAACTTTCTGCCTGGAAAGCAACAAAGGAAAAAATTTAAATATATAGCTATTTACTGCTGTCTTTTCAAGCAAGACAGTGGCAAACTGTGGGTTTAATGTGTCATTCTTTACTGAGTTTCCAAGGTTAAGAGAACAAATGATAAACAAACATGATCATCATGTGCTATCAGCCTCCATTTCGGCATGCTCCTGTGAGGAACACCTTGTGTCTCATGCTGTATTCCTGCTTTCAGCTCAATTTGATGAATCTTTCTGAGTCCAAGCTCCTTTACGCAAACATGCATTCTTCCAATAACTGCCTTTTAAACAGGGAGCTGTCTCAGTATTTGCTAAAGAATCAGTTTTCTGAGAATCTGCTGTGTATTGAAACCAGCATCTTAGTCTTCAGTGAGGTTTTCTTTCACAGACACAGGCTTTAGTTGTTTATCATCACAGCTATTTTTAAAGCACATTGGACTGAGACCTGACATCTCAGTTGCAAGGTAAAAATGAGACTTCTCACTTTCAGTCACTGCAGGCCCCATTTTTCTTTTCTGGCTGTTTTCTTCTTTTGTTTGAAAAGTACAAGTACAATCCAAGTTTAACTAGATTTTTCTCTTTGTGTGCTCCTCTTTTTGTGGCTTATTAGAATGATTAGTCTTCCCTCCTAATTAGGGACAATCTATAATAGTGATGTTAATACTAGCTAGGAGTTGCAATGATGGATCACTACATTCTTTTACTTTTTCTTGAAATATGGCTAGAAATATGCTCAGAAATATGAGCCCTGCCCAGCAAGATTTCCAGTTGGGTTACAAGGCAAAAAACAGCAGATGGATTTGCCAAGGAGAGCACAGTTAAAATTGCAACAACCTTTCTGAATTGTCTTTAAATATACGGTAACTGATCTGTATTTTTTGTTATATTTAACACTATTTTCATCTGCCACTGGTGAAAGGTTGTAGACTCCATCAGGCAGATCATCAACTGCTGTAAATTAGTGTAACTCCATGGATATTGATGAAATGTACCAGCTTACCCTTTGAAGATCTGCACCTTCACTTTTTATTAAGATTTTGTGATACTATAGATTGCCAGAGTCTGTGATTTTTATCTTTTCCAGTTATCATGTACAATCAATTAAAAAAAAACAACAAACAAGTTATTTCAGGAAATATATTAATTGTTAACAGAGAGTCTAAGATGTAGTCACACTCCTACAACAGCTACAACAGTTTGCTAGCAGTCTTTACCTCTTCATTTCTGTGCCCTCCTAGACATAGCAATATGTGTGGTTCCTATTATTTTTTACAGCAAAACAGAACAGATCCATTCTCCTCTTTGCAGAGGTGGCTTAAACTGGAACACCTGAAGTTGATTTCCATAAGTCTGTTTCAGTTTGCACTTAAATGAATTTGGAGAGTTCATGTGACCATTTCCATGCTGCTGAGAGGGTGCCGCAAACATCTGAGGGTCATCAACTCCAGACCCCATTACAGATGTTCCAGGGGGAAAAAAATGCATTTAGGAGAGGCATAATGATTATGTTTATGCTGCGAACAAAGCACATAAAAAAGGACAACACCTATATGTCATGTAAATGCCAATGTGAAGATGTAACCAAATTTTCAATAGGGCAAGGAGGAGATGCATCTGGGGAGGTGCAGCTGATCAGTGTGACCTGTTCTGAAAAAAGAACTTAATATCCATTTGCAGTGAATAAAGCCCTGGTGGGTCATACAAAAATTTCCATGGAGAAAGCTTTGCTAAAAAAAGAGTTTCAGTGGAATCCAGCTAATATGGCCAACATTACGTGTTCTAATGAAAGTTAGGAAAGCGAAACATAAACTCTGAAGTCTTCTTAGTTGAAGAGTCAAAGATTCAGCCAGAGAGTGCCAATCTGTTTTCTCATATCAACAAACTGACGTCCCTTCATCGCACACATAGTTTAGCCCCTTCATGGTATCTGTTTGCTTGTTTCTTGTTTTGCTTATGAAGCTCACAGTAGGTTTGGGGGTTTTTTTTGGTGGAGTTTTTTGGGCTTGCTTTATTTCTTTTTTCTTTTTTTTTAATCAATCTTTGTTCTCATTAAATTATATTGACATTATATTATATTGACAATCTTTGTTCTCATTAAATTATACCAAGGCTCTTTTAGCATTACTTATAGCTCTCAGGTTTTGGACAACAGGAATTTTCCTTCAGTTATTGATGATTATGTAATGACTTCCTTTTAGGTAACCACAGCAAGTATAGGCGAATGACATTTTAGCTCTATTATTTGCAGTTATGCAGATTCTAAGCACAGCATTTTATAACACACCAGAGTGTTGGAATTTCCTTTTTTGTTTGATAGACTGTTTGAATGAATCTTGAGGCTTGAGTCAGTTGCCTATTCAGAGGTGTCAAGTGTTATTTGCAACGCCCACAGGTAGCTGAGACATCTTCATGGGGCTGGCAGCTATTACACAGAGCCTGTGGGATGGCAGCACTCGCCTGGAGCAGCAGCTGGAAATGGATCAGAATTGCATATGATATGGCACTGGCCTCCTATCCGTTCTGGGCACCTTTTTCCTGTGCTTACCAGGTGAGATTCAGTTTAAGTTTAAGACTCCCTAGTTATAAGTGTCTACAAATACATGTTTACCTCTGCTTTTGGAGTGTAAGATTCCATTGCAATCAGTTGCTTGAATGTCATCTCCAATGGCACAAGACACCTAGCACACCCTGCTCTTCCTCTGGCTGCCACTCCAAAGGGTCATGGAGCTCCTAGAAATTTCATGTCATAGGTTCTTCGGTACCTTTGAGTGTCTCAGGTTCCATCAGATATCTGTCTAGAGGTATCCACTTACATGGCTCATCTGGTCAGTACACAGAGCAATTCAGCTGATCAGCCAAGCTACTTTAGGGTGAGCTAATATATCTCCCCCTCTGCTTATATCGGGCAGTGACAGTGCTCAGACGTTCTTAGGTAGGGATGTAGGCATTTGAGATAGCACAGGCATATGGGGCTGGCAGAGATACTCAGACCCTTCTGGACCAGTGGTTAGAGACCAGGCAAGATACTCCACTGCATCTCAGATGTCAATAGATGCCCACGCTTAGGTGTTTGAACAGACCCCATAGATCACCATCTTACAGTAAGAACCAACTGGACATTAAGACGCAGATCTCCAAATGCAGTTGCCTTGAATGGGGTCCCAATCCCACCCACTATGTTTGGGAACAAGATTAATATTGGCAACAGGATATAATGTGTGTTAGGCAAAAGACAACGTGCAAAGTTTTCTGCTCTTGCCCAACTTATTCTCCCTCTAGAGAGATAACAGCCATAACATTTCTAGTCTATAAGACCATTTGTGGTGGGCTGACCCCAACCAGCAGCCAGATACTGACCCCTGCTGAGGCCTTTCCCTCACTGCCCTCTCTGAGGGGAGGGGGGGAAAAAGTGAAGGAAGGCAAAAGGACTTGTGGATTGAGATAATGGCAGCTTAATAAGAAAAACAAAAGCTGTGTGTGCAAGCAAAGCTAAAACAGGAATTAATTCACTACTTCCCATTGGCAGGCAGATGTCTAGCCATTTCCTGAGAAGAAGGGCCTCAGCGTGCTTAACAGCTGCTTGGAAAGACAAATGTCATAACTCTGAAATTCCTGCTTCCTCCTCCTTTCTCTGGTTTTATTGCTGAGTGTGGTGCCATATGGTATGGAATAACTCTTTGGTCAATTTGGGTCAGCTCTCCTGGATACGTTTCCTGCCAACCTTTTGTTCACCCCCAGCCTGCTTGCTTGAGAGGGTGGGGGAAGAGAGAGAGAAAACCTTGACACCGTGCAGGAACAGTTCAGCAATAAACAAAATACTGCTGCATTATCCACGCTGGTTTAGCCACAGGCACAAAGCACAGCACCATGTGGGCTGCTACGAAGGAAGTTAACTCTGTGACTTCATCCCAGCCAAACCCAGGACACCAATCTTCCAAGTCGGTCGCAAAAGGATATACGTTGTCTTCTGGGAGACATCTGTACAACAGTACAGAAAGTGCAATATTCCACTGCCATTCTTTGTTACATCTTTTTTTTTTTTTTTTTTCTGATTATTCCTGAAGGCCCCTGTCACTTCTAGGACACCTTATAGGAGACCACACCATTTTGTAGAACAGAGCTGGCCTATGGCCAAATGGAAGAAAAGATGCAAGTGCTTCAGTTAGGAAGATGGGAAAGAAACAATGGGGTTTTCAAGAAGGAGGTGACAGACCCACATTCTAGCCTGCTCATCCAGTCACCAGTGCCAAATACCTCACTGATCCACCATCACCACAGCTGGTGCTGTGTTTAAATTGTATTAACTGGGATTCAGTGACTTCTAATTAGGATATACATTTGATGTATGTCCTTTTCAGTTTTCATAATCTGAATGGAAAATGCTTATGAGGTACAGAACATCAGTATTTTTTTATAGATCCAAAGTAGTCTCCAGGTTTAGTTTAGCCAATCATAGCTCAGTATAACAGAATTTTTCAGAAAAATTTATGTTTCAGGCCTACACCAGTACTGCCAGGAGCCAATTTGTTATTGTATGGTCTAAACACATTGTGATAAGACAAACATCCTGTCTGGATAATAAAACCACAATAAATTTGGACATACCTGAAATAAGACTTAAGTGTAACAAGATCAAAACCTGGAGCTTTTACCACATCAACAACTTCCCTAAAACTTGTGGGAAAAGCATATTTCACTGAGGATTTACAAATCATAGTCATCTTTGTCCACTGCATACTGACACTCTTGCCACTTGCCTGTTAAATCAGACAAATTGTTTCCTCTTTTAACATTTAAGGGGCAGTTTAAATGTCCTTGTTAATGCAAAGCAGACTACTGGGTTGAATGCTACTGATTGACCTAGTATCATATGACACGTCAGAAACTGGGGAAATTAAAATTGGATTACCCAGCACACTCTCTTGAGTTGAGCTTTTCTGGCACAAGATTCCTGTTAATATTTCGCTTCTAATATGTCTTCTATGCCAGGGGTGCTAAAATAAGAAGGGGTGGGGGAGGAGAAAAAAAAGAACAGAAAAACAGAAAATGAGTTTATATTGGATTTGGTTAACTGACAGCGATCGCTATCAAATCACAGCTTAAATAATACATTGTTCAGCAGCGTAGACACTGTGCTGAGGTGTTTAGAGCATTTATGTACACGGAGTAAAATCTCCTGCCTCTTTCTCAGGCTCCCTGTCTGTCTGGCGTACAGACATATACACTGAAAATGTATCACTTAAAAACAAAGCCAACGGCAATGATGAATACTTCAGTGGAGCAAAAATGGTGAAACAAGGATGGCTCCCAGAGCCTGCCTGGATACCGTATGTCTGTCTGATTTGGAGAGGATGTTCCGTCCAAGGTGAAGGTAGCAACGTGAACTCAAAGCACGTGGGTGAAGGGACCTGCTGGGTTCATACCCAGAGTTTTCAAACTTTCAGGGCAGCCCCCTGAAAGGGAACCTTTGTCTTTAAAGGTCCTGTGATATTGACCATTGACCCATTCAGGTTGAGGGGGGCACTCTGATAAGACAGAGAACACCCAGCCTTGCCTCCTTCCCGCACATACTCCTTTATCATTGCTAAACCGCCTGGTTTTATAGCAAAGCCTTAGCACAGTTCTGTGGCCCAATTCAGTCTTCCTATGATTGCCAGCTACAACACTGCTCTCCTGGCACTGGCCATGACAGGAGAAGAATTTGCTAGCTGACTACACAAGATGGGCAGATGTTGGGTGAAAGATGGATAAGTGACTTGCCAGAGTCAAGCAAACACAGGGCTCCACGCAGTGCCTTGCCAGCTTCCCCCGCAGGATCGTGCCTGCTAAGCTCATTAAAGTTCACAGCAGAATTTGGACACTAAATTGAATAATCTTACTAGCACAAAAGTATATTAATTTACTTTGAAAACTCTATTAAATGTAGGAATGGTAACACCAAAGTTTATTAATTGTGACATGAATGTATAGGAACAACAACAATTTAGTAATTTGGAAAGAAACAAGCCAAAAAAGTCTTGTAATTAAAGTAAACAGAGCCAAGAGGAACATTATAAACTAGATCTCTTCTGTCTCATGCATTAATCACAAATGATCAAGGAGCTTTACCTCCATGGGGAACTGGCAGTCACATATCAGTGATATTTGATATAAATGCAACATAATAACGGCAGGAATAATATTACTGCTACCACTCTGGATAATAGTAACATCGAGTCCTTAGATATAAAATCCAGCCCTCATGTCAGCAAATTGTGGATGGCATGGATTTGCCCATTCACTTCAATATGCTGAAGGGGACATATTTTTCCTTAGGAAAACTAACAGATATTAGGATGACTAAAAAGGCACTGCTGTTTTTCAGGCTAACTCTTTTGTAGCTTGGTATTTTCTCTTTCATTATAGTGGAATAAAGACAGAAAGAAAGAGAAATGTAAGATGTTTGGCTCATCTCCAACACATATTGACAATCCAGCCATTCAAATACTTACGCCCAAATGGTTTTCAGCCTGGACAGACTTACAGTTCCCACCTGTATGCAGCAAATGCCAATATCAGTGCAAGGAAATGCTCTCAAATACGTGTTTATTTGGTATAGCAGTGTCAATGCAATCCAGATTTATCTCGTAATGAAGATTCAGGTACATAATTTAATATTTTACACCAATATTATTTCAAGACTGGCATTTGAAGGGGCAAAATAAAAAATTCTTAACAACATAACCTGACAATAAGTTGATACTGACATTTAAATTAATTGACTTTATTTTTTTTTTAAACATCTACTGAAAATTTGTGATGGTAATCATTTGTCTTGTACTATCTCTTTCCTTCTGATTTTGCTTGTGCA
>JAOXJM010000012.1:150597558-150609030 GCA_026413425.1 Tringa solitaria | reverse complement strand
AAGGCATTCTGAAGTAATTTACACACTGAAAGTGTCTATTAAGAAAAAGTCTACTATATTTCTTGCAATGAATGTATTCTGATAAGACTGCAGTATGCAGCTCTCGTGAAAGCAATGTAAGGCAAGTGTCAGAGACAGATAACAGAGTCTAAACAAACTTTGGTTACCAGTGAAAAACTAAAAGTTGTTAAGGGTACAATTAAATTCTAACTAGCCAGTTTTTCAAATGGATAATAATGAGAAAGGGAAAGTTAATTTCTTCAAAATAGTAGCACATAAATGACATTCTGACTAGTTATAAACGAGATTGAATAGTAACAATGATTCCTAATGATAATTACCTAGTATTTATAAGTGGGGCTAGCTAATCAGTATATATGTTATTGCTGTTGGTTGTTTCACAGTTAAGTCTAGGTTTTTCACCTAAGGATATGATCGTGAGAATATGAGTATTTTGTTATGTATAAATAAAGTAAATTATTATTTATAAATAAAATACATTATATATATCATTGGCAAAATGTAAGCCATACAGAGGATATGATAATTCTCTTCTTTAAGTGCTCATGCAACATTCATAAAAGCATCCAAAGGTGTATATTCTCTGGGTTGCAGATGGTAGACACCCAATTTCAGTGAGACTGAATGAGATAAGACAATAAGAAATCACATGCTGTTAAACAGAAGTTCCTAAGCAAAAAAAAAAAAAAAAAAAAAATTCTGATGACAACTCAGACTGACAGAGTTCCCCTACCCATGACAGGACAGATTTCAAGAAGAAGGATCTCCAAAGTCACGTCCCGACAGGAAGGATTGAGATGTTGTCTGTCTTCTATTTTTCTTCTGAAACCAGAGTGATGGGGAGTTATTGAAAGTGAGCTACGTTCACACTCTTCAATCAAAAATGGTTGAAAGACAAAGCAGAACTACAAGCCAGTGGCTGTAAACTCACCTAGAGTGACAGACTCATCCTATCTGCAGCGCTGCTCGAAGTTTCACAGAAGCAGTTTTGTGAGGAACCAGGTATTGATGGAAATAAGTGCAATAGGAAAGGAATATCTGAAGTAATGAAAACTACAAAAGACTGGAATTGTTTATTTTGGCAAGGAGACAAGGGAGACACAGCAAATAGTTCAGGAACAGACAGAAGATTTGAAACTGGGGGAAATACTGCTACTCAAAAAAGGAAATGCATTCCTAATTGGACTGTGGAGCTCCTTGCCATGGAATACTATTGAAGCAATAGTATATCAGGGTTAAGAAAGCAAAGGGATATTTCAATGGTCATCAGAATAACCATATTACTAATTATTAACTCGATGAATATTTTATGTTACTTGTTAACTATTTATTCTATAATGGATCATTGTTAGCAAACATTTCCCATTTAAAATGTCTGACATCTGTTATTCTCCCTGAAAGTGAACAAGAGCATTGGTAAACATACATCTTTTCAGTAAAGACTTTGGAATTACCTTTCAAGTTTTCCATGGAAATGAAACTCCCTATGGGAAAGGTGGTGGCCATTATGATTGAGACAGCAGGTGTCTGAAACTGTTCTTGCTGAGCACAGTGCAGGATTAAAATTTTACTAGGTTGGAAGAGCTATACGAGCACATTTTGCTGAACAGAGAGACAGTATGATAAACTGAGGCATTTTCCAGCTATCCTGACATGAATACAAGCTACAAGTCCTTCCTAAACCACATTTGAAGGCTGCACTGAATATTTCTCGATGACCAAGTCATATTTTAAATGTAGTAGAAGGCAGGTTTTAATTTCTTCATTCTCTCAGTGTGTTCAAGGATAGATGACACTATGAAAATACTGAAATACTGGCAACCAAAACTGTAATTAGTTTCCAGAAAGGTTTGTGTGTTATTTTTTCATTCTTATTCCCTAATGAAAAAGAGCTAATCAAAAAAAAAAAAAAAAAAAAAAGCCATGTGACTTTGTTCAAAGTATTTTGAATTTTGGCTAAGTCAAACACAAGGAAGAAATATGTTTTCATAGAGAGAGTGTGGGTAATATGTCCTGAGGGGTTAGCACAGTTACTCGTTCAGTAAGTAAGGCGAAATTACATGTGAGGCAGGGACATTTAGCATAAAAACAGTATTAATAATTCATGTGGCAAACCAAGTGGTGGAATGATAAGATATAGTGATGAGAAAAAAAATGCCAACAACAAAACTCAACCGCTAGACAGAGACAATGGAAGAAAAAGCTCATATAAACCAAAAAGCCAATAGGATAGAGAAATGAAAATACCAATTAAAACTTTTCTTATAAATGCCCACACAGATTCAGTCGTACAATATGACAGTGATTCTGATTTCTGTTATTTGCTTGCTGGTTATCTCAAGCCAAAGTGATTCAGTGGAGAACCTCACGTCATATGTCACCAGTCAACTATATATTGTCTGTCTTCACTGCAGCATGATAAAGAGAAACAGAGCTATCTGGGTAAGTAAATACAGGAGTACTATGTTAGGAAGAGAATGGACGAGGTGCTCCAGGTCTAAAACAGAGTATTTTGCTATCCTGACATTAAACTCAGGAGGGGTTTTTAGTTCTGAAACTTTCTAAAAAGCTTGAAGTCTCCCATGAAATCTGAGTCTTGAAAGAGCTGAGCGAGCTGTTGGCTAACTGATGCTATCCCTGTCTGGGATCCAGGAACTGCATAAGCTATACTTAAGAATCATTAGGAATAGTGATGGATTTCACTAGGAATAGAGATGGCAACTACATCAGCCAGTTCCTCCAGGCCTCTGGGATGCACCTCATCATATCCCATAGGCAAACCTGCTGTGTCCCCCTTTTACCTGAGCTTTGGGACATTTCATTTTGTGGCTGGGGAAACACTACAAAGGAAGGGTAGTCCTTGTTTTACATTCCTGCTTCACAAAATATTTAAAATCACAGAATAATTTAGAGTGGAATGGATCTCTGGAGGTTATCTGGTCACCCCCTCCCAGCTCCTCCCACCTTTCCCCCTCCCATTAAAATAAGACTAGCTTAAAGTTACATGATTTATCCAGGCTCTGTGTTCCAAATCACCTTGTCTGTCCTGTGCCTGGAAATGGCTTCTGTGTATAACACCTTTTATCAAAAAGCTCTGGAAACCAGGTAGTGAGGCAGGCTCTGAGATGCAGCTCTCAGCTGTGAGCTCCAGCTACATAAAGATTTCACCCTCTTCACTGCGGCAGAGATAAGGATTTCATAGAAAGTAGAATACCTTCCAAGAAGGGGCAAGCTGCAGGACAGTCTGCAATTTGACTTGCAGTTTTTCAAGGACTTCTGAACTCCACAGTTCAGCACCTACAAGAAAAAAAGTATAATTTAAGACACATCCTTGCCTTGATCATTGATTTTTTTTTTGTGAATCCTGCTTTTAGACATTGAACTCACTGTGCACTGGTGTGGATATTTGGGCCATAACTCCTCTAACATGCCTGGGTATTATAGTGCCTAAATTTCTCACTGTATTCCTTAACTTTAATCTCATTTGTGTACCACATTGGTACTTCAGTAATGCACTGTGTGCTTCTGTGGTACTCATATGGTAGACAGAATTGAAGGTGATGTAAACATTTATTTTAACGATGACAAGAGTAGAGTCTGAGGCTGGAGTCAGGAAGACCTTTTACTTATGCCTAAGTAAATTTGCAGCCTTGAGTTAGACTCTCACACTTCCCACACATTTTCAGGGCAGAGAATACACCTCAAAAGCAGTAAACAGAGACAGAAGATATTTAAAATAGCAAATAGAAAATTCAGAGAAAGCATCAAGTCTCAGGTGTCGTATACCTCCAAGTTAGCAAGGTGACTCAGTACAGGAAGATGAACCTCAGGTATTATAATTTAGCTAAGAGACAAATTTCTTGTCTGAAGACTCACCAAACTCCTGGATTTCATTTTGAATTTCCCGTGTTCTGCTGATGCTCTGGACTTACGTTTTCACAGCTACAGATTGCTGCCTCTGCAGAGCACAGGACTGTGCATTTTAGAAATCCTTTTGTTTGTGAGTATATTTGGAGTGTATAAAAGTGATAAATCAATTCTAGAGGTAATTTCTAGCAAGTCTGAATTCCTTGACACTAATCAGAGGAGGACTGTGTAGAAGGAGATGTTTCTTATTCTCACTGTTCTGGGCTTATTTGGGTTAAAGCTGAACAAAAAGAAGAAACGTTTTGTCCTTTTCCTCCTCTACATTTCTGTGAGTGATAAAACTTGAGCTGTGCTGCCAAAATAATCACAGCTTAAAAAGCTGCTTTAAGGGATGGGGATTATCTCAATTATCACAGCTCTTCCAAAGGTATGAGCATAGAGGACATCAATCTGATAAGACAAAAATCCTTGTATTTGTGTTCCCATATCTATAAATTCTATAATACACCCAGAGGCACCGAATCAAGTCACACTCATGGTGTGCCTTCCTCATGCAAGTAAGAGAGAGGGATTACTTGGTGTGCTGAAACCACGGAATTGTGATACCTAAGTCCAGACAGCAAATTACCTGCCCCTGTTTCAGAGGCAAACAAAGGGGCAGCTCTGCCACAATAAAATGGACACCCTGCCCTGCCTGAGTCCCAGAAATTCTTCTGGTGGTAGGCCAGGATGTAGACAACATTCAAAGCCATCCTGTTGCATTGCAACAGCCATAAAATTGTGTGCAGTAGAGTATTCACCAGTTTCCTTTCCGGATTCAGATACAGACTGTGCTGAAGGGATTGTCAATGAGATGCATCTCACAGGCAGCTCAGCTGCATCTGAGCATCCCGCACATCTCTGATCATGGCTCTGATCTGCTCTTTGAGGCACGGTGGAAGGATGCACGTATTGCTGATACCCAGTCACCGTCTCCAAGCTGGAGGATGGCTGCTTAATTCTATTATGTGTGCACATCCTTCAGACAGCATAAGAGCACTTGACTTGCTGTCTTCTCCGTTCAGACACTTACAATGTCTTCACAGTACTCACCTGTTTCTTCTGACTTCTGCACCCTGTAATTAATTCTTACACCCATGTAAAATCACATTATGGCCCTTTCTATAAACACTCTGAAATTCACACTTGTGGATGGAGTCACAAAGTGGTTTGTAGAGCTTGAAGGACCAACGACTGCATGCGACCATAGTACTTTTACCTTCTGTGGGCTCCAGGCTGGCAAAGCTTGAAAGTTTTGATGGTGATACTAAAACCCTGGGCAGGCAGAGATTGGCACAAGCACTATATCAGGATCACTCCGTTCAACATGGAAGTTGCATCTTGCTTGTTTATTGTTTTTCTTCTCTTGTTATTCTTAACAAATTAAATAACTATAATAATGGGAAATGACATAATTGGTTGATTGGGTTTCTGGAAACATAACACATGTGGCTTTTGACCCAAACAGACTCACAGAGCGAGCAGACAGAGGAAATAACAGCAAGAGACAGAATCCTGTATTAGCTGGAGTCAGGACATGGTTGTTAAAAAGGTAAAGGGGAAAGAAACTTCCTCTGCGGCTTCAAAATATGTATGCTTGAATTGTTCTGATATCACTGGCAAACCCTTTGTGTTCAGGTTCCTCAATTATAAGAAAATTTCAAATAAAATATAAGAATAATTTACTAATCCTGTTTCTGTTTGGCACTTGGACTGTCTCTGGGTAGATAGTGTAATCCTGTTTGCAGGAATAACTATCCTGATGATGCTGTCGTCTTATGAGTTACAGGATGTTACCTCAGCCATTATAAAAGAAAAAGACATGAGCTGATCTGGAAAACAAGCAGAAGATAAAATGGGCTGAAGACTGTAAATTATAAAGCTGGGAAAACTGATGAAGAGGACTATCTTTTCAAAGATCAAATACAGCTATTTGCAGCAAAACTGTAGCAAATGAGTAGGTTTTGCTGTCTTGTGTGGTGATTCTGAGAAAGCATCCATGCTTGAGTAGGGTGTCAAATGAGTGCATTTGCTGCCCTTCCAGGAGACCAGATGTTGGCAAGCTGGACAGTAGGCTGAGGGACAGTGTGGGACCAACTGCTTAAAGCATCGACATCGGTACCTTGGCCACTTTCTCAATCAACTCCTTTCTGTCCCTCCCTTTGCAAGGAAGGGGACAGGCAGAGGAGGGAAAAGAAAGAAACAAAGTATATGTCATTAAAAATATAATGAGGTGAAGGAAAGGGCACTTGAAAGTAGGGATCTGGCAGACAGGCCAAACTCTTGAAGCAGTAGAAAGCATTATTGATAGGGTGATATCAATAATGAATGCGAATAGGAGGTAAGAAGCTGAGATGAGGATGCGAGTACAGGTTTGCACTTAAAGAAGAGGGATGGAGCACACTTGGGCTAATGAGGCAGTGGCTGCTGCACTAGGGGCAGGAGGTTACTTGCTCTGACTTCTCTTTTGGCTTTGCAAATGCAGGGAGGAAGTGGAAAGATTACGGGACCTTCCCTTCCTGGTATAGCTGCTGGATAAATCTCTCCTGTTCTCTATGTTGCACTGAGGTCAAATGAGTGTCAGCTCTTTTAGAGAAAAAGAAATGATAAAATCTGCACAAGGGCAGAAGGTGGAAGAGCAGAGTCAAAGTGTAGAGCTGGAGATGCAGTCACAGCATCGCCTCTGTAGGGAAGTGCTTCACTTCATGTTCAGACGAGGAGTACAGTGCTGTTTCTGGTAGGTGTCCTCGTGCTGGCTGTTGAGTAAAAAAGACTGCAAACCTGTATAGCTGTTCTTCCGTAAGACTAGGTCCCAAATATATGTTATGTTAACCAAAAGGCAGCATTTGGATGTTTCCTTCAAGCATGGCAACCACAAACTACATCTCTCTCATCCTCTCTTCCATGTTTGTGCTAAGTACATTGAAGTACATCTCAAATTACTGTTCAGTGAAGGTAAGAGAAGATTATTCTTCTTAGTACTGCCTGACTAAGACTCACAATGACTGAAAAGAAATTGCTTCTAGTCAGCTAGGACTTGATCCTGTTGCTATTGACTTTTGAAGAGCTAAAAAACCTGTGCCTATAGTTACCTTCATGCATCTTCTTCTTTGTGCAGTTCAGCAAGTATCACACACATTTTAGGAACATCTTTGGAATCCTTGAATGTTCCAAAGACAGAACATTTTTCTGGAAATCTCATGGGATTTTCTTAACGGATTTCAGAATCTTTGAACTTCCTTTCAGAATGGAAAGATAAATTTCTGTTCTTGTCTTTTTTTGGTGTTTCTAAACAGGAATGTGAAAATAAAGGCTAAAAGCACCTCCGTATTGGCTGATTGCTTCTTCAGAACTTCCCAGAAAGTAAGGTTAAAAAAACAGAATATTGGTATTTTGGAAGAAATCATGCTAATTCTTTACTAACTCATCTCTATTTACCTAACTCTTATGCTTTTTCCTGTTACTTTCCAAGGAAGACTGACACTTCTTCTCTACTCACCTGGTTAGTGCTGAAGACATGAATTCTCAAACCTAGATTGAGTGCACCCATCACTGTCTAAAACAATCTTTGAAATTTAAGGATGAGGATAAGAACATAAAGTTCTCCTCGGTATAAGCGTAAGACACATCAGAAATTAGATTTAAAAATCAGTCTTTCTAAGGACTGAAACAATTAGAAGTGATAGAAATATGTAAAGAAATGTGCTTCCAATAGCTGACATAAGCAGATATTCTTTTTTTTTTAAAAAAAAACTAAACATGTTAGAAGCACATATTCTAAATAGGTAGTTACTTTATGACCCGCTCACTGAGATTTTTTGTCTTTCCTGTTTTCTTGATAGTAAGACTCAGGTGAGAAAAGTTTGATATATGCCCTCAGCTAATGATATTTTTTTCTGTTAACATAGCATTTGTCACTGGATAACCTTTAGGAGAGCTTTTCTAGGGTGTAATTTCCATGAAACTGGGAGAAATGGAATTATTTCTTGCCTCAAGCTAAACTGAATTTATCTCTTACTAAAATCTCAGTTGTTTCTTTGTGTTGCCTCTAGGTGTTGCAGTACTCTCTCTGACTTGTGAGGGCCCATTTTCACCTTGAGAACCTCAGATAAGTTACCCTAGAGAAGAATTAGATCATATAGGTTTTAAACAATGATTTAGAACCTAGTACCTAGAATAAAGGGCAGTAAAAACCCACGATATCATCTAGTCTGGGCACCAGTGAGTGCAGTCTTGTGCCTTTTAGATATAGTTAAGTGCACATTATGTAGTGTTCATCCCCCTGAGAGCATCTTCCACAGCCCAAGACCCTGCAGCACCCAGGAGCATTTCCTGACGCTCACTGTACCACTTGCCTCACTTAATACCATCCCATTACTCCTAGTTACGGCCCTTTGACTCATTTTTTTAAATCCTCGCGTTTTGGCTGCATAAACCTGCCATACATTTACAGGAAGTTACACGTTGTGTTATCCAGTGCACGAAGAGTGCAGCACACACTTTGCAGTGGACAGTTGTGAAAAGAAGTAGAGAATGAACCTTAATAGACTGTGTTTGACTACATGTGGATAGAAAGAGCAGACCACGGGGTGCAGTTCCTCTATCCCCAACATATATATCTGAAGAAAGTTGGTAAGCGACATCCTAAAAGTGGCCACTTCCCTCTGCTGTGTATAAAGAGGGTCTTCTCTGGTTAGAGCTTGTGTAAAAGTCCACACTGTTACCTAGATACCTTTAGATACCTCAACCTAGGTGAGATATATTCCACTTCAGGTCACTGTGGTGAATCTTCCCACAAAATGGTAGATGTCTCGGGGGTTGTGTCCTCTCCAGCACTGAGAAAAGCAGAGAAAAGGAAAAAAGTCTCATCCCTCCTGATTGTCACCACTGTGTAGCCTGGATCGTCACTCCCATCATTGCTTAATTGTGTCTTCATCCCACAAGGTGTTGAGTGCTCCAATTCCAGCCTCTAAGTGTCAACCCACGGGCACTGAAGTGTCCCCTGGGCTCTTAGTGTTTAGGGGACAATATGAACAATTTGTCTGGTCTACCTTTGGGACACATTTCTTTATAAAGCCCCAGCTGCCGGTCTGAAAAGCAGTGAGTAGTGCTTTGACATATAATGACTCTATGTGTGGAGGCATGAGTTCAGGCATTCGTTAATCCTACAGCTTAATTCGACATAATAATTAATAAAGGA
The DNA here is from genome assembly GCA_026413425.1 of Tringa solitaria. NCBI lineage: Eukaryota > Metazoa > Chordata > Aves > Charadriiformes > Scolopacidae > Tringa > Tringa solitaria. The sequence goes on along the minus strand of JAOXJM010000012.1, from coordinate 150,599,903 downwards.
AGGAGGAAAGCAAAGCACCAGTGTTTTATATCTTAGAGTAGTGAGGTAAATACACAGAACTGTATTCTACTCTTGTTAGCCATATGGGGAAAATAAACTGGTTTTCCTGACACTGTTTGAGTCATCCTTTTTTTTCCCCCTAGCTGAGCTGCTTTTGTGAATGTTATCTATATCTTCAAGCAGAAGCATGTGTTATTGTGGACAGCCAGAACCAAATGTTTTAGCATTGCTGCAGTGTGCTTGCCGTCCCCTTCTGACTTCAGCCTATGTAAAGATTACAGCATTTGCTATCATAATGCAATTTTAAAAGTAACTTTTGGCTTGCTGAAGGTCAAAATGATAAAGGGCCATTCCATGGCAATTACTTTTCCCATGGTTTAAAAAGAGAAATTCAGGTCATGTTACTTAAAAATTTTCCCCCCACAAATATTTCAATTTTGCACTTCATGCCAATCATGCTTTGCTGAAGTTGCCTCAGATATCGTTTGGAACTGTGTGTTGCGCTGTTCATCTGACCTGTAGGCAAAAAGTAGTGCTCATCAGAGAAAAAATACCCTGCTTTTCTGTAAAAAAAAATTTCCCTAGTGGGGAAAAAAAGCTAATACTGAAGTGAGCAGGTATTTGGTTTTTTCTACAATCAAGAAAGTATCATTTTTGAAAGGGAAAGTTATATCTGTCAGCTCCCTGGCTGCCAAGTGTCATATTAATCCTGACTTCAGGTGGATACTGTGACAGTGCCTCCACCCTTGATAAACCATTTAGTCTCTCTTCAGCCTAGTAAAGAGTCTTCAGACTCTCATTGCACTGTGATGTGTCTTAAGCTGATAAATCAGTGGATCCTTTTCCTCTCTGCCCTCCCTTCACCACATTAATATTGATTATTTGGAAGTAAGGAGTCCCAAGGAGTGGAAGTGGATACGCCTCATTGCCTTGAACAATTCTTTTCCCTCTACTGGGACAGTACAAGGTAAATTAATAGTGTGCTTGCAGACACTAGATAATGTTAATGTACTTGCTATTGATAGAGTGAAATAACATGAGTAACTTCAGCTTTACTTAAAACAAAACATTAATTTTCCAAGGCCGCTAGGATTTATGCAGCTGGTCGGTGTAACACATGCAGTCTCTTTTTTTTAAATATGCAATATTTGTGGTTTTAAACACGAGGCAGGATTTTATTGCCAGATGAAAGACAAAAAGGGATTTTAATTCATTGTTTATGCTCTCAGGCTCTGGTCTGCCTTTAATCTAAGTCCCTGCTCGATTTGGTAGGTAAGAAGATGCCTTTTCTACGAGGAAATAATGCATAACAGCTTTATCCCCTGTGATCCTCTGGCTATGTAAAAATGCATAAGAAATTTGCAAGTGCGGAAGCTGTGGTTTTGTATATGTTTCCATAGGAAAAAAAGAGTTTTCATGAAATAAAAAAAATGTGTTAGCAATGAGGGCAACTCCACTTCCACGTCCATCCATTTGAATGCTCTGGGAAATTATCACAGCCATGTGGGTTCAAGTAGAGGGTATTTTACAACAGACTGGACCTCTGCTAACTGGAAGCACAGACACAAGGCTTTCTTGATCTTAAGGCAGATTTAAAGTGCCTGCAGTCCATGGTTTCCTTCCACAGTTCCTCCCGCCTTTGGTGCATGAGGAGCATTCCCATGCTGTGACGGGAAACCTGGAGGAAATCTCCAGGGCAGAGTGTAGGTGGATCTAACGAGATGGTGGTGATGGCTGCACTTCCACAAGGCGGTGGAGCAGGAATCACGATGCAGCAGCACAGGCTGGGAGGCAGCCAAGCCATTGCCATGCAGGGTCGAAGAGCTGCCACGTTACCATTTCCCTTCTGGCCCCACCAACTTGCTGCACGACCTTGTGCAACTCGTCTGAGCTTAAAGTTGGAGTTCACCCATCTGTAACTCCGACGTGGTAATAAATTATGGGTAGAACTTGAGCAGCAGCAAATTTGGCCCTGCTTTTCCCTCTGCACTCTGATCCTAATTTCTACAAACGTGTTTTTAGCTCATAAATATTCACGGAATAGCTCATGTAAACAAATTTTGTCTACGTGTTATTCATGCACTGCTTGCTTTGATTGTGCAAGTTCCTCTATGTGTTACTTATGGTGGGTGAACGGTCATTAAAGTCACATACTATTACTTCTGGTACCTGACTGGGTGACTGGATTTTCTAGACAGGAATATAACACATGACAAACTGTGGATAATGAATAGCAAGTAACAAATAACAAACTTTACAGAATGAATATTTGGAGGAATAATTATTTGTGCTGAAAATCATGAAACTTTTAGGATTTGCCAGCATTTTTTCTCCCAGACAAACTG
>JAOXJM010000012.1:150529045-150584820 GCA_026413425.1 Tringa solitaria | reverse complement strand
TGGACTAGATGATCTCTAGAGGTCCCTTCCAACTCTGTCAAATCCGTGAATCTGTTATTATATGTAGTTTAATTTGGTCTCAACTGCAAACTCCAAGTGCTATTGTTTTGTAACTCCTCAGCTCAGTGCTGTGCAAGTTTTCAGCTTTACCCTTCTGGGTTGAAACCTGGTCTGTACTGAGGTCAAAGCCTGGACTCCCTCTGAGTTTGGCAGAGACATGGCCTCATTCCCCCAGAACAGTGAAGCAGGAGACAAGCTAAGTTACCTGAACTCTGATGTTGCCTCTTCTTTGTTGCCCACCATGGACAATATCACCTCACCCAAGCAAGGCTTTCACTCCCAGGTGCGTGGAACAAACCAGAGATGAGGTAGATGAGTCACCTCAATTTATTTGCTTTGCTGTGTGTATACAAACTGAATCATTTGAGTCCTTTACATAATATCTTTGATGCTTGTCCCACATCAGTGCGCTGTCAGGACAGCCTATGTCCTGCTAGCAATGTAAGTGGATTAAACATCAGTAGGGACACCATAATTTTCGCAGGATTCTCAGATATGATTACTCAAACATGGACTTTCCAAATTCAGGTGTCAAAGTTATTTCAGAAGTGATGAGAGCCCTTAAGAGGTGTGAAGTGGGATGTTTTTAACTAAATGTGAGTATTTATAGAGTTAGACTTTTACCCCCGAGCAAGTCACTCTGGGATGTCTTTGCAGTCAGCGGAGAGCTAGTCACTGGAGTTAATGTAGTTCGTGGCATGATTCAGCTCACCCTAAAGGAGAGAGCTGCTTTTGGTCAGATGACTCATACGCTAATCTCCGTGGACTATATTGATCAGGTCACCATTGACTATAATAAAAGTCTCGGCAACTAGTAGACACCTAATGTTAGGTCGGATGAATCATCTAACTAGCTGGCTTCCAGCCTAACCTTCCCAGGGCTGTTAACTGAGATCCTCCTAATGCTCCGCTAGGAACATCAAGGACTCTGCGTTCATCAGAAGAGATGAAGGCATGTCCACATTGAACCATCAGAAATGGGAGATAAAAGAGATAATGGGGTTATGTCCTTGACTAGGTGGAGGAAGTGTGGAGGATTGTGGAGGCACTTAGCTGAGTTTTCTGTGGGGTTTATGGCTGGATACTAAGAAATCTGATGGCAGATCTCTACAGTAATGACAGGAAAGATCCTGCACACTGGACCTAGCTAATCATAGCAGAGGTGAGTGACTTACCCTTCACCTGATGCAGGAAGCACCAAGTTTGTTTTGTAGACCATCCTTTAGACATCAGGAGGTGCAATGGCAAGAGATTAATGCGATGATTAAGATTAGCATCACAGCACCCGCTCTCCTGAGAACACACATCAGAACGGTGCATCGACAGTAAAAAATGAACGTGTTCTAGGTATTGTTGAAAAGTTTTTATTACATTTCCACCTTTTTAGAAGCAGATTTTTACCACAGCAGACATTACATAATAACACTTTGAATACCAAATGAAAATATCGAAAGGAAACTTCGTAGCCAAATGAAAAATTTTAATATTTGATTCTGCAAATGTCAAAAGGTCAGAATTTTCCTCCTGGGTTTTCTTCTAAAACAGAATTTGTGAAAAGGAATCTGAAAAACCTGATCTGCAAAGCATTTCAAATCGCAGTGTGCTCTGACAAAAAAAGTTTTCATCAAGCTTTTTCTGATCTCCTTTGGTATTTGCATACTTGTATATCTCTCTTCTTAATATGTAAGCGTGTTAAATTATTATAAGATAAAATTAATGCTATTGTTAAGGGCAACTTCCAGGCCTCCCTCAGGTAGGCTGGCAGCTTGCAAAGCCAGCTTTGTTCTGGCTTATTTATGTAGTATTTTCATTTTGATTTATTATATTAAGACATATGGCATTTAAGCAGGACTGGTTCCCAGCCAGCCTGTGAGCCTGGACTTACTGCACTTAGAGGGAGCAAGTGGAGAAAGAAAACAGTGAAATCTGTCACCAGCTAAGTTAATTCAAGCGGGAGATCTGCAGTTTCTGATTACTCCACACATAAAGGAAATCCAGTCTCTGAGATTAATGGTTACAAATACTTCTGTGGATATCAGACATCTAAGAAAAGACCTCACTAGGAGACAGAAGTGCTGGGACAACAGATAAGCCCTGTGAAGGATGAAATACATAATACTAAAGAAGAGATGAAAGGAACAGAGAGGCTTTCAGCCCAACTGTATTTTTTCAGCTTAGAAACAGTACTTCAGGATTTGTGAATAACTGAAGATAAGAAAAAAAATCAGATTTGTTTGCACTGGAAACATAACTTTAAGTACCACCTAGTGAGAACCGCCCTCTGAAGTATAAGGGATTCCAAAGGATCCCATTGGTGCCTGGACTAGTGTAAACATAACAGTTAATTTTCCTAGTTCTCCTCACCCGCTGCAAATCCGCATAGTGCACTCCTATCATCCAGTGCACCAGGGCAGGAGGAATAACATTTCCCTGCAGTCAGTGCAACCCAGTGAGAGCAACGTATTTGAGGTTCCTTTACGCCGATGGTTTTCCCGCGTTGCAATGCCTGGTACAGCTGCCCCAGTACAAACCACTAGCACAGACAGGCTCCACTCCTGCTTTGTGCAAAGTCTGCAGCTGCTCCCATCGCAGAGAGCAGCAGAGCTCACACCATCTCAGCTGCGGTAGCTCAGGCCACGGCCTCTTTACTAGCATTTTGGCATGGTGCAGTTTAATGAGTGGATGCTGGCCAGTTACTAATACCAGGCCAAAGCTCTGGCATGACCAGCACCTTCCCTTTTGAGACAATGCCAAAAAAAAGTAATTTAAAACTAGAGAAAATCAAGCTGCATTGGCGAAAGAATAGCCACTAGGTAGGTCAGCAGTATATTCTCTTCAGGTCATGAGTTTGCACTTCATTTGGTCAGGCGAAGCTCCTGCTTCCAGAATCAAGATTAAACTCATCACTTAACTCCTTCTGGTCTTAGGTCTCTCTATTTTTCCTCTGATGTTTGTTTGGTATCAGCAGCCAAGCTTGGAACAGAATATTCAGATGATATTTTGCTTAGGGTAAATGTCTGGGAATCGGGAAACATAAACCATTTTTATCCTAACAGATCAAATGTGCTTAGGACCATTCTCTGGCACTGAGGCAACTGGGCATTGAAAGGGATGCTCCAAAGTGTTCAAACTACCTCACTTTCTCACCCTCCAGGAAAGTGTAGCTGCATGGAAACTGCTTATTGGGAATGGTTGCTTGCCTGTGCTAATTACTGAGCTGTGATGAGGAACGGTTTGGGATAGAGCTGTTCGACTGAAAGGATACCAGGAACGATTCCAGCAATTTAACAAGGTAGGCAATGGAGTTTCAGTGCCAAGGGATATTTCCTGGCTCCGTTTAATTTGCTAGTAGTCCCACATTCTCAATTCTTGACGCACACAGGCTTGTGTGTCACAGTGTGGCTTGGTTGGCGGGTGCTGGATGCTACGTCTACTGTGGGAAGCAGTGCAGTGCTGAGCCTACGCTGGGGACTGAGCTCCCAGTCCTGTAGACCACTTCTGCAGGGGTGAAGGGCTTACTCTGGCCCAGCTCTAGTCTGGTCCTGAGCACTGAAAACTCAGTAATGGTAGGAGGGCATCTTCCAAATGGTAGGAGATGAGGGCATCTTCTGCTTTGGTCTCACCTGAAATAGATCTGGTTTGTGCACTTGAGCACTGCTCCGGGATTCAAAACCTAGGGCAGTAAAAAGGGGTGACTGGAACTATTGCTTCAAAACTGCATTTTAGATCCTAATTAAATTGTTAATGTAGACACACGTATACGCATTCAGGTCCAATAAAGGTGGTCATTTCCTGAATTTTTGTGACTAATTTCAAGTGTTCTTCTTTCAAGTTACAATCAAACTCTTGTTAGTTCTTGGTGTATTCCATTGTGATCAAACTCTTGGGTTCTTGGTGTATTTTTTTTCCCTGTAAACCACTGTTAATGGTAAGACATGTATACGCCTGACTGATCATACTTAAAATTTGTATACCGGTAGAATACTGCGTTGCTGAATTCACCTTTGCTATGCTTGAGTATCGATACTTAATTATTAATCTAAGCTGTTGTTTCTTTCTCTTGACATGTAAAAATAGCTTTTTTGAAAAGTATTTTTCAGCTCTTCCAGGAGGTTTGCAAATTAGACAGAGATGGTAGGACTCACCCAGCCCGTGGGGCATTAATTCTTTCTTTTGATACCATATGCAAACAAAACCAAAAGCCTCACTAAGTAATTGACCAGGTCAGTTATTTTTTTCATGCAAGGAAATCCCATAAGCAATGGTCTGAAAAGGGTCTCTCAGGGTTGGAGGATGTAATTTGATAAGAAAAAAGTGCATAACTGCTCTGACTTTCTGATTGCAAGGGCACAGTGAACCAGCAGGGCCCACAGACCCCTTACTGACACTTTTTCTGAAAATCTGCATTCAGTTTTGTCTCGGAAGTGGATGGGGTGGACATGCCCTCTTCCATGATCTAAGACATTGACTGCCCGGTGACTGTCACGGGTAAGACGTTGCAGCTCTGATGGAAATGCTTCTTGTCTTCAAGTGACCGTGAAAACTTCTATTAAATTATTACTATATAAATATGCAATCAATGAAAGAAAGGTATGCATACTTCAGTCTCTGAGACATAGGTTGAAAGTCCCCTCCGACAACCAGCTACCCTCTAAACTGAGGTGGTGGTTGAGATTACAGGGTTCATTTTGCTTCTTGGCTCTTTGATCACTCTTTCAGGTCACAGTTTGTGAGGTTTGTTTCTGCAAGCATAAGAGAGAGAATAAAACAGTAAAAATGACACTTAGAGATGATCTTTTCCCTCTGGTAGCCTTCACTATCACAAGGTACACAATAAAATTCTGAATATTATTTGTTTAATTTTAAGTTCATTTGACCTCATTCCATACTTACAAATCACCAGACATTTCAGTAACTCTCTCATTTAGGAGTTAACTTCCTGTACGGACCTGTATGGTCACCTTTGCAAGACCAAATTTTCACTCGAGCATGATCTTCTAGAAACAACTCAGCTCATCACTTCTGCTTGGAAATAATAAAGACAATACTACTGGGTGGAACTACTCAGAGTAGTAAGCCCTGAAATTGTTGATAAGTGTTTGCAGTTGCACACTGAAATCTTTGCGAGACTGGATAAGTCATTCACACTAGAACAGCCATCTACATTTCTGAGGGCTGAGAGAGATAAATGAATAGCAGTTTATGGTTGGGTTGTTGTTGTTGTTTTTTTTCCAGAAGACTTCAATTTACTACTTCTCCTGGGAAGAAAACAACATTTTCAAAGGCACAAAGAATGTGCGGACGCCCAGCTCTTGTTGACATCTTTGAAAGTCACCGTTTAAGTAGGATGGTTTACTTAATAGCCATATTTTGCTTGATTCTTTATCAATTGGATTCATTAAGTCTTTAAAGATATTTTCTCCTCTGAATTAATTCTGACCAAAAGAAAAGGGCCAGGACATTTCAGTCATTACCTCTCAAAACACTGCAGTCACATCAACGTAAGCTATGCTGTTTTCAGCCGTTACTTCAAAACACTGAAGTTTATTTTTATAAGGTTGCTAGGCAGTTAAACCACCTTGAAAGAAAGTAACTATCTATGTGAAAGCATGTACAACAAAGTTATTGATGGAATACTGAATAAAAAACAAAGAATAGGTGAGAGCTAAATCTGGAGATACTTACTGCTGCACTGGTACTGTATTCCAGCAACACTGACATTTCAGTCTGCAGTTTTCAACAGCCACTGCAATATAATTTAAGCCCCCAAAATAAAAGCTGTCAGTGCTTTCGTACCCAGGAGATGGGGAAAAAGTTGATTTTAAAACAATATTTTTCTTTCCTCCAACTTTCTAACAGGTGCATAGTAAATTGTACTTAATCTCTTCCTCCTGGAAGAGGACTTCCTCACCTGTCTTTGATGCAAAACTGTAGAACCACAAGAATAACTTACTGTAAAGGAACCTCTAGAACTCATCTACTCCAACCTCTTGTGCAAAGCAAGACCAGCTTCAAAGCAAGATCTGGCCTGAAAACCACCTTGAGCATCAGAAGTACAGCATTGTCTTGGGTCAGAAGGGTTGTCAGTCACATAAGTATTGACCATTTACAAATCTACTAAATCCCATGGTTTTTTCTCCCTTTGACGTACTTCTTTTTGACCTCGTGTCTGTGTAGAGCATATGGGAATATTACTTCTGGGCAAGGCAAACATGGGAAAAAGCATTGTCATCTACTCTGTGTCCCAGCCCAGCATTTATATACTTTTGCAGTATATAAAATATACATGAAAAAAAAGCATTCATCCTTCCCCAGACCAGTCTCCATAAGGCCATAATTCACATCCATTACTATAATTCACAATAAATGTACTAAAACTGGCTGAAAGGCTCCTGGATGACTATTTAAAATATTACTAAACATTACTACATACAACAGTAAGTATTTATTTAAGAAATATTCCCAAACTGGAAAATAAAGAAAATTTAAATTTTAGAATTTTTGTTATTTTTTAAATGAAAATTCTTTATTGAAGGACAAACTTTGAAAGAGTTTATTATCAGGGTTTTAAGTTAAAGTAAACTTTAGTTTCTAATTCATAATATCCTTTAACAAAGTGACCCCAAGGTGTGGGGTCAGTCTAGAATGTACTCTTTGGTTTGTTTGGGATTTTTGGCTGTTACTGTGTCCTCAGCATCCCCAACTGATTTAATGTTCCATGGAAGTCAGCGCAACAAAGTAACAATGATGATTCCATAAAGGTAGTTCTAACTTTGCCTCCTATGATTTAAATAAATTAAAATCCAGAAAAAGTGAGGGGAGCAATGAAAGATTTATTTTGGGTTTTTTTTAATAATCCCAGGAGTCTAAAGTCTTAAAGGAAAAACATCCCCTAATGCAAGATGCAGGTCAAAATGAAAAGAACTTGGCAGCAGTTTGTGCTCAAAATGCTCCATATACATTTTCTGGTTACAGTTGAGCAGATAAGCCCAGCTCCTGCGGAAATGAATAGGAGCTGGCACTTAAGTACCTGTAAGAATCCACACGGCAGACCATGATAAAACATCTGGTTTATCATCGGCAGCAGAACCAGCAGAATTAAGTAGTTAATACTTCAAAGTGATACAAAATGTGGCTGTAAATTTGACAGAGCTTTCTGCTGGAGACCATGTAAGGACACAATAATAACAGCAAATTGATTCACCTAAACCTTTGCTTTGCATTTGCTATAATAGAGGCTTTCCAGTAAACTACTTCAGCTCTCTTCCACGTTAATAATAACTACCTCACTGGCTGTTGAATGAGACACACTTACAGACACAGATGGGGAAAAAAAATGGAAAAAAAAAAAAAGATAAATATTACAGACATGGGAGAATGTATTCCTTCTTGGAACTCCCATTTGCTGCAGTTTTATAAAGATATAGAATTTGGGTCAATGTAATACAGCGGATCCATGTAGTGCCTTAATACTATTGTTTTTCTCTTTTACAGCCTGCTGAGATATAAGTGATTGAAAAACTACTCCATTAAAACCAAGCAAATGCGTTTCCCACTGGTTTTACTCTCTCCCCCTAAAAAGACCGTGGCTGCTTTTGTTCTCACTGGAGAATTAACTGCACAGATTTTATAAAGCTCATTGTGCCAGACGCTGCCACTACCAAAGTTAATGTCAAAACATCTTCTTTTCCGCAGTCTTCTCCATAAGGATGGTATCTTACTCGTCTAGAGGGCAGCACCACAAGACCTATCACCCCATGGTCCCACGTGCAACCACACCACCTGAGCCATGATGCCCCACACACCTCAGCTGGTGGGGTAGGAAAGCAGAGGTGGTCCTTGCAGCACATGCTTGGAAGAGCCTCAGATGCAGAGGAGGCCTGTGACAAGGTCTCTTCCCAAAAGCAGCTATCATGAGGACCCTTCAACATCATCTGACCCCCCAACACATGTGCACAATGGTCTTCCCTACCATCTGACATCGAATACAGGCTTCTGTCCATCTTCTGCATGGATTTGCAAAGAGGAAGACTGCAAGTTTATTTTTTTTACTTTCATGGTGTCCCTTTGCAACCTTCCCTGTTTGGACAACCCACCCCTATAGTCACTGTACAGTAAGGATTTTATCCGAGTGGATGAGTTCCCTGCTCTGGCTCTGGCTGGTCCCTTCTGAGCCATTTCTGCAGCACCCAGTCCCACCACAAGCCGTGAGTGGGGCAGTTGCAATCTAGCCTGTAAACAGCCATTGTGTTCTCACTGCGATTAAAGTCTCATCACTTCCGAGGTTTTACCGATGTCATGCAAATAGCGATAGTTGTAAAAATAATAATAAAAAAAAAGATGAATTGTAAATTTCACAGTTCATGAGGTTTTTCCTCTAATAATAAAATAATTTATCTGCATATGAAAGGAGGCACATTGCTTTCCTCAGAAGTAGCTTTCTCTGTGTCTCAAAACCCCTAAATGCCATCAGCTGGAAGACCGAAACAAAAATAAAGATGCAGAAATCTCCAACTTTGCTGCAAAATCTTACCCTGAGGTAAAATTGATCCACTCTGCTGTCACAGAAGCTCAGGGAGGTCAGACACTAATTCCCCAGGTATGAGGCAGACCATGATCGCTGTGACAGCATTCACAACATGCTGGATTTTATCTTTATATATGTTATTATTTCTCCTAATGTCTTGCAACTACAATCTTTTTAAAAATTAGTCACCTATATCATGCAGAAACTGCTACCTTGGGGGAGCTGGAGTCGCTGGTCACCACCAGACTTCATCATTTGTGTTCTTTGGTCCATCTCTACAGGCATTGTAGCATCAAATGGCAAAGCGAGGGAGGATGAGAGGGAGGAGACCTTTCCTGCATGTCTGCCAGCTGGAATGAAATGTAAGCATCTCTCTCCACTCCTTAGGTGATAACACAGGTGGTTGTAGATCTTCATCTTTTCACTTTCTGCTGCACAGGGCATTTGGCTTCATGGCCATAAATCAGGTGAGGTGCAGCTCTTGACTCTTCCTACCCCTCTACCATGCCTTTTCTGTCCTTCAGATCAATCACTTGAAGTGTCCGTAGAGCTAGTTTACTGCTCCAGATGCTGCCAAAGCAAATGAGTCATGGGCAAAATTGAAGACATTTGGTCACAGGAAGCCTATTGCTTGTGAACAGATCTGGATATGCTTATATGAGAAACCTGGTCTGGTGGTTTAACCCCAGCTGGCAGCTCAGTCCCACACCTCGCTCACTTGCTCTGGAGGGATGAGGGAGAGAATCAGAAGGATAAAAGTGAGAAAACTTATGGGTTCAGACAAAGGTAGTTTAATAGGTAGAGCAAAAGCCACACACATGCAAGAAAAGCAAAACAAGGAATTCCTTCCCCACTTCCTATGGGCTGGCAGGTGCTCAGCCATCTCCAGGAAAGCAGGGCTCCATCACGCCTTACAGTTACTTGGGAAGCCATCACTCCAAACATTATTCCATTCGTTCTTCTTCCCCAGGTTTGTATGGTGACATGACATCATATGGTATGGGATATCCCTTTGGTCAGTTGGGGTCACCTGTCCCAGCTGTGTTCCCTCCCAACTTCTCCTGCACCCCCAGTCTATTTGCTGGTGGGGTGGGGCAAGGAGCAGAAAAGCCTTTGACTCTGTGTAAGCACTGCTCAGCAGTAAGTAAAGAAAACATCAGTGTGTCATCAACACTGTTTCCAGCACAAATGCAAAACATGGCACCATGGAAGCTGATATGAAGAAAATTAACTCTTTCCCAGCAAAACCAGTACACCTGGCCGTCTGCCTTTGCAAGTCATCAGTTTAGAGAGACAAGCCTTTTAAAACAAAAGCAGCAACATGCCTGGGATGAAGTAGCAGTGCAGGAGCCATGCATTGGCCCCTCTGTGTCAAGCTTTCAGTAGGAGTATCTATTTACTTTGTAAAACATCCCTCAAGCAGCCATAAATGCAAGTAAAATGGCGTTTTTCTTTTTTCAGATATAAAGGGAGGAGCCCTGTGAAAATGTTAAAATGTCACTGTGTACCTGATGTCCTACCCCTTCTCAAGCTCTAAACTTCAAATGGACCATCTGGATTTCCCCAGGACAGGCTGGACTATGAATTTCAGGTGTGGCAAATAAAACATCATTCATCACAACATTATCTTTGGAAAGAACACGCCAACTTCCTTTAGCCCCAGGCAAACAACGATGCAATTTCAGCTCCTGGAAGGAATGTTATGACCCTTCCGTTTATGGCCCAGATCCAGTGACAAATTCAGCACTGATGGATAAATAGGTATTTTGAATGTCCACTGCTGTTAGCATCAAGCCTCAATAGAAATTAGATTTATTTTTTTTCTCTTCTCATTGCACTTGGCAGACTGAGGATGCTGACTGCAACCAGCTTTTAGAAAGGTGAGGAAAATGGTTGGCCTTGTCACAACTCACCGGTCAGCCAATGTTCCACACCATTTATTAACTTTAATATGGGATGTCCATCCCCAGATTTGAATTTCTGAAAATTCATATATCCTGGCAGTGCTTTCTCCTGATTCATCAGCTAAGATGCTGAAAATCATGGGGGAAGTACACACCATAAATTTAATCACACTGAATAATAGGCTAGAACTTTGGGGGTTTGCTCAGGTCTATTGGAGTATTTATGTTCAATATTATGTTCAATAATGTTCAGGGGTTTTATATATTACTACTGAATCCAACATTCTTGATTTGAGCATAAACATGGGATGGATCTTCTCACAGCCAAAGAAATAATGACTCCAACTGGAAACATGAAACCGTGGCCCGACGCTCAGCTGCAGCAAAATAAGTTCTCTTTTAATGAAATATGCAGAGTTGTGCTATTTTGGACCAAAGTATTTCAGGACTTTAATGTTTGTTAGTATAATGTGATAACAGCAAGTGTTTCTGGGCAGCTGGCATAAATTATAGTGATTTTGACCTTCACAGGATCTGTCTTATGATGTAGCTTTTTCCCTAGGTAGCTTTACGAACCCACCGCCACTAAACAGAAGGTAATCAGGAATTCATCCTGCTTTTTGCCAATGAAATAACCTTCCCCTTACACCCTGAGAAATTGATACAGTTAGAAGTAGCATTGGAAGCAGAAAATACTGTTTATTTTCCAGTTCCAGCAAAATTTTGCAAAGCCAGCATCTTTGGAAAAACAAAGAACAAAAAAAAAAACCAACACCCCAGGTTTTAACTTGTAAACTGAGCACATCTGATATGTAATTAGGGAGTGCAAATAAATTAACTTTATAACCTAAGGGTGACATTCTTAAAGATTATAAATCTTCCGTCTGAGATCTGTTGGAAAGATGAAGACTATCCCAGGAGAAGAGGTGAACCCCTTACATGGAAATATTTCAAAACAGACAAACCACACAGGAAGACACTGTCTGGTCTTGGCAAAAGGTTGACCAGCAAACTAACAGTCCTTCCACTCTCTTAATTTCCTCCTTAAATATCTTAATCTCAGAAGAGTACGCACCCACAAAGGTGTGGTTTTATGTGGTTATGAAATTTATGTTACTCACTGACTTCCTGAATACCATCCACTTTCTTATCCTGATTTCTATATAATATGAAATGACAAGCCCTGAGCAAGTCATTACTATTTGATGATTATGAATTAGCTGACCTCAGGCCACAGAGAAAGGTAGCACTGCCTGGCAGACCGCAAGGTGTTTTAGACAACAAACATATCGTAATGTTCTGATCTGCAGCTGGACATTTCTGCTAGCTTAGTAGTCAGGTGTTTCATCTTTCCAAAAAAGAAATGTTCACCTAAGGAAAAAAGAGGAGACCTCTTCCTACACTTAGCCAAGCAACACTATTTGCTAGAGGCTATCAGTGCAATCAGAGCTTTATTCTCTTCTGCTGACTGCCATAAAAAATACTTTTAATGCAGGAAACATTAAGAAAGCCCATTTCAAGTATAATGGGCCACAGGCTAAATCAAATACCGAGTACTGTACCGTATAAATTCCTGTCTGCTTCCAGAAAACAAGTAAGGGACCACCAACATTTCCCTGCACACCTACAGGGAATGCAAGTCAGCAGCAACAACGTCTCTAATGCAGAAGTACCCTCCTCCTCCCCTCCTTTTTACTGCTTACACCTTTAACATGTGCAATGCAGCCCTTTCCATGCAAAATCCTCCTTCCAGAGGTCGGGAGAGATCAAATAAATAAAGTCTGAGGTAGCCCTGCCAGTTAAAGGACTAAAATCTAGCCCCTCTCTGTCTATTCATATATTATTTTATTTAATCTCACTTGATGTGTTTCCCAGCTCTGCAGCGAGTGGGAGGGATTGCTGAGGCTCTGAATGGGACTTGGGCACCTCCACTGTCAGACACAGCACACCAAAGACCCATCTGCCAGAGCTTCCCAACAAGCGTCGGTGAACAAAGAAAGGGAGCAAAGGAGGGAAAGAGGTCATCACTTGCCACTACCTTTTATAGCACATATAAGGAGAAATGAGCCTCTTTCTTGGGGTAAAGATGGAAATGCTTGAAACCCTTCATTCATTGCAAGGAAAGGGCAAGAGAGACTGTGAGTCCTGTTCTTTCAGAAGGAAGCCTCGAGAAACCCCTTATGGCCTAGGAGATGTGAAGTAGGTTGGATACACCTCCTCCCTCCTACTTCCACAGAGAGAGGGCAGAAGAGATTACATTTGCAGTATGGTTGCTCTGAAAGTGTGGGACACTGAGATGCACCTAAGATGTCAGAACTTGTCTGCGTGGTATATTGTGGGCAGACACATGGAAAAGATGAGTCAGTTCCCATGCAAAAGCTGTGTAATGGCAAAATAAGTTAATTCTGCTTTGCTGAGAGGCCAGAAACTTTGGAAAGGCTGGATGCATTGGCTCAGGGTCAGTGCCCCGCTATTGGGACTACACAGTTGGCTGATGTGTCCTTGCATTTGTCTGTAATGTGGTGTGGAGATACACCTAACTAATGGATTAGTCTGCAGGGATGTCCGTATAGGCTGTTGGAGACAGCATTGGAGGCTGGGGATAAGTAGGATTTCTTGAAGCAATCATTTATATGAACTGGTCTAGACTTCCAGCTTCCATGAACCCATAGTATTTTAACACCTGTGATTTTATGTATCATCTGTAATTGCAGCTTTGCATCCACTTTTGTAACTCTGGTTCTCCTGCTCTCTAATCTGTTTTTGCAAGGTTACCGATGGATCTGTCACAGGTCAAAGAAACCATTGCTTCATTTTGGGAAGCGTAACAAGTAGAGGGAATTTGGAAAGAAGCAATATTCAATATTTCCACATCATTAGACTAAGCCAAAATACAATGTGGTTTCTGCAGTGTAATCTCAGCCTGACATCTCCACCATTTTAATAATCATCCATCAGTAGAGAGAGGGCCTGAGTGAAATTAATTGCTCGTTTACATCAAACTTTAAGTAGACCAGTGCCGAGGCATGAAAAAACCATCAAACCCAGCAAAAAGTTTCCCTAAGCAAAAGGCATAGCTGATAGGTCAGAATAAAACCTGAAAAATTAAATAGTTCTTTTCCCCCTCTCTTGTGTAGTAGATTTGAAACACAAGCCTGCAGGGAGGATGGTCTCTGTGAATTTCCACTCAAGGAGAAAAAAAGCATCCAACTTCAGAACTGCAAATCTCATACGTTACATCCATGCTCAGGACACATTAGAAATTTATCAACATTTATGTGATGGCAACAGAAACAACAAGGGAACCCCATGCACAGTGAGGAGCTTTTACCAAATTCATTGTACTTCCTATTGCAAAAATCTCACAGTCATTCCTCTTAAAAGAGGAGTGTTAAAGACTACTTGGAATGGAGGTATTGTTGCAAGGACCCTTTTTCTGGGCTTCCTGCCATTGTCAAGCCACTTACATGGGAGCTCATCAGGTCACAAAATCACAGAATGGTAGGGGTTGGAAGGGACCTTGGGAGATCATCTAGTCCAACCCGCTGCCCAACAGGGTGACCTAGAGCATGTTGGACAGGAACGCATCCAGGTGAGTTTGGAACATGTCCAGAAAAGGAGACTCCACACCCTTTCTGGGAAGCCTGTTCCAGTGCTCTGCCACCCTCAAAGTGAAGATGTTTTTCCTTATGTTCACATGGAATTTCCTGCGTGCCAGTCTGTGCCTGTTGCCTCTAGTCCTGTCTCTGGGCACCACTGAAGACTTGGGCCTCATCCTCTTGACACCTGCCCTTTAGATATTGATAAGCATTGATGAGGTCCCCTTTCAGTTTTCTTTTCTCCAGGCTGAACAGACCCACGTCTCTCAGCCTTTCCTCATCAGAGAGATGCTCCAGGCCCTTGTTCATCTTCATAGCCCTTTGCTGGACTCTCTCCAGTAGTTCCTTAGGTCACTGCCGTAATGTTGGAGAGTAGCACATGAGGGATTTGAACTACCTTCTACCTTCAGAGATGAGGGTGACCTTAAGTAAGATGCTTCGTGCCTTCTCCCCCTTCTATCCCTTGACTTGTCTAACTGAACCAAACAACCTCTGCCCTTGTTGCTCTTTTTAAGAAATGGGTAGTATTTAAATACTTCTAATGAAGAAGTTCCCACCAGCTCTTAATTGCTTCCCATCCTGCCCTTCTCCACTGTGGTATTCCAGCTCCTCAGATAGCTGGTTCAAGAATTCATGGGACCGTGCTGTAGGTGAGATCAGGGAAATGAGTAAAAACAAATGAATAAATGAGACATGGGATTGTAGTAACAAATAAATGGGAAGCAACATGAACTCAGGAGTGATAAGGATTGCTTTGAAACAGGATACCCAGGGAAGTGGTTGAATCACCATCCCTGGAAGTATTTAAAAGTCATGTAGACGTGGTGCTGAGGGACATGGTTTAGTGGTAACTTGGCAGTGCTGTGTTAATGGTTGGACTTGATGATCTTAAAGGTCTCTTCTGACCAGAACGATTCTATGATTCCACTACTCACTACAGCTCTCCACAGGGTCTGCAACTTCAGCTATAGCACCACAAGAAGGAAGTCACTCAATCACCTCCCCCTTAAGTTAGAATGCCAACTACATCAACCCATACCAGCTTCACACAACATGCTCATCCTAGACCTACTGCAGCAAGACCCCAAGCTCAGATGAAGCCTCTTGGTGTTACTGTAATTCAGCTAATTAATGCTAATTTTAGTCAGTTGTTCCTGTGTATCCTAGAGAATAGAGTGACTATTCATTAGCCTCGGTGTGTACTTTGAAAACAGCTACAAATTAAAACTCTTTTAAAATGCAAAATGTTATTTGCCTACGTGCTGCTTTCATTGAGCAAACAGGAGTTAAGGGCGAGGATGAAAAAAGCTGCTGTACATAGATTGCATAAGAATGAGACGTAGCATCTCGCTGTTACATCACCGGTCCCTCCAGCCAGCCTGGCCGTAGCTCCATTCATGGCCAGGTGGCCTTTACCAATGGTGTTCAAGGCGCAGTCCATGGTGTTACGAGACAAAGCTCAGGCTTTGATCTCAGGTTTCAGCATCTGAGGTGGTGGTGCAGATCCCAGGGGACATGGATTCCAGCGTAACATGTAAATTCAGTACGGTGGTGTCTGTGATTTTCTGCCTCCAGCTCCTGGCTTGAGGAAAGACGAGAAGCGGTTTCTTCTGCATGGGAGGGATGTTACTTCCATTCCAGGGGAAGAGAGTAGTGATCTTAGTGTTGCTGGATTGCACCTAAATTCCTAGTGGTAAAAAGTTGACAACTATATCCCCCCAGTGCGTGACACAATGAGCACACACTTCCAATTGCTTCTTAAATCAAAGTCCAAGACATCCGCAGAGTGGTATTAAACCAGGTTTGATCAAGACACAGGCTAAACAGGTGATTGCACAAAGATCCTCTTGCTACCAGGGCTCAGGCTAGCAAAAAGGTGCTGCCAAACACCTTAAACAACAAAAACAAACAAGGTTTTCCGTGAAATCCCAGCCTGCTCCTCTTCCCCCTCTTTTCCTAGAGAACACACTTGATTGCAGGCACCAGCAAAGCCAGGGAGGGAAGAGAAATGAGCTGTAGAATCACTGGCATGCAGCTCAGAAGTGGGTGGAAGTTTGGAAACGTGTTTGATGAGCCTGTGAGTATGGCAAGACCTATAGAAAAGTAGGAAGCAACAGCTACCGTGGGATGTGACGGGCTTATGTAAGAGTTACAGTGGGGATAATATTAATGAGGAACAAAACAAAGCCTGAAAACGTTTAGGATGAGAGGAAATGGCCTCACGTTGCACCAGAGGAGGTTTAGATTAGAATGTAGGAAAAAAATTTTACACTCAAAAGGTTATCAAGCATTGGAATTGGCTGCCCAGGGAAGTGGTTGAGTCACCATCCCTGGAGGTATGTAAAAGATGGGTAGACCTGAAGCTTGGAGATATGTTTTAGTGAGGATTTTTGTCAGTACTAGGTTGATGGTTGGACTAGATGTTCTGAAAGGTCCCTTCCAACCTAGACAATTCTATGATTCTGTGATTCTATGCTGATGGCCTCTGTGAAAGAATGTATGGAAATCACACAGGGCAATGAAATAGCAGCATGAGATGTGAGCCCTGGCATTAAAATACTTCTCTCATTAAAGCGATTGGCCCAGGAACTGTGAAAGAGTATTGTCCCTATTCCTCTGCCTTTAAGGAGAAAGTTAGCATAGCTCAGAGGTTCAAGAAGCAATGGTATCAGAAACAAAAGGCTGTACCACCCAGGGAAGAAAAAAGACATCTTTGCAGACTGATTTAACTCTCATCAATTCATATATTTGAAAAAAAATTCTCCAGCAAATGCATTTGCCACTGGGTGGCAGGTCAGCAATGCCTGGTGACTTCTCACAGCCTGCAGCGAAATAGTCTTTCAGAGTCTGACACAACAGGGTCTGGCCTTAGAGTGAAAGTTGCAGTAGGTCTCATTTTTGAGACCTCTTTCTCCAAAGACTTTGCAAGAAGAAGAGGAAAAATCTATCAAAACTCTTCTTCCTACCAATGTGAAGCACCATGTTGCAATTTGAAGCCTTTGTGAAATGGCAGAGCAGCTTGAAAAGGAGCCCAGGTTGCTGTGCTCCAGAGGCAGGTTGTAAAGATGCCCTTTTTGGATAACAGCATTGGCGTGATGGGTCTAGCCATTTTATCTGTGACTTCTGCCCTTTAGTGACATTCACTAGCAGGTTGTGTGTACCAACACATTTAAGTCTTGAGTCCTCTGAATATTATAGCTTCAGAAGCTGCCTGAAGCATACAGGCAGGTAATATGGTGGAAAGTTCTGAGTCCTGGGAGGTTGTCTATAATTAAGAAAGATACTTTTCAGAAAGGTGAAACAACAAAGTCTCTTTTGAATAGATCTTATTTTCCAGATTCAACGTCAGCTGAAATAACTACATAAACACAATACATCAACAAGCATCTGCTAAACATGTCAGAACCACAACCCTCCTACCTGCTGGGTAGGAGCCTGAGGCAGCCTCGTGGCCACTTGATCCCTTTGCCTCAGTTTTCCAGAGTACCTGCTGTTTGTACGTACAGCCCTTCTGATGTCAGGCAAGCTTTCGAACAGACCAACAGAGGACATGCCTTGCAGCCTCCAAGTCTTCCTTGAAGCACATTTTTTTTTCTTCTGGAGAGGCAATAAGGTGTCATGACTCATATTAGCAGGGAACACACAAGAGGACCTTTTCTTTTTCTGTTTAGGTAGGTTAAATTACAGTGTATGAGAGAGACGCAAAGAAACATGGTGCTATGAACCAGCCATCCACAAGCCAGCTCTGGGCCAGAAACTGTGTTAGCAGAGTGTTGTATCCAGGATAACTGGCTTTGCTGAGAGTTTTGCCTCCAAAACAACTACACTGCCTCCATCCCAGCCTGAGCCTGAGCCCAAGATATTTGAAACTCTTCCAGAACTAGCTCCCACCTGCCTGTTGGGGTGCACTGCACAGTGAAACCTTCCTAAACAATGTCCACCCAATGACTGGGGAAACAAAGGCTTCAATCTGGAATATTTTTTCCAATGTTTGGCTTCATTTATGACAAATAAATCTGGAAAGATGCAGTACATAAAAAAATGGCATTTCAAGTTTAAAAGAATTTTCTGGGCTATATAAAAGCTGTACAAGCAATTGCCTACATTTTATTTAATCCCACTAGGGATTAGCTGTTTCCTTCCCAGTGACTTAAGTTTTTGAGGAGTTTTTTGTAGAAAGAAGGTGGGGGAAGACATAAAACAACTGTCTTTTGTCTGTCCGGGTGATCATTGGTCAGAACAGGTAACCCTATAAACCACCATTAAAGAATTTTCAGAGTGAGAGTTATTTGTCCCATTCGCATGGTCTACTCTCAGACATGGCAAGTTCAGAAATGTCAAAGAACAAAAATATCACACAGCCAATTCAAAACAATATTTGCCAATCCAAGATAAAGCATTTCAGCTTTACTTAAAAGTCAGAGCCAGGAATACATTGCTAATACCATTGTAAAGCAGAAAAGTCTCATTACAACATGATTCTTTTTAACATCCTGTTTTCATTTCTTCCCTGCTTTGCACACATGTAGTGACTGCTTGTTTATAATGTCAGCAAGAGAGCGCTCCTCAGGGAAAAGAACAGGGAAAATGCACCAAATCTGGCACATCAAATCTTTCACACACATATGCATCTAGTTACCGCTGTGGGGCAGGAGTTTTCTCACACGCTGAGGGTCACAAGGTCCTTGTTTTGCCACAATACTTTGAGAGACAGGAGACCAGACCACAGCTTAGAGGCAATTCTAGGGCCATTCCTAAGGCAAAAATTCGAATTATTTTATCCTTACCTCTATTCTTTCATTACAGCACCTACATTTGTTTGGTGATCATAAACCTTTTCCAAGTTCACTGTGTCAGGCTCAAAGGAAAAACATTCCATCCAGCAATCACAAAGGTAGAGAAGCCAGTGGGGTATTTTTGAGGGGGGAAACTCCCTCCTGAATGGCTGCCCAAAGAAGCAGAGTCACACAGGTCTTATTTACAAAGGTAGTTGTTAGGTGTGTGAAAACGCAGAAATAGGGCAGAAAAACTTATTTTCCAGTTAGTGCCAGTCCTGTTTCTTGCTGTGGATTCTGCAGGGGAAAATGTACTTAAGAATCTCTTGATGGAGAAATTGTTTCTCAGTGTGTAACTCAGTGCCCTGGTGCATTTCAGGAGAGGGGAGGATATGTACAAGGACTACATAAAGCAAACAAAATGCTACTAAGACCCCTGCTACAAAGGCTGTGAAACTGATGTAAAAATGGCATTTATAGAAGCTCTTTTTACTCATGCCAACTTTCTAAGCCATTTAGTTTCACCATAAAGCCTTTTTCACTGCCCTTAAGACAATTAGCTAAGTAGCAGTAATGCTACAATTTTCTAGGACATGGAGTAGCAATCTATGTGATCAAAACAAAGCTCCGACACTGCCCTCAGGTCCAACAAATACCCTCTAGACTTATGGAGAGGCAAATCCCTGGGTGAGGTTCACACACTCTTCTCTCACTGTAGATCACAGGGATTTCACCTACTAATAAGGATTCTTTGTCAGAAGCTGATGAAGAGTAAGGGTACAAAGCCAAATAAATGCCCCTTCTCTTGTCCTTCTCACACTTGTTTTTATCCTTGCCTTGGAAGCCTGGCACCTCCCCCAGACTGGTGTCTCCCTAGCCATCACCTTATCCCGGCACCCTCTCCATTACTATCCTGGCAGTGATGCCTTTCTCTTCTTCTGAGGCAGGTTGGTGGGATACGGAGCATCCAATTAGTAGCTGTCCTAATTTAAAATCAGGAAATTATCTAAGGACCTATTTGTCTCCTCTCTTTATTTCCCTCTTCTATCACAGGTAGGCCTATATTTGCCATTTCTTTTCTCTGATTTGAAGTTGGAAAAGGTGGAACTTTCTCCTGGAAAGATATCCAGGCATTTACTGAACACTTTCTATCTCCCTAAGAGGGGCAGAGCAGTTCTTGCAGTATCAGAGAAGAATATTTAAGTTGTTTCTGTGGCTCACCAAGACCTGCCAGATAGATCAGATGTGAGAGCAAAGGCCCTTTGTATTCCCAGCACATCTTCCTGACCTGGACAGGAAAACAAGAGCCTTGGAGGGACTGCCCTTATGATTATGTCTTGCTGGGTTCTTACCAGTAAATTTTCCCTTACTCTCAGTTGTGGTGCATCAATTCTCTTCACCTCACTTCTCCTCTCTAAATGTGGCAAAGAGGGGCAGGAACACAGGTGAGATAACAACATCTTGATTAAGTCTCCGGATGACCACCAGGAACTTCACAAATATATCTGACATTTGTAACGTCTTTTATTCACTGCTAACCTTCAAGAAGCTTCTTCCCTTCCGCCGCGGTGCTTATTTGCCCCTTCCCTTGCCATCTCCATCCCCTGAGTAAGTGTGCACCTAGCAATTTACCTAACACTGCATGGAATTGCTCTTCACAAAAGGAGGCTGCATTTTCCCTTGGCGTAGAGTTTGCTTTAATCAGAGGCTTCAGCGTGAAAGCCTACACATGCTTCCCTTGCCACTCACAGATGCGCTGGGAAACTCATTCAATTCTTTGAACATCCATTGTGGCTCAGGGCTACGGTCAAGCACCCTTAATGAAAAGCTGTTTGTGCAATTTATTTCCTGCTGATAACCAAGAACACCTCCTTGAAAAATAAACACACGAAAATAAAACTCCCAGGAAGCTGTCAAGACTGCTCCCCAGTTTCTAGACTCTTCCATGGTAACCGAAGTTAGAAAACTACAAAATCCACCTCAGAGCAGCCAGAAGTCTCAAGTGAATGATGACTGCAAAGTGTCTCTGTTAAGACGTAACTGCTTGTGTTGGGCAGGTTCTGTATTTTCCCGCTGCACAATTGTTCCCAAGGACAGCAAAAGAAAAAAGTGTTTCCATTTTCCCTTCTCTCTTCTCCATTTTTCCCTTTCAACAACCTGTATCCCAACTGTCTAACTCCAAACAGGGCCAGCACTGGGTTCCTCAGAGCTGTGGCACTTCCTATAAGAAGCATATGGGCATTTGATGAATTTTTCTGCTTAGCCAGCAGGAAAGGATCTGATATATAGCCATCTAGGCATACTCACTTTGAGTTGCATCAAATAGGAAGCATTATCATATGTGCAGTGAGAAGCAGAAGTTTTCCCTCAGTCCTGTACAAGCCTTGAAATTTGCTTGAGATGCCGGTAGTAGAACAACTTTCTATCACAACATCCTCAGGAAAATACAGCACTGGGATGGAGAGGAAACATGGACTTCAGCAAGCAAGTTACGTTAAAAAATTGTCTCTCCACCATCATCTCACTGGTCAAAGCCTGTTCTCTCTTAACTCTGAGGTTTTACGAGAATACACTCTTTTGACTTCAGATCCCTCTAACTTACCAAAGACTTTGTGAAAACATGAGAGGAAGCTCTCCTAATGGAACAACTGAGTCACAAGTTTCAAAGTGCAAGGGAAAGTGGCTTCCTGCACCTGAAAGTGAGGGCTATGAGTCAGAAAAATTTATAAACTTTCGTTCTAAGGTCTCCACTATGAAATATGGTCTTGAGACAGGAAAGACTTGTCCACTCCTATAAATATCTCCTCTTACTGATGGTTCTAAGTATATACATAAAAGGATAAATGTTCCTAAGTACTTTAGACAATAGTCCTGCACCAGAAAATGCTTGCTCAAAATAAGCAATAATAGCTTTAACAACTGTCTTCCCAGTCCAAGCTTCATAATTAGGGAGACTGATTTGTCAGATACATAACCAGTTTTAAATTCTTCACTTAAATGATGCAAAAATTTCACCGAATGAGAAAAGGAGGGAGAAAGGACAATATCACCACTGAAAAGCATATAAGCGAGTCAACCTGCTACTCTTGGTGAGCTGTCTGTGGGGAGGCTGGCCATCAAAACCTGAATTGCACAGGATAAAAATTGCTGCTGTAAAGGGGCAGGTGGAGACACTAACATCCTCACATTCAGCTGTGTTTCCATAACTGTGACTGACTGGACTGAGCATGCTAAAGTCCCCACCACCTCACCAAGGACTCCGTCTCCACTACCTCTGCTTTTCTTGCTGCTTTTTTCCACAGCCTTCTTTTGAACTTTTTCTGGGTTTGGCTTACAGTTAGTTTACCCTGTCTCAGAATTGCACATTTTACTACTTGAACAGTTGGGAGAAGGGTTTGGAGGTTTTTGTTTAGTTTTTTTTTGTTGGTTTGGGTTTTTTTTTTAATTTTACAATCCTTGGGCTTTGGCTACTTAAAACTCTGCTGTGGACTCCCTTTGGTCTTTCTTGTTGCAGAGGCAGGGGGGAAGGAAAGAAATCAAACCTCAAAGAGAAACACCACAGACAGTGAATGGCTCACTTGACTCCTTGCATGGTTTGGTTTGAAGAGAGGCAGGGAACAGTTGGATGGCAATTATCAAACTCTGGCAACTTTTGTGGTTTGTTTTCCTCAGCTCCCGAAATGTAACTTTTGAGACAAGTAATTTAGCTGAGAGCTTTGCATCTGTAGAGCACTGTCGCTCCAAACACAAATCCCAGAATTTAATAGATTGGGTGGGGGCTGATCTGCAGAGAACTAATTGAAGGAGCTGCAAATATAGACATTCAACCCTGATTAATTAGAAGAGCAAAAAGGAACACACTAATTCCATTTCCAAATCAAGCCAGTTGTACCACAATTATCTCAAGTACCTGAGAGATGTTGAGTTCACAGTTAGTCCCTCCCTTTCCTCAGGGGGAATGAACTGCATAAGGAGAATCAAAAACTCTCAAGCTCTGTATTCACTGAGTTACTTATCTCTCCCCGTAACATAGTATTTTAAAAAGACATAGTTTGTATTTGGGACCAGTTTTCAAAGGTGCCCAGCATGCCTGTTCAATGGTGTTCAGCTCCTGGGGAGCTGCAACTCTCCTAGAAATCTTTCCACTTATTGAAATATCTAAAAAGGAGCTCTTCTGGAAATCTAGCTTTGATAGGCTTTGTTTTGAAGATAGGATACTTCAGAAGTCCTTATAATGAGGCTTGCCTTCCTCAACGTTCCAAATGGTCTGGGTAATAGGATGTATGTTATTACCAAAGCTAGCAAATCTAGTTTTCCTCTGAAACTAGAAAAAATGTCCTCTCCTGGAGATCCATCTTTTCCCTTGAGCAACTCCCCGCTCTGCCTCATTTCTCCAGCTGGAAGATTTTGGTATCAACCTTAATGGTTCTGACATATGGTAAAACAATGACACTGTAGTCCCTTTCCGACAGCACCGCCTTTCTATGTTTTCTCATTCTAAGCTCATCTCCATCCACCATCAAAATGCAGTTTCCTTTGCAGCAGACAGCGGCTGTTTTAACAAGGCTGCAAACAGTATACAAAAGCTCTGGAAAAGAAGCAAAGAACTTTCCCAGTTTGAATCTGCAACAGGAATTTCAGGCCAAAGGCAAGCAAATGGCCCATTGTTTTCTCAGGTAGCTCTTCGAGCCAGTCTTCAACAACCACAACTGGTCAGGGCCTCTCATTTTGCACCTCAATTGAAGGACAGCTGTTCTATTTTCTAACTGGGAAGATAGTTCACCTTGAGCCTGGCTTCAGCTGCTGCAGCTTTTTTACCATTAAATATAACTCCGAATAGATTATCAGCATGGGGAGAAGACAGAGAGTGTTTGAACAAAACAAGCCATTAATTTTCTACACAGAACAACTCTCATCCTGGAGACACTGCTGTGCTATTGTCTGAAACACAATTTTCATCTGAAATTGGGCAAACCATTTGGAAAATAATTCAAGTTTTTCTAAAGGGAGGATGCGTTACACACTGACAGTGGTGGAGGGATTCAGTACCCACAACTACGTTAACTGTATGTGATGAATCAGAAGCATCTTCTTTTAATAGGTCCTAATTGCAATACTCTGTCCCAACAGCTCATTTGCAAACACCCCAGAGCATTCCACCTCTTCAACTCACAGTCATCAAGCTTCACTTTGTTAATTCTGCTCCAGTGTCATCACTAAAACTTGTCCTTTTTGTCTAACAGCTTATTCTGAGTGGTGATCTAAGTGAGGGGAATGTTTGCCAGGAAGATGTCCAAGGAAAAAATCTATCTCTGCACACACCACCACCAAAAAATGAGGAGTCTCATTCAGAGTGTTATGGCTGACATGCCAATGACTCTCTATGTATCTCATGCATGGCCAGCATTTTAGCGTAGACTACTTATCCAACTAAAGGCCAAGCCAGGGAATACATCACTCCATGCCCAGATTGAGTATTTTTTCAAGACACAGACACACACAGAGCTTTCCACCCTCTGTACTTAGTAAAGTAAAAGAAAAAAACCCATCCTGGTTACTGGAAGGATGTTCCCTGTGAACAAGTTTTCCCAGTGTTTGACCTCTCCAATGCCTCTTACTCTGGATCACAACAGCCTCCTTTCCCACAAAGGGTAGGCTGAATGTTCCACCTCCCCTCCACTTTCAGCTAGTGCAGTCACGGGCTGATGCAGGCTCAATGCTGACACTCTTGTAGATAACATGCAAAAATAATGCAGAAACTCCTCCCAGCCAGCTGCAGACTGTGAAGTACCATTCTTTGGCATTCCTTTTCTGAGTTTGGTTTGGGAAAGACACACAGATCTGTCCAACAAGTGTCACGGAAGTGAAGGACATAACCCAAGATTATTGTGTAAACACAAATAGTATGTTGAATAAAAACAGATTTTTATTTTGCTTTACCTCAGGGACTACAAACAATGGAGGTTAAATCTGAGCATCACTTTTGTGGATGCATGCTATCAAAACTTTCATATTTCGTGCCATGCTGACAGAAAACAGTGATTTTCAGAGATAAAAATACAGTACGTACAGAGTTATAGATGATCTTCTACAATATTACTTGTGATTTGCTCCTAAACAAATTTCCAGGGTTATTCCATCCTCTGAATATCAATCAAGCCCAGGAGCACAAAAAAGGAAAGAGGATGGATGAGGGAGCAGTTGGAGTAACGAGCTTTTCTACTGTAATCTCAATAACAGATGAGATTGCATCTGCTCTTTTGCTGGACCTTGAGTAACTGTAAGGAAAAGAAGTATCTTATACAGCCAAGTGTAAACACTGGGCTAGTGCCCATGAAGACAGCAACAGGACAGAAGAAGGCATGTTGAAAACAAATTTTAACAGTTAGCTTTGGACCTAACTTAGATTTCAGAAGTCAGTTAAATATGAAATTACTGAATTTCTTTCAGTACAGTCCTGGCTAGGGTTCAACTACGTTTTCCATTAAGTGATTTTATTGTAAAGTGGTTTTTTTTTCCAAACAATCTTAACTATTTTTTAATTTGAGACAGGTTATCTTTAGTGAAGTTAATTATAAGATAACGAGCGTCTTTGTGTGGATTAAGAAAGGGCTTATTTTCATAGAATCATAGAATAGTTTGGGTTGGAAGGAACTTTTAAAGGTCACCTAGTCCAACCCCCCTGCAAGGAGTGGGGACGTCCTCAACTAGATCAGGTTGCTCAGAGCCCTGTCCAACCTGACCTTGAATGTTTCCATGGATGTGGCATTTACCACCTCTCTGGGCAACCTGAGCCAGCGTTTCACCACCCCCATTGTAAAAAATTTCTTCCTTATGTCTAGCCTCAATCTCCCCTCTCTTAGTTTAAAACCATTACCCCTTGTCCTAGAGCTACATTTTGGTTTAAGTTAAGTCAGCAAGGAACAGGCTCAAGCTGCATTGAAATAAGACGTTCTTCAGTCAGAACAGACACCCGCACTGGAGTTCATACAGACATAATTAAAAATAGCTGTACATGAGTATGGCCTCAGATGTTCCAGACATCCATGTTGGATTTTTTTAACAACAGCAGCATAAAATGATACAGCCTGAAATGTGGAGATGCATAACGCCTAGTAAGAGGCTAGTTAAAGCAGTGGGACTCATTTCCTGGGAGGAAATTCGTCTATGTGTTTTTTAAAATTACCCTTTACCTCCAAAATTGTTATGAACACAAAAGCCAGGTGAAGCAAAACTGCAGTTGTCCACTCCTCACGGATCAGAGCCAGGTGACAGACAGCACAGACACACAGAGGGACATCATGGTGCTGTGGAAGTAGTGGTGTCCACAGTCATCGCTCAGCCAAACACACGATGATGTGAAAATGCTCTCCTTCCTCCCCCCACCCCACCTCCCATGGCTTAGTTTTATTGAGTTATACTGTTCTTTGCCTCCCGGACACCTGGACAAGAATTAGTGCTGCCTGATTGCATTTACGTGCTTAGCCAAGCCATCCCAGTATTTTCAAGGTCACCACTTCCAGTGTCCTAAGGCTGTTGATCCTCTGGTTTGCCTTTAGAGGAGCAGGGGAGATAAACTTCCAAAATGGATATAAAGGAGAAAACTGAAAAAATCAAAATATATGTCATTTTTACATAATACAAAAGATGGAGGTCAATTAACCTTGGCTGAAATGTACTGCCACCTCTCACACAAAAAACCCTTATATTTGTTGATGGTCGATTAGTTGGTTTTTTTTCTTTTATCCACAATACAGGCAAGGACGCCTGCTAGAGAAACTTTCTCTTCCCAAAGGCATTTCATAATTTTAGCCTGAGTAAGCTACTGCTGTCTCACCCATTCATTTGTGCAACCACCTCTATCTTCATGGCAATAATGAACCTGCTGGTAGCTGAGAATACCACTTGCGTTTGTACATTGAGCAGAAATTGATTTTCTTTTGTCTGTTCCTTTCCCCCACCCCATTCTATGCAGACAAAACTGCTGTCTGGTTCACCAGTGAATTGCCCATCGTGGTTGGTGTACCAAATCATGGGCTTAGCCCTGTTGTTCTTACTACCTTCTGCTTTTTTAGCCTGGTAAACATCCACAGGAGCTGCACCATCTTCAGCCAAAACATAAGAGACGGGACTGGTCATTGAGTGGTGGTGGAAAACATTTGACAGTTGTTACCTGGTTGGATGTCTGATGTTTATTACTCTGGTGAGTTGACATCAGCCAGCAGCCAGACACCCACCCAGTTGCTCACTCACCTCCCCTCAAGCAGGACCTGGGGGAGAGAATATGAAGAGCAAGAGCTGAAAACTCATGGGCTGAGATACAGACAGTTTCATAAGTGAAAAAAATTTGTTGCAAGCAAAGCAAATAAGTAATACATTCATTACTTCCCATTGACCAGCAGATGTCCAACCACTTACTAGAAAGCAAGGCTTCATCATATGTAGTGGTCACTTGGGAAGACAAATGCCATAACTACGAATGTTCCCCTCTTCTTCTTCATTTCCCCCAGCTTTATATGTTCAACATGATGTCATATGGAATGGACTATCCCTTTGGTCAGCTGGGGTCAGCTGTCCCAGCGGTGCCCCCTCCCAAGTCCTTGTGCACCCCCAAGTCTCCTCACTGGTGGGGCAGTGGGAGAAGCAGAAAAGCCCATGACACTGTGTAAGCACTGCTCAGCAATAACTAAAACTTCAGTGTGTTATCAAGACTGTTTTAGTCACAAATACAAAACACAGCACCACACAGGCTGATATGAAGAAAGCTAACTCCCTCCCAGCCAGACCCAGTACCACTGCCATGCTTCCTTTCTGTGTCTTTACTTTGTGTCAATTCTCATTTTAAATTAGTACGTCAGCTGTTTTGGACAAGATTTGTCTTTATCAGATATTTACCTACAGACAAGGTACACAGTAGGAAGAGCTAACAGTGGCAGAAAAATGATAAATAGTTAAGACAGTCATGGTTTACCCTCTTTTATTTATTTGTTTAATTTCATTTTGTTTTTAGTGCATACAGGAGTGTCTGTTAAGATTGGGGACAATGTTGTACCAGGTGATACAGAAATGCTTACTAAGAAAAAGTCCCTGCCTCAATGCAATTTTAATCTAAGTACACAACAGGAGAAAGGTGAGTGCAGCAAGTCAAGCAGCAGGAGCTCCACAGTCTCAGTTCAATGCCTTGCCCAGTGAACCATGCTACCACCGCTCTGAGCATTGAGGTAAACGTCACCTTTCCCAAAAAGATGCCAGGTTTTACACTTCTTTCCCAAAGGCCTTTGGTGCCCGAAGATGGGATTCAGAAGCTCTTTCTATATAAGTCATCAGAATGGAGAACTCTGCTTGAGAGGCCTTTACATTTCAGGTACATCTCCTTGGTAAAACATGAGACACTACGTTTGAAATAATCTGTGAGGAGTTTTATTTGTAGCCAGCCTTGCTAACTAAATGAAGACCTATTTACAGATATTTCAAAAAATTCCTATGCATGATATTAGCAGATACCAAAAAACACCTCTTTCTTCCCATGGAGCTGTAATTCTTTTTTTTTTTTTTTCCCTGAAGCAGAAAAAAGACTTTGGATTTGAGAAAAAGCTGGTTCATAAAAATGAATTTAAAAAAAACAGAGTGTGTATAGTCTAATCAGTGACAGAAGCATAACACAGAGGGCTGAGTTTCTCTGTGGATGCTGATTTTAACTGCAGATTTACCTGAAAAAAAAAGAAGACCCCAAGCCAACAAAATACTGAAAACCACATTTGGAGCTTTAATCATGTGAATAGTCTTGTCTAAGCCTTGGAGTCCTCATCCTGCACCCCTGAGGATAATTAGAGTTTTATTATGCTGAAGGAAATTGCAAATACTTAAACAACATGATTTAGGGAAGCTGCCTGGGAGCTGGAGTTAGATGTATTTCTTCCTCCCGACTCTGTGACCTCGGGCAACTCACTGCATCTCTTGACTTTGCATCTCTAAAAATGGAACCAGTGACTGCTTCCCTCCATCTTTGGAAAGAGCCTTTCTAGAGGAAAAATGGTGTGTCAATCTTCACAGCCACTCAGCCCTGAACTTCTGTTATGAAACTACCTGTAATAAAGACAGTAACTACCACTACCTGTAATGCAGAATTTAGTCCATTAGTACTTGAGCTGAGAGCATCAGTTCCTTTTGTGTAAGTTGTCAAAGAGCTGTCAAAGTGACCTACTGCAGAGCGGAACTCTCTGCCAATGCTGGTTTCCAGGGTCATGCCACCTGTCTGCCCCTCGCCACCACCCAGGTTTCACTCTCGCTGCTGTATTTCTGGGTTTTATTTAGCAGCTAGACAAGAAATGGGACTGTGCTTCTGGGCAATTTCAAAGTAGAGGAAATAATACCAAGGGGAGACACAATAACTGTCTGCATATAAAGAAAAGAATGTTGCACCAGAGGACAGGAAGCAATTATTATCATTAGTCAGCAATGATAGAGAAAGAAGTAATTAAACTTCAGCGGCATCAGGGAAATTTTTAGGCTGAATATTAAGAAAATAGCTGGGAAGAAAAAAAAAAAAAAGACTAAGCTGCCAAGAAAAGTTGTGGTGTAACTGTGGTATTCAAAGTCACATCTCAAGAATGTCTTTCTGTAAATAGTCTAAGAACACACTACTCCTGTCTCAGCATTCTCGGAGTCTGAGGTGGCAAAAGATTTCTATTCATGGCAGTACCTAAACGTGCTTAAATCCCATTCACATAATCTGAACAGCCAAGGAATTTAAGTAGAGCTGGAGCTGCTGAAGGGCACTGGATGACAAGGGAGTAGACGTGAATCCGTCTCAGTCACCAACGTTGTTCCCAGTGCAAGAAAACCAGTGGGAATCTGCTACAACAAGTCTTCCCCCCAGATGGATGCTTGTAGAGCCAGAGAACCTGGTTTTACCCAGACTGCCGTCATACAATTGAGACTTTTATAGTCTTGTGACAACCAGGAGTTACAGTGCAAAGGGAATGGAGCCCCCGTCCCGGTGCAACGTAAGCACGGGAGGGAGGGAGCAGATGCTCCCCGTGGCTGGGATAGCAGGGAAGAGCCTGATGACAAGAGCAATAGGGGACAGTCACTCCTTCCCACCTTCCTCTCAGCAGGAATTACACCCGAGGGTGACTTGGAAGAGAAAACAAATTTATATATTCTGAATCCTACTGGAGGAGCCTCTGTCCCCAGGGAAAATGTGTGAAAGAGAAGGGCAGGTCCTCCCCTCCTCTCTGTCCTCCCACCCTACCTGAAGCCTAGTGAAGGCAAGGTTGCAGATTTTTTTGTGTGCTGAGCTCCCTTCCCATTTCTTCCCACAGAGCAGAATGGAGAGAGAGAAATTAAAAAGAACTAGAATTAGTGTTTAGAGCAAAATCAGAAAGAAGGGGAGACAGAGAGCATGTATGCCTAATGGCACAGTTTTCACTCCCTTCCCGTCTCCATATTTCATTCATTTTGTTAATCTGCTGAAGAAATGGCTCACTGGCAGGCAGAATCTTGAAGTAGCCATTTAAATTTGCTTGATGGCCCCCAAGGCAAGTCAATTTTCAGTCTGACTGGCTTTAATCCCAGCGGAGAGCCCTGCCATGCCATTACATGGCGCAGCAGGAGTAAGAGTGGGGAGGTAATCACATTACAGCACCGTTCCATTTAGCCATAATCTGTAAGGATCTCATGAAAGCATCAACCATTATTATGACTCCTGATGTCCTTCAGGCAAAGTCTTTGTGGGAAAAAGGAGAAGGAAAAAAAAGTAAAAATCTCCACCTGTCAAAAGGAGACAGGCACTTTCATTCAAAGGAAAAGGAGATGAGATGTAAAAGTGACACAATATTATTTAAACATCCTATTACTAAAATTACAGTTCATCTATATAAAACTGAGCTATAGGACCTTAGTCTGTCAGCTAGATCAATGTACCTGCCATGGTCGCAGAGATGCAATGAGCTGAGGAAGCATTTGGGACACAGAATTTGCTGTAAAGGCTTCCAGCTTCAGTCCATCACGCCCGGTGTCCTTCCCGTGGCACTAAATATCTGCTGCAGAAGGCGATGCTGGGGAGGGGGAGGATGGATCTTCATCAGCCAATTGCTGCTACGTTCACATCCAGGGGCTTGAGGCAACTTTAGCATAACCACAGCTGGGTTTGGGCTGGCAGCTTTATTAAGAAGCATATTTAAAATCCGGCGCTGGTGTCTTGATTCTTTGGCCTCTTGTGGCAGATGTAGGCTGATTACACGCTATGTGAGGAAACAGTTGTCATCAGTGGCTGCAAATCTACATCGCTATTAATTAAAGTGGCCAGCTCCAGGATGGAGTGTGTATGGACTGCACAGGATATTTGGAGAATTGCTCCTGTTTCCACACCTGCTTTTGGCATTTAAAAAAATCAAGCCAGCTTTTCAGCCTCAGTTTCTCTGTTTATGAATACAAACTCCTGATGTGCGTAAATGGGTGAGCAAGGCATCATGGATACAACATGTCATCATACCTTGAGGCAAAGGAAAACAGCCAGTTTCCATAGGCTTTTTGTCCTCTTCTTTATCCCCAGTTACCTGGCTTAAGAAGTATCAGGGAGATGGGTGGGACTGAGGAATCTCAATTTGGGATGGCTGTAAACAGAAGGAAACAAGAGGGATCCCAAAAAGGGCACATGGAGCACATCCATGCAGATGACCATTGTCTGGAGATGCAGGACAGGGCCAGGGAGAAGCAAGGATGACATAGTGGCAGGACTGAGAGCGCTACACCCTGGCATCCAGCCTGTGAGAGACGGTGCCAAGAAAGGCCGTATTTCTAAGGAGGGCATCGATCCAGGAGATGATGTGTAGTAACAGCAAAGCTGCTGACAGCAGGCCAGGGCATCTGAATTGTGCTGGGACTCCTGATTCTCAGGGTAGGATGCACATGGGAAACCACAGCGTGAAGGCTAGATATACCACAGAAGGTAATGCTGGGGATGCTGAGATACAGCTGTGATGGTTGACATTAATGACCTAGAGTCGAGAGGAGCTCAATCAGAGCACGCAGAGGACAGGGCAACACTCCCACAGTACCATACCCAGCAACCTGGTTGCCACAGCAAAAGATGTCTCTGGCAGAAATAAAATGGAAAGGGTTAGGATTATGGAAAAGCTTGGATTACAGAGAGGATTTGGAAGAGCCGTAGCCCAGATCAGTCTCAGAAAGGAATGGGGTTAGGCCTCCAGAACAGACTGGGGAAAGGTCACAGGAGGCTATCCTCCTAAACTGCAGATGTGGTTTCTGCAGTGGACTCCCAGGTGGGACAGAAAAACAAATGTAGGTGAGGAGGTGATGTTACCTTGCAGAAAGACAGAAAGCAGAAGTCATAAACAGAGAGATGGATTGGGGTGAGACAAAGCCCAGAGGAGGGAGGAGATCCTTGAAATAATGTGTTTGATCTACCCAGACACTGAAGGGGTACAGGGGAAGACCCAAGTGCCCACCCTGCAGATCCATGTGGATTTTGTTTGCCTGCTACGAATGGGTCATGATGTGCCTCAGGGTATTCTCAGGGGATTGAGAAACGGGACATCCACCATCCTACGAAAAGATCAGGCATGCAGTCACAGAGAAAAAACAAAATAAGAACCTGGCTGGACGC
Source organism: Tringa solitaria (assembly GCA_026413425.1). Taxonomy (NCBI): domain Eukaryota; kingdom Metazoa; phylum Chordata; class Aves; order Charadriiformes; family Scolopacidae; genus Tringa; species Tringa solitaria. The sequence goes on along the minus strand of JAOXJM010000012.1, from coordinate 150,552,325 downwards.
AATCCAGTTCTGGCAGCTTGCTGAGAAGAAACTGTCTCAGACCATGCAAGGGCTTTTTGTTTACAAAAACCACACATATATATAGTCAGAGATTTGTGGAGACAAGGGGCATGGGAAGTTTCACCCCTCCTGCTGGATTTTAATGCGGCACTCGATGACTTGTAATGGAAAAAGATCTATTGTTTCTCCAGTAGCAATAAAGTAAGGTTAAAACAAACTCAAACATAAATTTTACAAACAACCCCATATAAACACAGCTGTTCAATGAACTGATAGGACGGGTTGCTAGCTGAGTACTGCCCTCTAATGTTGTCATCTAATGGAAATGTCCTCTACAATGACTTTTATTAATGAAACACCTTTTCCCTGTAGGATGATGGAGAAAAAAATAATCGCCCTTGAGATTAGGCTAAAGTTGACCTAAATGTAACCTTGACTTTAGCAGATGTGGTTTTGATCTGGTTGCCTACAGAGTTAGTTATTTTCTACATCATCGAATAGACAGCTGATGTTCTGTTCAGAAACTTTGGTTTTGGAGAGAAAGCCTGTTGTGGTTAGATGAAGTTGCTTGGAAGACAGAGTTGGGAATTACTTCATAACCATCTTTTTTTTTCGGAACAAGTTCATCCTGAATGTACGCTCTCTGGAAGAAACAGATTCTGCTCACAGGAATCCCAAAGTTCTGGTGTTTCTCAGAGCCTCTGAGAAACTGGAAATAGAAATCCAAAATGGAAAGGAACTCCCATAGGTTTCAGTGCTTTCAGCCTCTTAGTAATGGGACTCTCCCTTATTCCAAGGCTTTTTATATTAGCCCTATACATAAAATTCACCTTTCATACTAATTTAGAGTATAGATGGTTTACATAGCCATTTGGGCACATGCATTCCTGTGTGGTCCTAGAAATGCAGTGTCAGAGTGGAAATAACTCATGAAGTTAAAGGTTGGCTTTTGTCCCGATGGAGAAGATTGATATCCCTTTTCAGTCTTTTGTTTTAGGATGAACTGATCAGCTCCCTGCCTCTGTGATGCCTGGTGGCAGTAAATCCAGGTGGAGAAGAACCCAGGTGTCCTGAGGCCAGTGCAGTGCTCTAAAACATACAAGGAGGCGCGTTTCTTATCATTCTCCACATCATTCATTGCTCTCCAGGTTTCTTCAAGTTCTTCTTCATTTTTCCCCCAATGGAACCAGCCTTAATCTTTTTTCCTGGTGCTACTAGTGACTTTCACCCAGGCCTTCTCCATTCCTCTTCACAGCGGGTTTCCCACCTTGCAGAGCATCCTGTCCCTATCCACATGGGGCATGGTGTCCATGGGTGGCTGTGCCTTGTCCTCAAGCTGCACTGCACCACAAGCAGGCACCAAGCAACAGATCTCACTCCTGGGTCGGGTGTTTATTTTCCCAACGGCATCTGGCTCTGACTCACCTTTCCTGAGTCACTCTTCCTGTCACTGTCGTACCTACCTGACAGCATTAAATCCCCCACTGTCACTTTACCAAAGGATTAGAAATCCTTCCACCGTCATTTGCCTGGGACAGAACAATTTTCTTCAGGGGGCTATTTTTCGTTCTTCCTGCTCTTATTGCTGCTTGACAGGAAACCATCTCATGTTGTTCTCCTCCAAAATGTCACCTGTCTGTGGAGCTGCAGTCCCCATTTCCCTCCCTCCTTCCCACACCCTGCTGTTTTACCTGACTTTGAAATGGCAGCTCAGCAGACTTTACAGAATCCTCTTTACAATTTTATTTTATTTTTTGCACAGCAAACTACAAATATATTTTATATATATATATATCTGCTGAACATGGGTATCTAATCTGGGAATAGTGGGAAATTTCAGGGCAAACCCCCATGGTTCGAATTAAGTATAAAACCAGAATGAAACACTGAGGTGATAGATATAGATAGGTAGGTAGCTAGATAAATAAATAGATAAATAGCTTTTTTATTTAAGTACTCTGCCTATTACAATTTAAAGGCAAATGCCTTTATGCAGATGTGAGATCTGCTGCCGTTTCAGAATGGATAAGGCTACGTGCTCTAAATTATTGCAGGAAACAGAAACACAAATAGCACTGTCTCCTGTATCTGGACAGATTCCCTTTTTATTGTCACCTGCCTGACAGCCAGGCAGTTGCTGCTTACTAAAACCTGTCTGTAACTGAAATCCCTGGGGTAATAAGTTCTCTGTGAAACAGGTTCTTGACTGGAAAAATCTGCACATCTCCAGATTAAATCAATAACAATTAAGAATTCTTTGAAATCTAATTGGAAAAGCAGCTATTTTGATCAGCACCATGATGTTATCTGGAAATTGTATTTTGTTTATCTACAGCAGAAGAAGGTTTTCTTCTTTGTGGGATTGGTTTGCCAGCTTCAGACACATCCTTTGATCTCTCAGATGATACAGTGAACTGAAACATGGGGGCAATCAGAGGGATTATCACGGGATGGGGAAATCATTTGATCTATTTTTAAAAGTATTTTTTTTATGAATAACTTTGGGGGTTGGTTATCATTAAGACTGCTCTCCCATCTTTAACAGTGTTAGATTTCTCTGAAGATGTCTGATTCATGTAGTTAATAATACTTAGCATTTATATAGTGCTTCCTAACTTCAAAGCACTGTACAAATATTTCTCACTAATACTGCACACCAAACTTCTGTGTTACTACTTTCAGGGAGGGATAGGGCCATTTGACGTCTCTTGTATAGTTTTCTGTTCAGGCCCCTCTGTAGTTGTCTCAGGTTAACTGGGACAGAAAGTCCCAGTGAGAAAAGGAGAAAGATTAAAGTCCTGGTCACGAATACAGCGAGACTCTTTCAAGCACATCATCTGAAAACTCTCCTACTCATCTTGAGAAGGTCTTCTACACCTTGTACAGACTCTCTTACCAAGTTAACTGAGTTTCTAGTGCTCGCTGTAAGCACAGTACCCTTGTTTGAAGATCTCTAGCAACACCAATGCTCACACACAAAAAAAAAGAAGAGAACATAAGAACATAAGCACAGAAGACATACTGTGCTTTGTGTAAGAATATCAGATGTTCAAAACGAAACAAAAACCAAACCCTAGAATGAACTTGAAACTCTAAAAGGTTGTTGAGGCCCTTTTTTTCCTCTCGAACCTAGTTTTCTTCTCATACACATTCATGCCAACAAATAGCAGATGGTGATGGCAGATATGTACTAAAACAGCTAAAATTGTATTCCTTGCAGGAGTATCTACCATGCTGATCAGGCTGAACAGTCTGTGCTAGCAGCAACGTCTGGTCCACGCTTGGAAGGAAAGATCAAAACCTTTCTTGAGATCGCTTTGGATTGCGTTTCAAGTGGCTCGCTCTGCAAACAAAGACAGATCTGCTCTTGTGGTAACTGGGAGCCACTCAAGACAGGACTGTTGCTGTGTTAGCCATGTGTCTGCCCTGAGAGGGTGGCTCAAAGCAAGCCAGCATCAGGAATGGAAAGGAAGGACCTTGGGCGCATGGTGCTCCCCTGCTCTAGCAGGTGTCCTTTCTCGCCTGTGGACTTGAAAGTAGTTTGCAGCTCGGACAGCTGGGGTCTACAGATGAGCCAGGCAGGCCCAACGTTCCTACTTGGGCTTACTGCAGTATAACTTCTTCTCCTTTCCAGGAAGATTTCCTAAGAGATCTCTGAGTCTCCAGGTCTTTGGCTTCTGTCTGGCTCACTGCAGTCATGGATAAGAACAAGAATTAGGGGAAGCTTAATATGCACAAGGAGCTCATCAAGGATCATGGTTCCCCTGGAACTCCAGGAGATCACGCCATCTGTGCTAACATATTAAAGAGAAACCTTTGAGGGGTTAGCATTTTTTCAGACACTAATATTTTTCATCCCAGTCCCCAAAACTTCAAGTGGCATCTTTAATTAAGGAAATTAATTAATTAATTAATGACTATGAACACAGACCTTATTCTTCCAGTCATTTTCCTTCTCCAAACACTTTGACACATGACTGTAGGGTAGGATTATCTTAGAGGAAGAGCAGGTGGCCTGAGAGTCACAAGTCCTGAGCTCTGAAGAGATCTGTCACTGGTTTTGTGGTGTGATCTCAGGCCAGTTACTGAGGGCCTGGTTTGGGGGATGCTGGACACCCACATCTCCCACTGACTCCAAAGGAAGCATCATATGTTCAGTACATTGGAACCAAAGAACTTCGACCTTCTTGGCTCTGTGATGTCTAAGGAAAAGATGTGTTCTCACACCTACCTCCACAGGGTATTACGCCACTTCACTAATATTCATATGGCACTGTCAGATGTGCACACTGTGAAAGAAACCACAGTAACTCTGCTCTGCTTCTCACAGTGCTGGTGTAGCACAATGCCTAGGCTTTGAGGAATTGCCCAGATTTTCCTCTACAGTCCGCCAGGCACCTCAGCAAGCTGATCTCATATTTGACAGAGCTGGCTTTCTCCAGGCATTCTGGCTGGTAATCCTGCACGGTCTTTTTGTAGTGATACTAATTTTCCCCTATTCACAGTGCCTACTGATGAGCTGATTTGAAGTTACCTCTTGCTTGTAGGTTCAGCCTCTTTTTCAGTTGCTTTGCACTCTTTTATCTGATTGCTGAAGACGAACCTGGGCTCTGCTCTTAGGCAGAAGCAAAGCCACAACAACAGCACCAAAACCTGGCGTGCATGTCCAAGCTTTGAAAAATGCCAGTGCATTGGGCCCTAACAGGAGAGAAAGCAGACCCTGTGCCTGCAGGCAGCTCAGCCAGATCCAGCATTTTTCATAGATGCCCCATGTCTTCATCAGTATGCAGATCCATCTGCGCCGCTGAGATATATGCATGGCACAGACAGGGAGTAGGGGAATACATTTATAAATAGGATCACTTCATCTTTCCCTTTCCTGCTGTCCCCACTCTCATGAAATCCCCACTGGTGGAGGTCCTTCACTGCCAGTTCCACCCTACCTTCATACCTGCTCTAGTATCACCTAACCTTTCTTCTTTGCATTGCAAATGAACTAAATAAGCAGGGGATGAGAGGTGTGGATGGGGAAGGGGGAACAGTCTCCAGCAGCTGTTAGGACTCTCAAAATACCTTTTACCATTTGTTTAACAAAGACAAGTGCTAGAAATGATGACTGACAGTACAGTGCCTGCATGCTGTTTCTAATGGGTGCCTTTTTAAATCCAAGAGGTAAATAATAGCATCTTCTTAGAAAAGGTGCACACTATAAACCTATCTGCTGTAGCACAGCAGCCTGCATCAAAATATCTCTGAACACCGGGTAAAGCTAACTCTTCCTGCTCACTGTGCTAGAAGGTTGTTAAATGTTGTATGGTCACAGAGAAATTAAACATTGCTCCTACTCGTGCTTACTCACATGGGAAGCTGTTGAAGCTGTAGTCACACTGAATGCAGCAATCATGTTAGTACATCACAGTAACAGTTGCTCTGAAGAAAAAAACACGGCAAATAACTATATGAGACACGGCTTTTTTGCAATTGGGTTGAAGTTTTTCTCCTGGCGTCTCACTCTGATTTTCTGGCAAAGTCAGTAGAGAGCTCCAGCATCCCAATTTTCTTTTCCTGTGCCCCAGAAGATGACAAACCTCTAGTGAAACTGTCCCATGCACACAGTCCTGGCTCTGTTGTGGTTTGGCTGCCTGGCTTTTGTGTGTGTTTTCTTCCTTCCCCAGGTTCCTGCTGTCTGTTGATAAGCTGATTTATTCTCATTTGTCTGATTGCAAATACAGAAACTGAGTTTGGCCTTCTGGCAGCAGAGAAACCACCCCAAATGCCTTGGGAGAGACCAACGTCCTTCACAAAAACCTAAAAAGTCACATTTTCTATTTTGAAAATTTTCATTTCTTATTAAGGAAGTAATAAAGGAAGTTCTGGAAATTCCATCATCCAGCACTGAGGACGTAAATGTTCAGAAACAGACAACACAGTAATGATTTGAGTAAAAGAGTGACTTTTTAACAAAAGATGAAAAAGGTGCTGAATCAATTTACCCTCTAGACAGATGACTCACAGATTTGTCAGAAGCCAAAAGGGTACAGCAAACACTTGGAGCAGTTCTGCTGTTTCCCCTGGAAAATAGATGCTCTTGTAATTGTCAAGCAATGCCTCTTGAAACAGGTGATTTGAAGAAGTGTGTACACATCAACCATCACAGCTTTCAGCACATGAAAGCAAGAGAAAAAGGCAAGTTACATGGGCAGAATTGTGGAGAAACTCCATGGACTGGTAGTAAAGTGCTGAGCAAAGTGACAAGGACAGTTCGGTGGCAGATCTGTCCCTGGTTCATGGGAAAACCTGCTTCTGCAAGGCCATGAGAACAACTTGAGGTAAGATGAGGCCTCTTCCACTGGCAGATCAGTCCATCTGACACGACCTCCACAAATATCTAGTAGAACAGATCAACAGACCTGGTTTTCCAACCACAGCCTTCCAAAACACCTATGAAGAAACTGTTGCTTCTTACTCTTCACAGTGCCAAACAGCTGCTAACCTCACCAGGGAGTCTGGGACAGCAAGATGAGCTTGCATTAAGCAGGGAAGGAAGGCCATTCCCAAAGTGGTTGCCTCAACACAGATTGTCTCTCACAGACAATCTGACTCAAATATATTGTTACGTGCGAGGATTTCCTTAGTGAGGAACATCTCCTTATTGAGACAAAGCTCAGTGAGACAATGACTTCAAGGCAGGAAGCTCTAAAGGGGTCAACACAGAATCTGGGGAGCTCCAGTGCCTTTGCAACACATTCCAGGATCTAGAATGCCCAAAGCTGCTCTGGATGGAGCTATCCAGGGATAATTATATGTGCTGCCCGGTTCCCAGTCCAGGAGAGAAAGAGACAGCAGGTCCGGGAGATTTAGTAAGGGAGAAGCAAAGACAGACTTACAGATAAGGAAGATAAGGTGGGAAATAAGCAATTTGAGGAAAGAGGATGTGATAGAAAAGAGGGAAAAGGAAGGGGCAGAAATCACAGGAAAAGGAGATTATGGCAAAGATGCAATGCTGGGGATCTCAGAGCAGAACCTGACAAGACTCAACAGGGAGTTTAGTGGAAGCACAGGGGGAGCCCACTGGTTTGTTGTACTCATGAGTGCTCCTTGAACCCTCCTAACACTCCTGTGTCTCTGCACAGCTTCTCACATGTCATTCCTGTTTATCGGAGTTTTTCCGACACTTGGGCTGATGGAAATTATCTCAACAGCCCAGCTGGCCTGGAGATAACTGAGATAATGTCTGTGATGCTGGATATCCAGTCACTGTAGGGTGTTGCTGTCTGTGTAGACACAGGGCAGATCCTGGGTATGACCACAGTATATGTGCTGAACATTACTACAGTGTGTGCACAGCATGACTAATGCTTCCTAGAGGTGCTAATTTTCACTCCATATGTGTTTGCAGGGCACCCACTGTGTTTGCACGGATTTCCATCCAGGAAAACCCAAGAATGTCAGCCTTCACTCTGCTTGGGCACTCACACTACAAGGCTAACACATCCAGGATGCAACAGATGGGCTGACTGCACACACACTACACAACCTGTGTACGCTCATGTCTCCCTGAGAAACCCTGACGGGAAAAATGGCAACCCTACGTGAAGACTCACTTCAAGTACACAATGAACTATTGCACCATTTTGCTAATCCTTTACATTACAAAGTGCTTGTGGACATAAGAAGTAATAGAAAATCAAGGCTTCAAGCCTTCAGGTATTCCCACTGGGGCCTTCACAGTGCAGAACTGTGACAGTTTTCCCAATTGTCACTTGACTGTGGAACAGAAACTCATTCCACCAGTGCGATCGCTATACCAGTGCTTCTTCCCATGCATATTCTTAAGCATAAACAGCACAAACATACCCTGAGACAGGGGCAGCCTCGTACACTTTGAGGTGTCTCACCACTATCCCTGCGAAGCAAAGCAGCATCAATACGAAGATTCAGTTGTTAACAGGCCCCCAGGTCTAAGCAGAACTTTAAAACTTGCTGAAACATTGCTTTAAGTCTACCAGTACGTTTTCTGGTTGGTCGCCAGATCTCACAACTTTGTGCTTGTCACTGCAAGATAGACCCTACAGATCCATCACCCTGCTTGGCAATGTCATGTCAGACTGGGATGACAGTAGATTTCATCAGAACCTGGTGTGGGTGCTTTTATCACTTACTTCACATATGGAAAATCTCATCTATTTTTGCCAAAATTTCATGTGGAAGAACTGGCAAGGGTTGAGGAGGAGTAGTAGGGGAGAGGTGTGACAGCAGTGTCAGTCTGTCCCATTTCTGACATTTGAAAAAAAAAAGGGAATTTCATTTCTCATTCTGTGCTTAGTTCGGACCAAAAGGGAAAAAAAAATTATATCCAAGATTACAGTGTATTAAAAAAGGGAAGTCTGAATGAAGCTGTTGTGTTCTCAAAAAGTATTTTATTTCTCCCTGAACTTTTCATTAATGGAGATTATCAATATTTTTGTTGGGTTTCATTCTGACTTGGATCAAAACTGGACTTCAAAATCACATTTCATCCTGGAACAGAGTTTTTGTGGCCCCCTCCTGCAGTGCCAAACCAGTGTGGGTTCAGGAGGATGGCACTGCCAAGGTCACAGCTGCTGACTCCACATTTATGTCTGGGTCTTACCTTCTGCATCAGAATGTTAATTTTAATACTTGTATAACCCTTAAGTATTCTAAATATTCTAAACTAAGGGCACATACGTACAGATGTGGCATTTCTGTTATGCCAAAATCAGGTAAGACAGAGGGTGTCAGAAGAATGGATAACTGGAAAGCAACCCATGCCTACTGCTAACATTGCCACTTTGGGGTAAGCAAGGAAAAGAGGGGCACATTAAGGTACAAGAAAGTGAATAAGGCAGAGTTTAAGGCACGAGTAATGGGAGAAGCAGGCAGGCAGCCAAGAGGAATAACCTTGACTGATGAACAACAGGATGTGTGATGTCCTTTCATGTGGAACAAAAGGCAAACATGAGACTTTACCCGTGTTCTTTCTGCCTGAAAAACACCACTGATTACACACAGCAGAGGTGAAGTTAGAAGTCAAACACAAGCCCTCAGTCTTCCCTTTTACAACCTCAAGCAGGCAACAGGCAGAGGGGATGAAAAATGCAAAATATCCCAGTTGCAATGTAAAGCCTTGCTAGAGGGATCCTAAATACAAAGCAGGGACTACAGGCACTTAGCAGTTTTCATGTCCTCTTGGGTGTTTGAAAAGGAATTGCCAGAGGGAGAAACTATAAATCTGTGAATGACTGAGTTTGTGTGTTGACCTAGAGTACGCCCACTCCCTTCTTTCTTTTATTTTTCTTTTTTTTGGGGGGGATGGGAGGGATGGTGGCAGGCTTGTTTGAAGTCAAACCCTGAGTGAAAACAGACAAAAGCAAATCAAGAGATTCCAGCTGAGAACTGGCTAAGAGAGACTCTCAACTGATAAGCAGCCCATGGTGATACTCACAACACAATAGTGCACTAACCAGAATAACCAATAAGCCAAACTGGATGTAGAAGGGATCTTGGTTCAGTTTTTCACTTGCCTGCTTACAGCACTGGACTGTGAAGTAGCTTTAAACTTAGTTTTCAGATGATGTCATTACTCTCTGGATTATTCTGGATGGTTCTCTGTTTCTCTGGTTTTACTCAGAAACGTTATCTGAGGATCTGCTCCGCTGAATCATCTACATTCAGGGGGGGTAAGGAAAACATTTCTGATGAATTTTCATTTCTGAATGGAAAGCTAAAAATAATTCCCAACTAGCTGTAATCAGAGCACAAGTATAAATCTCTCGTGATTCGTGGTACCAGCATCCAGTGGGAGTTCCTCGGGAGGGATTACTTCCCCAGGGCCCTGGTTTCAATGTGACACTGATGCGTTTGGCTTCTCTCCCATTTCTGTAGAGCATGAGTAAGGCTTCAGCCCCAAGACTGCAAATTCACCTGGGATGTCAAGATCTACAATCAAACTGAATTGTTTAAAATGGTTCCCTTCGTCCCCATAGGAGTTCATTTATCCCGATCTGTGGCAGGAAAGATACCTTTCCCTGTTTTGCCTAATACACAAAAATAATAATAAAGCTTTCGCTTTCCTTTCTCTTTCCCCTTAAATCCGCTACGTGCTTTGAGCTGTTATGGACTTGAGAAATCTCTGCTAATGCAGGGCCAGGAACATCTTCGTATCTGTACAGTTATCTAGAGGTTTCTTTCCCTTTCCCATTTCAGTATGTGTCTAGGGTATTGTTCTCTTTCTCAGTTACCAATGACTAATTTAAATCGTCCCAATTTTCAACTCCCTTCTGCTAGCCTCCCCCACTGACCCCAGAGGAATTGCCCGACACACTTCCCCTCCTTTCTTTCTCTCACTCTGTCTCAATATCTAATAATTTATGTAAATGAATTCCTTAGTATCAAAACAATATGGGGGGAGAGAAGGAGGGTCTGACTGATTACGAAGAATATGTGAACAGCTCCAGGAAAACACTGTTTTCCTTTAAATCTCTATGCCCTGCAATGCACCTCCTTAAAACTGCCTTAATCAAGACTCTGTGCACATTAGCCAGTGATACTTGAGTAAACTTAAGATAATAATTTGCAGGTGAACCATTTTTTCCGGGCAGTAACCATAAGTCACTGAGTTCAGTTCAAGCAAAGCAGACCATTTCTAAACCGAAAACCTAAGATTATCTCCACTTATAAGAGCTGTTTCTTTAAATAGACACATTCCTTAAAATGGCATCTTCCACGAGAGTCTTACATGTTTTATGTAGCGGTGTGAAAACAAAGATTGTTTGCTAATGCGTCTTTGGCATTTGCCAATTTTGAAGGCGTGTAATTGCCAGAAAAAGGGTTTTGCTGAGGGACTTGGGAGGCCACAATCCCTTTTGCCCACTGGCATCACTGAGAACGTGTTCATTCAATTACCCAAAGGTTGATCTATTTCACTGTCTCCTATGGTAGTTTTACGTCGTTCTGTATTCAATTTGTATGCTGCAGACATATCGGGCTTGATGAATGCAGGCAAGAATTTTATTTCATTATCTTAAAACCTTCAAATTACACATGCACAATAAATATTGACAGGAAGGCGAAATGAAGACTTTGCTGCACCTCACAGCAAGAGTTACAAATGGCAGAAGGGAACGTGACGGGGAGGTGTGACAAGCCCAGGAGAAAGCCTTGTCTCTTCTACTGGTGCCCTAAGTGGCGACTGATCCCCCCAGGTGTCATGCCCTGCATATAAGGCCTGGTCTCTAGATCCATCTCCTAGACCCTCTAGGCAACGGGGGGATCTTTTATGTTTCCGCTCTCATTAGCAACACTACAAATTACACATATTATCTTGTTCGTAATTTGGTGCTGTTTTGCTTTAATTGGTACCAGAAAATAAAAATAGGATCATAAGATAATTCAGCCTAGAAAGGACCTCAGGAGCTCTGTAAGCCAACTTCCTACTCAGAGCAGGGTCAGCTATGGGATCAGAGGAGATTGATCGGGGCTTTACTGAGTCAAGCCTTGAAAACTTCCAAGGATGGAGAATGCACAACCTCTCTGGACAACCTCTGCTTCCAAAAACTCACCTAGTCTTACACCTGGTCTAACTGGAGAAATTCTGATTTTTTGCAGTCCCCATAGGCTACAAAAATACTATATATATTTGTCAAGTAACATTTCCTAGTTGAGGACTTGAAGCAAGTTGCAGTCTACAAACTGACATTGTCTTCCAGTGTTGGGTTTCCAAAAGCTGTGCTACTGCAAAACCTGGTAAACCCACACTCCCTGATGTGTGCAAGGTCCTGTCTTGGAGGTCCTGCCATGACACTGCAGCCACACTTGGCTTGGTTTTGCTGCATATTTCAGAGTCAGGAAAACCGATGTGTAGAGAGGTTTGTGACTTGCACGTAGGCAGTGTAAAGTGGCTAAAAAAGATGGGAATTTCCATTCACTGCCCTCAGTGCCATTCTCTACGTTTTCTCTCTGGCTGCCTAAGCTGACTTCAGTCCTAGTCTGCTCCTAATGGAGTGGACATATGCCACGTGGGATGCACAGTTAATTCCTTAACTCACTTGTTTTTATTGCCTCATCTTTTTTACTGTAGCTATTGAAATTTATAGTTAATTTATAGATCTTACTCCTAAATACTGTTTTGATCCTGTTCCCTACAAGACCATCATTCCCTGCTCTTCAAAGCTTTTCTTCAGTGTGTTGTAGGCTGGTGTGAATCAGACCAACTCCAAGAAGCTGCCAGGGGCAGCATCAGGGTTTGCATTTTTATGTGCAGTTCTGAAATCTGGCAATTAAGATGCCAATAGACAAAGTCCTGCCTCTGGCAGCCCCTTCTGCCCTTCACAGCAAGACATCTGAGCTTCTCATCCATTCGGCTTGCTCATCACTGCAGCCATCAGCATCACATTTTATGGAAACTCATCGCCAACTTCACTTTCCTTAAAATTCTGCCCTGTGCTCCTGGAGCTGTTTGAAAAGTAGTTTATGTATTGATGAGTGGGATGAGGGTAAAGTAGAGGAGAAGGGGGAGGGAGGAAGGGGACATAGAACTGGCAGTGATAACCTCATCAGCTTTTCAAGATAAGCCATCTCCACTCATCACTCAGAGTCCCTAATCGCAGAGGAGCACCAAAGAAACTGCAGAATTTATCCATCAGAAACAACCCTTCCTTTGCAGCCATCACAGGACTATTACCCGTGTCCACGTAACACAGGCCTGTGTTAAGAGAATAATTCTTGTCTGTGACAAACTTCAATAATAAAATTTATTCCAGATTGATGCAAAATAAAGACGTAGATATTATCACTGAAAGCAGATTTCCCTCTTGCCCCCAAAATATCTTGCTTTGGGGTGATCCAAAACCTCCTTTTTAGGCAGAAAACAGAAATGTTTTTATTTCAACATCATTATTATGTGTAACACATTATTTTAATTCACTTTTTTTCTTTCAAAAATGTTTCTTTTCAGAAATTTTCGTTCAAAAAAAGAGAGGAAATTGTGCCCTGATATCATTGCCATTTTATGAGTTTTCTCCAAAACGAAATTCTCATTAACTCGTCTAATTTCTATAAATATTTTATTTTATTTTAATGGAATCCTATATTTCAAAGGCACTTGATTCTATTCCGTGTCTTCTGATTTTCACTCTACTAATTATAAGGATGTTTATTCTAGGCTATTATAAAAAGAACTTTGTGGGGTTTTGCTGTAACGTTTTCACAGACGACTTAATGCCAGGAGCAGGTAGCGGTGATGGGGAAGGTCTTACTGACCACGTTTGCTGCTCCAGCCTCCTTATTATTATTATTTGCATAAGAAAGGGGATATGAGCTGCTTTGATTTTGTTGCAGGTATTCCAACCTTGCCTGAAGTAGGAAGTCTTAATTTGTGTGAAATCTCAGAGCCTTATTTCCCACACAGAGACACGCTCAGCTCTGGCCACGTAGCCGTCGCCAGCGCCGACGGGGGCTCTGTGAATCACACGGGCCCCCACAGTGAGCTGAGAACGAATTTCCCCCCAGCTGCCTCTTTGAAGTGCTGCTCGAGTGCAGCCTTCACAGGCCACGAGTGAGCTGACATTTTGTGCAGCTCCTGTTTTGCAAGCGGGCTCAAAATAACAGCAAAGGAAGATCTTTTGACCCTGGGTGATATTGCATATAGATATAGCTCTAAAAACACAGAGTTTTTACCGGCACGATTTGGCAGAAGGAGAGGGAAGCCAGAAATATTTAATTAAGCAAAGCATAGGTATTGGTTTAATACGTGATTTGCCACGTGAAACTGCATGTGAAAGAACATTGCTTGGTTGGCTGAGCTCTAGTCCTGAATCTGCTGTAACATTTACTGTTAAATCACTACCGGATTATCTTCCCTGTTTAAAGAAAAGTTAAAATCCACTTGCTTTATCTCAGGGTAATTAGTATGAAATCTGTGAGGTTGAAGTCAGTGCGTTGTTCTCATAAAACTAGTGTCCTCTTCCAAATTTTCCATAAGTTGAAGCTGTTACTGTTCATAGCCAAAAATTACTTCCTCTCCACCCCCATTTCAGCACTGTTATATCCTCTTCAACCAAAAGTAGCTGAAATAACTCTAATCACCTATTTTTACTGTTTCACAGGACTCATTTTTCTGGCAGAGTTGAAGGGCTTACAGAAAGGGGAAAGGAAAAGGGAGTTACAAATTCAGAAGGCAAAACAGCCGCTGCCCATGATAATGTCATCAACTGGTGGAGGTGTTTGCAGGCTGAGCATCCATGGCCTAAAATGACTGTTTTGTTTGGGGGTTTTTTTGTTGATGTTTTGGGGGGCTTTGTTTGTGTTTTTACTGCTGGATTACTCCTAATTTTTAATACAATTGAGATGCAACTGAAGAACAATAACTAAGTCCTGTATTTTTTTTAATTCTCTATCGGGCTTCTGGAAGAAGCAGTTTGTGGCAAACAAGGAAGACAAACCTGGAACCTCTCCTGCATCCTGCCTCCTATTTAAGAAGATTTGTGGTTCTACATATAAAGAGAAATCCAACAACTTGCCATGTGGCCCTCGTAAGTGACATAAGCTAAACTTTTCACAATTTAATGTCAAAAACCAATCCTTTAATGCATATTTAGGTTCCTGTAATGAACTCATCTTATATGTTATCTGCAGGTGCTCATACATACTGAAAAATTGATAAAGTATATACTTATTCTTACTTAAGGCACCTGAATTTGAATTTTTTGGCCTTGATGACTTCTCCATGGTGTTAATGAAGACTTTCATACATTGAAGGGCCCTTCTGATGTTTGCATAGAAATTTTAAATCATACTTCTCTGTACCTGCAGAACCTTATGCTTCAAGTACCATAAGAAGTTGAAAGTAGCAGGAAGGAAATTCTAGTAATTTTTTTCCTATTCCATGATAGGCATTTTAGTCAATTTTATTTTTTGCAGTGTTTGGAGGAACCTCCCTCTTCCCATTAACTCTGTATGGGACTAGGTGACACTTATGTCTGGCACAGAAAGAGACTTGAAGGTCATGATATTGGGGATGGAGGCACAAGTTTTGTTTATATACAGATTCTGGATGAAAAGAAGTTCATCCCAACAGTTAAGGTTAATGAATTTAACTCTTTGTTCTCTGTCCCTGGGATTACAGCAACAGGGAAAACATTTTCTTAGAAGCACTTCAACAAGCTCTGATTAGTTCAGAAGAGGCAATAAACTCCCACCTGTCCAAGCCACTAATAGTCAAAATACTCTGGCCTCCTTTCCCCAGGTGCCTCCATCTTCCCAAAGTCACTGGATTGTCTTCCTTAAATGGAGGAGTAACTGTGGGTTTTCAATATTGCCTACTAAGTGAAAGACAAAAGAGGAAACAGGATTGTAAAGCAGGAAACAAGGTGTGCTAATTTCTTTTATCGGACCTTTGCTCAATGTTTTTTCCCTCTATTTCTATTACAGAGGCACCATCCTGACTAGCCTCATCAGGTAATGTACGATGAATAATAAGGGATTTGGTTACTAATTTTCTGTGAAACATTGCACAGAACTTGTCAGGAGGGTGGATTTTGGGGTAGGAAGGGCCAGGTCAAATTTCAGAGGCTGCATTCCCAAGTACTGCCCGTTATCTCTTTCCCCAGGGTGGGACCACAGCACTAGCAGCTGAAGGATTGGCATGTCATAAGATTTTGTCTCTGGAACAGCATTTCCCCAAGTGGCTGATAACAGGCTCGGTATATTCCACTGAGGATGTATTCACAGCCTGTCCTGATACATTTATTATAAACAAAAGCTAAAGAATGTTAAATTTTGTCTCTAACAAAATGCTACTCCGGCTATTCAGATAAAAGAGGTTTGGCTGGGGGTTTTTTAGATGCAGAGCTGCCTTTGCTGTAGGAAATCTCACGTATTAAGGAAAGATCAATACCACAGCTAATGGCCTAAGGTATCAAAAAACCTCACTGGAGGAAATGAGAATGTTGTCTGGAAACCAGATGATGATAATCCTCAGGATAAATGGATTTAGAGATTTCCGAAGCCATTTTAGTAAACAGAGGGCAGACTTAGGCAGTTATTTCAACAAGTTCCTTTACAAAAGAGAAAGAGATTGCCATTTTCCTGTTTGGTTTTAGCCTTGACATTGATGACTCCCAGTGAATATTTATTAACCTTTTAGATGCAGAACAGACCTTTTAATAAAGCACCCTCTTCTTTTCGGAGAAATCTTACAACGCTCATTTTGTCTTGCAAACACTGTCCTTGCACGTGCTGTTGACAGCAGCTGGCAGAGAGCCATCAGTTTCCCTGGGGTCGAGCAAAGGCAAGGGGAAAACTTGTAAAGGATGCAAAGAAGGATGCAAAGCAGAGCTCAGACAAGCACCATAAAGCAGAGATCACTTGGTTCTGGTCTGCATTTCATGGCCGTGAACCAGAAGGGATCTGGAGAAGAGCAGTGTTCAGTGTGGCCAGTAAGACCATACCAACAGCTCTATTGCCTAAGGTTGGAGGTTCATTTTGCCCACCTAGCCTCATTCGCCTTCTTTCTTACCACCCCTGCAACCACCTCATTTCCAAGCTGGTGGTGGATAGTCCAGGTCATTACTTCTCCTGTGGAAGCTGCTTTATGACTTACTTCATATGTGTTAAATTTTCTAGTTGCCCTGCTTCCTCTATAAGGATAAAAACACATACAGCATCCAAGACCTGGGAGCTTGTCGTATTTATGTAGACGCTTAGAAACATGCTCTGTGTCCCTCCCTATTCTTCTTCGTATCTTTTTGGCTGCTGCAGAGCACCAAGCTTATATGTTTCATTTTCTTCCTCTTTGGATAGAAGCATATGATCTGCTTTTACAGGACTTTAATGGATTATGGAGTGTCAGCTAAACTCCCATAACTGACCGCGTGCTGACCCAGACCAACAGGAAGGTGAAACACATAAGTCTAAAACACCATAAGTGTCAAAGCAGCTTACCTTGCAGTCAGAGCAGGGTCAGCTATGCCCGTTCAGCTGACTGGCAGTAACTCACTGAGTCATTGCAACACAAACACATTTGAGGAGGTCCATTTAAAAAAATTGAAGGTTCTGTTTTGCCTGGGGTACACTGTGGTGAGTCTTTGACTCGTTTCAGTTTCAGATACATGGAAATTCCCACCAGGATTCCAGCTTTGAACTGAACAACTTATGGTTCAAATAGCTCCATGTTGTGACTCCCTCCCAGCTGCCAACTTTCACCAGGTCTCCCCAGACACACACAGGAAGCATACTGCAGGTAGGAGATTTATTTCTGGAAGTGCACCCTGCCCTATGTCCACCATTCTTTCTTTTCACATCATATGGCAAAAAAACATTGATATCCAGTAAATATTGCAGTTAGAAAGAAGTCCACAGCTGGGTCTTCAGTAGTGCACAGATACTTGAGAGAAGGCTGTATCACAGGACTGTAGAAAAAGTCAGTTTGGAAGGGACCTCTGGAGGTTTCTATCTAACCTGCTTGAGGAAAGTCCAGGAAGAGCAGGTTACTCTGGGCTTTGATCAATCAAGTTTTGAACACCTCAAAGGATTGAAATCCCACTGTATTTTCGAGACCCTATTTGATCTTTATTTTTTCCTCCTTATATAGAAACAGCATTTCTTGTGTTACAAATAGAATTTACTTCCTTTTTCTTCTGTTGCTGTGAATCTTTAAGAAGAGTCTGGCTATGTCTTCCCTACACACACTCCCCCCTTACATGGTTAAATAGCTTTCCCTTCCTCAGGCTGAAGAAACTCACTTCTTTCATCCTGTCCTGCCGTGTCCTCTGCCCCAGCCACTGACCCACATCGTACCCGTCTGCTAGACTCACCCATGTATGTCAATGCCTTTTTTGTGCCTGTGCCAGTGCCCACACTGGTATCCCAATGTTGTCTCACAAGTGCCAAAGAGAAGAGGATAACCCTTTTACTCTAAAGGGAAAGAGCTACCTTCTTGCTGTCTGTGCAGTTGGCTTTTGCTGCAAGGACACATTGCAGATTCACACTGAACTCATCAACCACCACACCTGCAGCCATTTTCTGCATCTCCTATTCTGTATGGGTAGCTCTGGAAGAAGCAGCATCTTCTTGACACACACAAACACACCCATCCCATACTTCCCTGAGTCTCGGGCAGGGAGCACTCAAGGATGTGCCCAACTGCTGTCTACCCGTGTGTATCCAAAAAAGGGCACACCTACCACTCACATGTTGAGGATGCCCTGGATTCCCTGCCCTCCACTGGCACTCTGTGGTGTGTACGTACACTCACCCAGCCATGAAGCAGAGGAGGAGACTTCAATCTGGTCCCCCCTTCACTTCCAAAAGAGGACACCTGGCCGACATGACAGGAAAGGGGCATCAGAGCATGGCTGTCAGAAAGACAACCAGCCTTGGGTGGGTGTCTACTGAAGACTGGAGAAAAGAATCCATCACTCAAAGGACCATATACGCTTCACCTAAAATCTGATACTTTGGTGGTTTTTGTTCCATATCATATTCAAAACATTTTGTATTTGTTTGCTTGTTTTTAAATAAGTGATAAATTCAAAAGGAAAAAGGACCCTTATTGGACAACAGCACATTTCTTGATTATAGCTCCAAAAAGGCACCCTGAGATTGACTAACTCAGATGTATGAGGAAAAAAAAAAATCACTGGGAAGTTAGCTTCTCAGACCTTTCCATTTTATTAAATCTTTCCTGGCCTTTGTCACCACTTTCCAATGAATTTTCGGTTCTTAGCATGACAGAATGTTAAGAAAAATTTCCCTGCAGCCTTCTCTGCCCATTCTAAATATTTATCACTCAAAAACATGTGTCATTTTTAAGGAATGTTTTGCCAGTCTTGATTAAGGGGAGAGGGAAAATAATCTTGGACTGGTCCTTCTAAGTTTATCCTTACCATCTTTCTTTTTTTATTCGTTTTGTTGGAAAGAGTTGAGCATCAGTACAATTGATTTCCCAGCTCCCTCGAGTGGGTTCCAATGTTGCTGACAACAGAAAAATTGAATGATTTGTTGACTATCTATAGATGCAGCAATCCTCACTCCATGTAGAAGTTTCACAATATCTTGCAGCCTAAAGCTGGCATTTTCTGCTTTCTGCTCATGAAGTGGAAGGCTGAAAAGATCAGTATTTTTTTTAAAAAAAGAAGAAAGAGCATGGCCCCCCAAAGGGCTGTATCTGCGGGAATGAGAGGATGAAGAGATAGGAAAGAGCACTTGGGGCAATGTATTGCAGAAATCTCAAGCTACACCTTTGTATTTACTTGCTGGACATGGTTCAGTGTTGCCATTTCCCACATGTACCACAGCCTGCTGCTCACACGGTTACAGGGGCAGTAATAACCCATCCCTCTCTGTCCCACGGGACCTCTTTTTCATCAGCCAGATTTTCTCTCAAATAATTAACGTGATAATGTTAAACTCAGAGCAATTACACCTTGCCCTACTTAGCTTCTCATCTATTTTCTCTGTTTGAGAGTTGTGGAAAAGCCTTTGTGCCTGAAAGCTTGTCTACTTTTTTCCGGGTGTTTCTGTTGGTCTAATACATGGTATTACTTCTCTACACTAGCTTTGCCTTTTGTAGATCTTTAAAACTTTGTAGCTGTAAGAATACTATCACTACAATATGTTATTATGGCTACTGTATTTCTAACTGAGCTGTAAATTCAAGGATCTTAAAGTCATTAAGAATCCCCCAGCACTTCTCACAAAAATAGCAATGTTAGTCCAGACTCCCTGGCCCAGTATGCAAAATCTTTACATGATATTTCAACTGAATTGTAGCTTTTACTCTCTGTTGTAACTGTCAGTTGTTAAACAGCTGTGATGATTCCCCCCAATCCCCCAAGAGATCAAGCTACAAATGAATTATAGATACAATACAAGCAGCCTTAAACGTGCACTACCCATAGACTTTTCCATGGGTCAGAATCATACGGTTATTGTCCTGTCAGATCTTTGGAATAAAAATCCATGGGCTTTGTGAGATGACCCCAATGTATTGATTGCTATACAGGAGACTGAGAATCTTTGACTTGAGATAAAAAGATATCAGACGTCTGTGATTAACGATCCGCAAAACCTGAGTGTTGCAGAGAGAGCTTTTAATTGATTCTACCCATGTGCCTCTCTCTGTGTGTACACTTGTGCACCAGATGTGCATATGCAAAGCGTTATAATGTATAACTTGTACATATGTGTGTGTCCATACATAATATCTACGTGACAAATATGTGACAGGGCCATAAGAGCCCACACACATATTGGAGAGTCTGGCTGCTGGGTCTGGGGGCCAGCTCAGACCAGGCTCAGGTCCCTGCCTGGCCATCCCAGGTTGTGTCCCATTCTGGATCCCCTCACTGTGATTGATCCTGATACCCTCCACACAGGCTGATATCCCAGCCTATGCTCAGCCCATTCCCATGCCCAGGAAGGTGCTTGATGCTCGGGGCTGAGACTTCCCCCAGCTGCTACTCAAGCCTGCCCTGCTCCTGCTTGGGGAGTGATGGTGGGATTGGCCCTGGCTGTCAAGTCCTGTTCTGCTCCCCCAGGAGAGCACTCATGGCCCCCAGCCTCAAAGAGCAGCTAACCTACTCTGGACCCTGACAGTGGGACTATCAGAGAAACAGTAGAAATAGAAAATGGATGGGGATGGGATGGGATGGGATGGGATGGGATAGGATAGGATAGGATAGGATAGGATAGGATAGGATAGGATAGGATAGGATAAGGTGGGATAGGGTGGGATGGGATAGAATAGAAAAATTCTAAGTTCTCACATGGAAGAAAAAAGGAGCAAGAGAGAGGAGAGAGAGAGAGAAGAGGGAGAGGGAGAAAGATGGAACAGGGAAATAAGGACAGAAAAAAGGAGACGAGGAGAAAAGGAGACAAATAACTACAGAACTGTACAGTGCAAATGTCTTCTTACAACTCCACATAAGGGTAGACTCCTCCAAAAGAAGCAACAAGGAAATGACAATTAGGACTGAAGTTTGGACTCTGTCCAGAAAGTGAATTGACTTTGTCAGTCCTGTCCTGTTTTGACCTTTCCATTTTTCAAGGGTAATTAAACACACCAGCCTCAGGTGGATCTTGCTCCAACTAGTGATTCACCTCCTCTGACAAGGTAAAGAGCTAAACAGGAGAAGTCCAAACTGGCTGCCTAAAAAGCCATGTCCATATTGGTCTAATTTTATGTGAATATAATACCACCAAGTAATTAGCAATAAAAATACTGTGCAAGAACTGTGTATGCCATTAAGATTGAGTAATTTGGTCTTTAACCCATCTAGCAGCTACTGCAAGACACACTAAGTGACTGAAATCCATGTATCTCATTATAATAAATATTTTATAGACCACATCTCAGCCCAAATCACCTTCTATGACATTGTTTTTAAAGCCACTGACAGGTGACAGGGTGATTTTGGTGACTGGTAATTGGAAAGGAAATCTTCCATTGCCATGTTAAAATGAACCCACATCAATAACAACCAAGTGTTTTCACTTGATCCGTGTCAAATGTCAACAGTGCAATAAACTGGTGACCCTGCTTCAATTTCTGTGGGTCAGAGGACAAAAGACCACTTCTTCCCCACTTTGGGTGCCTGTCCGCCATTTTTCATGCTTGGGCTGATGCCTACTTGTGAGAAACCTCTCAGAGTGGACATCCTGCTATATTTGTTTTGTGGAGAGGCAGAAGATTTTGCTATTTAAGGCTGTAAGTCTGGCATTTTCATAAGTGCTGAAATTCACACCTTCGCATTTCTCGCCATATCCCTGCTATATAAGGTGAGCAAAGGTAACCATGCTGCTGATATTTGCAGTAGTCCTTCATCTTACTCCTTCCGGGACCGTTCCCATGTACATAAGTACCCTTCATCTCTGACGTCTGAAGCCAGTTCCTTATCCGTTCTTTGTGGCTGTGAGTGACAAAGTATCAAAGAAAGCCTCCTAACTGTGAAATTTATTAGACAGGAGAGCAGAGTCCTCTGGGGGAAGTGTTGGAACAAAACTCCACCAGAGGAGAGTTTAGAGCTAAAAGGGATAAAATGTTGTAGGGGGAGACATAGTGTTAAATTATAGTCCTGCGATGACAGGAATTGAGTGGGTACTTAAAACCACTTTTTCACTCCCCAAAATAGGGCAAGAAATGGGAAGAGCCTTCCCAATTCATCAAGTGGGGTCCTCTGCCATCATGCTATATGACTTTTTTCATTAATTAATTGTATGTTCTATCTTTAAACCATTCAGGATTCCCTCCAGCCCCCTTAAGGAGGGGGGTGTCTTAGTGATTAAAACATCTGGGTCATTCATTCAAGTACCTCTGCAGACATGAGCAGAAGGCCATGCTTGATCCTCTTATAAATGGGTCGTGACTATTCAGACAAGAGACTCAAAGGCAACCTGAAGCAATGCTAGCCAATCCATTTCCATTTGTGCAAATTTAACACACCTGATCCAATTGATCTCCTAGGCTCCTAGGAAAAAGTGAGGCTGTTTCTTTCAAAACTAGTAAGATTTATTTGTGCAACTAAAACTCAGTGGAAGCCATCCCATGACCAGAAGACTATGGTAGAGTCTCACTATCCTCATGGCTAAAAACTTTCTTCTATTTTTCAACTTAAATTTATTCATTCTCAATATTCTTTTGTTCTCTAGACAAAATCTGTCTTTAGCTGAAACCACTCTTACTCTTCACTGGTGTGTAGCCCAGTGCCCATTTATAGATCACAGTCATGTTCTCTCATCCTTAGTTGTTTTAAAATTAACAAGCCAAGCTGTCTTGGTGTAAGACAGGCACTTCTATTTCCCAGACCACTGTTAGGGAGAAAGTAACGAACAGGGAATGATTGTTCATTGTCTGCTTAAAAACAAGAATTAGTGACATTAGAGGAAATAACAAGGATCGATATCTAAAGAAGCAAAAGGTAATGGTTTTCCCAGATCTTGTAACTGCAGAAATCCCTGCTGCCACCAAGATGCTGAAAGTTCACATTGGTTCAGAAGGCAAACTGCAAGCAAAGTGAGCAAAAGAAGGTATGGGAGGAAATTCAGTATAGGAAAAAGTCACCTGAAGATATTAAATACAAAGATAATGCTTTGTGCTCAGGTAGTCATTAAATTGAAATTTGCTGAAGACTGACAGTTTTGGGGAAACATTACGCATACTTATACTATTTTACATTTTTTGTGAAGCTTTTACTCTTGGCCACCACGAGAGACAAGCTATTGCAATGCATACGCCTTTAGTCTGAATCTTTATGGCTTTTC